>JAJVSH010000044.1:580200-618140 GCA_021460005.1 Tetramorium alpestre | reverse complement strand
GAGAGAGAGAGAGAGAGATGATGTATCACGGGAACATCTTTTACGAGAGCTAGTCCTGCTAGTCCCCATCTTCGATTCCTCCTCTTTTGTCGCATGTAACTCGAAAGTAAATCGATAAGGGGGGCTATATCGCGTTACGTCGGCGAAGCGTATATAATTCCGAAAGCGGAACGGGAGGAGGAAGTAATGTCCTCCCTCTCCTCCCCTCCCCTCCTTTTCCCGCGCGCGCATCGCGAAGAAACAAAAAGACGGATTCGTACTTTATGCATGAAAGAGAAGTCTATGCGTGTCGGGCGAAGGGACGGGGAGCGGACGAGGACAAGGAATGAGGCTCGGGCCGCATAACGAACGAACGAACGAACGAACGAACGTGGAGTTGGTCGGTAGTGGTGACCAGAAAATGGCCGCCACGACGCAAACAAATGAGCAAGTCTGACCATTCCCATGGCAACAATCTCAATCAGATAGGAGACTAGCGGAGCAGAGAACAGAGAGAACGCGCGCGCGCGCGCGCACGCTGGATAATATATTCGATACAGGTAATATATAGCGCTCCAGATACAATATTTATGTCCCGACGTATTTCACTAGCAGCCCATTATTCATTCGCCCGTACTGAATAAGCATTAATAGCGTAGAGCTCATGCCTCGCAGGATCTTTTTCAATCCTGCTGCTGCTGCTGCTGCTCCTACTCCCATCCTACTCCTCACATTCGTGATGCGCTCAATGTGACAATCGCCGGTATATACGCCAAATCAAAAACATCCAGGTTCACATTTCTTTCTCCGCTGGTCAAAGGTTACTTGTGTGTGCGTTCAACACTACCTTCGCCATCGATGACTCGCAGGGTTGGCAGCAAATCGAAAGGAGGAGGGGGGAGGGAGGGAGAGCGAACAGTACGAGAAACCGGTTATCATTGTTATAACGTCGTCGCTACTACGAGTCACGGTCGGCTACGAATATACGAGATGCCGACGTCGCCACGAGCTTGACTCTTTATTGTGATAACATACAAACGTATTATTATTATTATTATTATTTCGAAAACTTTCTGTCGTTTATTTAAACGAGCAGACGCGAGCTGTATGAAAAGAAGGGCATTTTTTCTCTTCATTTCTTCACTTCTTCACTTTTTCATTTCTTCACTTCTTCATTTCTTCACGAGGAAGAGAGAGAGAGAAGAACGATTGGGGGAGAGGGGGAGGGTCAGATCGAACTTCAAATTCGTCCTGCCTCCTTCTACTGTACAAAGGCAAAATGCTGCTCGTCTATTTTAAGGCCGAATGAAATATTTATCGAGTATAAAGCAGTCAACGTGTCGGAATAGTCCGCAACACGGATAAAGTACTATCGCCTGATGAAATCTCAGAGATTGCCGTAACGCTCGGCATTGATTATTTTTTTTTACCGTTGGAATTAATTATTAATTGTATTAATTATCGCGCGGCCTTTATTAATGTCGAGTACCGACTTTACAATGTGATGCAACTGTAATTAAACTAGCATGCGCCATTAGTCAACGGTCCTGCTTGAAACGTTTCCCAGTATTTGATGATGTATACGTGTGTAACGGTAGATTGCGATTTCGAGGTCAAATGTCAGACTTGGATCCGTACAACCCGTTAAGGCTCTCTGTACATGTTCAAAAATCTCTTTATCTATCACACATATTCATTGAATTGTGCACGTTTATGTAACATGCAGCTGCAGACTGTGCAACAGAAAGCATTTCTAATCAATCGCTACTCAAGCAGTGTTTCCATGTTATACTGACACTGTTTCATACAATGTACATTATCACAATGCACGATTGTAATTTTGCAATTATTACATAAAAAAAATTAAATGACAAACACAATCGAGTGCGATAATGAACAGAAATGCAAGTGCTCTTTTAAGAGCAAAGGAAGAAGAATCTGACGGTATCCAGTTTGAAAAGAAGCGTGACGTAATTTGACGACAACTTTTTCGTGTTACGTGCTTAATGCTGTAATTAGAGCGAATGGATTAAATCCGTGGGTTTTCATTAATTAAATCAAAAAGGCTCATCGTGCATGGGTACACAACAATGGCATTAAACCTTTGCTTTTTCATCTTTGCGCTTCCTGCCAAAATTGTGAACGTACACGCAAGGATTTGCAAGAAATGTAAGGAAAATTTACAATTCCATCTAGCATTTTATCTTATTACCAGATTTATCATTAATTCCATGCTATTCTTCCATTTCATTTCATTTCTTATTAGCGTGTCTACTTCAACTAACCAACAAACATCATAGATGAGAAAATAAAAGCGTAAATAAATTTCAAACGGACCAATCAATACTTATTCACGACATTATGTGAAATAATATTTCAAACTTTCAACTCGCGCAAAGCTTTAAAAAAGGGATTAAAAAGGGCATATATCGATATCATACGTTTGAATAATATCGAATAATACTGGATATGAATAAGAGTTTCGTTCATAAGCTACTAGAGCGGCGGGTTTAACTCGAATTCTCTTCCCTCCCGCCCGCCGCCCCGCTTCCATTACGTCGTTTTATATCTCCGCTATCTTTGTTTTTATTGCATACTCATTGTTGCTTTTCCCTTTGCTTTACGGCCCTGTAAAAACTAAATATAAACTAATAAATGTATTCTTCGGGCGATGATATAATGTTCACGTCACAAGTATATATTAATACTTTGCTTTTATTATCTTTGTATTTTTATCTTGGAAATGAAAACAAGTCGGAAGAAAGAGAGAAGTTGGGATTCATTAAAATGAGTTTATGATTGACGTTTCTGCAGAGTGAGAATAAACTGTAATTAGATCTCGATGCTTGATATAGAATTGTGACAATATGCAAATCCAAACTGGAATGCAATAATAAATTTTAGAATTTTTTTCAATTTCTTTCGAAATAAAAATATTTATCTACGGTTACTACCTAAATTATGTTACATCGTAGAAATACCTACGTTTATAACATAAATATATTTTCGTAATTGTGCAGCGTAAAATGTAATTAAGCGCTGTAATTTAATAAAATGTTGATTGCAGTACAATCATGTTATTGTTTCAACTATATATAACTACGTACATGTAATATTGTCTGCAATATCACAGTTATATTTTCAATGCTTTTATACTATTGTAATATAAAAATTGAATTTTTTTAGCAATTTGACATCTCTCGAGTGTTGTCGTTAAATTATATTATAGTAGTAACATCTCAGAGACAATGATTCTTAATAATCAATATAAAAAGATTCGAAATTGTTAAATAATTTTAGAAGCAAAGCATTATATGCATATAAATTATTGCTGTTAATAATCAGCTATTCGGATATTTCATGTATTATTCGAATAATTCAGATATTATTATTCAAGTACGTTCATCCAAGTCTGTTTGATATTTCGGGTATTATCTGAATATGTTTGTGTATTCGATTGTATATGCAAAACAATATATGTATATCGTTTTATTTTTCAAACTCTGGCCGGTATTTTTCGCAATATATTCTACACTAAATTAAAGAATGTTTATTAGCATATTATTAAGTTGATTATCAATTTAATTATATGAATTTACTGTTTCAACGAGAATTTCGTGTTTCAAGATTGATAAATAATCAGCGCGCAATACGCTGATTGGAAAAAGTGTATATTAATTTATATAAAAAAATATTAGGCTACAAAGATTTAATCCGATCAAAAAGACACTTTCCTATTTACTTGTTGTTACATTTTTAGATTGTAATATTTATTGCAGCAGTGTTAATATGCAGAATAGAACACTTGACTACCTGATATAAATTACCTCTATTATGTGCGTAATTATCGAAAAATCTCGAATAACAGAGAAAGTGGGCTTTGAGAGTCAAACACGATTAGTTGTGCGCGAATTAACGTTATATAACATTTAATTAACAATTTAATACCAACTATAAATCGTACGTTTCGGCTCTGCTTTGAGTCATCTTCAGCGACGAAATGATAAATGAATTAAATAATCTCAAGCTCTCCGATGAGTATGAGGTGAGTATTTAAAAATTAAATGTACAAGAAAATGTAATTTCCCAGAGAAAAATATTAGAAAAATTCATTTTTATCCAACATTTAATAATCTATAGAATATTTAAATCAAAAAATCAAAAATATTCTCAACGAGAGACCTTCAGAGAAAAGGCATAATGCAACAAACATTTTATAGCATTTGCTAGATTTTAGCATTATCGACATTTTTAAAAATACGATTCAATCTTTTTCCCGAGTTATATTACTTCAATGTACTGCCGGCATTAGCGTTATTCAAGGTATAGCATGTGGAGGTTGGATTTACACCTCTTTTGCGCGCGCGCATGTGTGTACGTGAGAATGTTGGATAACGCTCATACGGGTGGTATTTAAAGAAATATAACTTAAAAAGTTTTCATTTCTTCAAAAGGGCTCGTAAATAATGTTTCGAAAATATTTTTTCGGCTAAAGAGTATGCAGGAATATGCAATAAAAAAATTACAATATTTATTTAACCAATTGAAGATTTTTTTCTTTATCTTGATTTTTAAAAAGCTATCAAAAATTAAATCAAGAGCATCTTATATTCCTCTTATATTCCTCTTAAATATTATCTTATATTCCTCTTAAAACTTTGCAACTTTTATTTTTAAATCTTTTTTAATATTATTTTTGACAAAATGAAAATGATTTATTTAAAATGGGTCTATATGTATATGTAATTCTCAAACGTTACTGCACATCATAGAGATATCGTAATCAATTAATTGAAAATACTCGATTGCATTTCAACTTGTATTGATCAAGTTGAATTTGATCTTATTGTATTAAAACACGTCACGCATTCGAGTTATTGATTAAAGATATTAATACCGCAAATGTACATACAGCTACAGCAAAGCGTAACTCTTGTACTGCAACGATAATATTTACACACATAATCTTATAATGACGTACAATATGTTTAAGTGCTTCATTATTGTTTTATGGATAAATTAAAAACATTGAGAAACGTTATATAAACATGGCCCGTATAAAAAGCATATGTTATATAAATGAATTGAAAACAGGGAAATAAAATTGGCTTCAAAATGTTAAAGGGCATGCATGTTTTTCGTAAAATTAATGTGATAAAATACGTATTTATTATTAATTCGCGAATAATGTATATTTTTCTTATGAAATAATATATTAATTACATTTTCCGCTGTTTCGTATTTAATTTTCTATACACGTGCGCACGTGTGTGTATGTGTGTCATTTTACATAAGAATTTAAATTTCCATCTTTTTTATAATTTTTATTAAAAACAGTGAAAAATTTGTTAAATAATTTTGCAAAAGTAAAAAAAAAATGCCAAGTATGTAAAAAATATATTCAAACTTGCATGCAGTTGAAAGTTAAAAAAAAATGTTTCGGAATGTTCAAAACGTATATAAAAAATATTTGTAGAGAAAAAAGTTATTAAAATAATATTCTCCAAAAGATTTACAGTACAATCCCTATTTTATTTACACATTAATAGACTAGTATTTAATAAATAAACAATCTTACTCACTTGAAATCTATTATTTGATTGGGAATTAGTTTGGTTGACGGTTGTTGCGCAATCTACATATTCAGTATAACGTCTTTTTAAGCAAAATTTATAGGTATATGCGTCTTGACCATCGTATTTTATACATAATGTGATAGTACGAGCGTCGTAAGGCTTGCATATAACTTTAGTATGTAGCGATATGCTACGATATTTTTTTTCCAACTTTATCTTTTTTTTATAACGCGTCGTAGGATTCCATAAATGGGTTTACATCGGTTTACTGTTACGGGCAATGTGTTTCTCCGTGTAAATCCAACGCCATACGCGATTTATGCGATTTTATGTAGCAATTTTCATTATAATAAAAGTTTTTATCAAATACTTTTCAGAGAAGTAATAACATTCACTCCATTTTAGCTATTTTATATAACTAATTTCTCAAAATTACATTTTGAAAAATAATTGTTATATACATAATTGAATTTATTTTTAAATAAATTGTTTAATTATTCGAGTATTAAAAAATTTTCAAATTTTATAATGGTGGATAGTATTGTATATTTAAAAAATATAACATTAAAAAATCTAAATATAGCAAAAAAATTTTATTTGAATAAATTGTGATTAAATATAAAGTTTTTTTTACAAAATTTAAAAGTTTAGTAAAGTAAATGCCTTCTTTAAATAGCTACCAGTTCTCAAAAAGTAACACGTGTAAAAATATTTAAAAATAAAAATAAATAAAAAATTAAATAAAAAATAAAAAACCGTGTCTCTTATTTTGATTTATATTACATGTATCAAAAGCTTATAAAAATTGGAGGCACTTTCTTTGTCAGAAATTGAATAAATCTGTTAAGTAAAAGCGTGCTAGTAAAAAATTAGGAATGAAAAAGGGAAAAAAGCAGTACTTGAGAACAGATCGAAATGGGTGGCCCAGTGTATGACAATTTTGAGAATGGAAGGGATTTACAGAAGGTATTTCAGATCTCCACTTGTTGCTTGCTTCTTGGCGTAACCGGCAACGTGAGGTTGGAAAGCTCGGCTACCCGGGAATTTCCTATGACTGAAAGATCTCGTGGTCATGAAAAACGCTTTTCCTTCACAGCTTTTCTCCTTCTTTCCTTTCCTACTCTCCTTATCTGTATATACATACAAAGGTATATTTGTACGCACATGCGCTCGCACCTGCATCTGTCTACACTTGCACCTTTGTTTAGTTCAATTTGCTTTCTCAAAAATAAATTTGACTCTTGTTTCTATAAATCCTTATCAAAGTTTTACATATACACTCTACAATAATTTATTTTTATTTTCTAGTTTAATATTTCAGAATATTATAATTTGATAAATCTCTATTCATATTTTACTTTATATTAAATTTATCATTCTAGACATATTTATGTAATAATATCTTTCTTTTCTCTAAAAATTTTTTTGTTAGTATTGCATCATGACTTGAACATAGTTCGACATAATATATGTATCTATTATACAATGAATTTATCATAATTATATAATGTAAAGGTTTCTCTTTATTCATGCAGCCATTTTTAATTGATGACATCAGAAGTGATCAATAACCGTCAGAAAGATTCTTGTAACGTATATTGTAACGTATTAAAATAAAAATGTTTTCAATAAAATAACGTTTATAATCGATAGAACAGACTTACAAAATATATCGAAAACTCTCCTTTTGTTTGGGTAATCAATAAATAACCCACATACATGTCGAATTAAATTGCCTGATCAAGGACAAAAACAAGCTGTTTGACAGCTGCCGAATTGAAATAAATATTTGTTTTCACATATCAAATTGTAACAAAATGGAATCTTTGGTATTTTTTCACTTCATTTTAAATATAAAAACATTGCATTAAAACAAAAAAATGACGTTGCAAGAATAATATAGCTTTTTTATGTCATTTTCTAATGAAACAAATATTACTTTCTCTCTCTCTCTCTCTCTCTCTCTCTCTCTCTCTCTCTCTCCTTGATATTATTTCTTGTAAAAAGTAATAAAAGTGAAAAATGTGTTTTAAAAATAAAAGTAATAATAGAAGA
The DNA here is from genome assembly GCA_021460005.1 of Tetramorium alpestre. Taxonomy (NCBI): domain Eukaryota; kingdom Metazoa; phylum Arthropoda; class Insecta; order Hymenoptera; family Formicidae; genus Tetramorium; species Tetramorium alpestre. The sequence goes on along the minus strand of JAJVSH010000044.1, from coordinate 610,530 downwards.
TTCAGCCATTTTTTTCGAAATTACCTTACGTATGTAATAAAACATATATACATATATGTATACATCGATTAGTTTTCCAATTTTACTATTCTTCATGATGCTTTCAATAAAAATCATTTGCGTGAAACAATAGTCGCGAATTGGTTGCTGAGATATAATATTAATAGGGCCGCATGTGTAATTTAAATGTCCCATTCAAGATGTCGGCTTGTGAATGAGAAAATAAATCGCGCAGACTTATTACATCCTTCTGTCGCAATGATATACAGGGTGTTTCCGTGGCAACAAACTTAAATTGAATAACTTTTGTCAAGTAATGTTCGACGTCACCCAAGTTCTCCTTCAGATTCTCTTAGGCGTCGATTTCCGTTAAATATTGTTGATGGTTATACAATGGTAATGAGTCTACCGTGCGCCATTTTGAATACTTATTGCTATAAATAAAATTAAATCATGTTCAGAAACATGATTTTTCCATTCAATGTTTTTACGAGACGTTATTGTGTGTTAATAATTGTAATTTTAAATAGCACTTGGCTTCATACAGTTTTATTTATACATACATATTTATACGTATATTTTTTTATTTTATTTTGCGATTCTCAATAATAAATAGGAATTATATTATTAAATATATCAAATTTATAGTACCCCTTTGTTTGAGTTGAACAATAATCAAACGTTTTGTTTGAATAAAGAAGAATAATAATTTCACAATAATATGTATATACAAATATTAAAATGTATTAAATAACCAAAGTATTTACAAAATTTGATATAAAATTTATTTTTAAGTTTTGTAATAAAAAAAAATAAAATTCATACAAGAATTTTATTAATATAAAAAAAGCAACAAAATTGAAAAAAAGTTAAAGAAATACAGAATATGATGTATGCATAAATTATCAAAATGTCATTTTTTTTTCATTTTTGCGTAAATAATTATTGATAAAATACACTTTTAAACTAAACTTTTAATGTAATCGATTTTTATAGCAATTAACGCTTATCTTATGCGCAAAGGAGCAATTACGTTAATTGCTTACTACGTCAATGAATGTCATTATATTGCAGTCTTTCAATTAAAAAATATTTAAATGCCATGCATATTAAGTAAAAAACTGTTTATAAAAATAAATATGAAATCGATTCAATTAGCCATTCAACTATTATGAATAATTAAATCTTAAAGCAAATACTGTTGAAAATATTGTGTATGTTTAATTAATGTAATATTATTTCATTTCTCTGTGACTATATACTCGTTTCGTAAAATTCCAAGTTGTATAAACTGAATTTAAAATTAAAATAGAGTATAAACGTGTTTGGCGTGCTCAACTCTCATTTTATACATATACATATATATTTATTTTTCTTTAAATATCGAAACATATACATGTATCAAAAACATATAAAAATATACATCTCCGATATACATATAAATATTATTTTCAAACACATTTACTTCTTTCATATTTTGACAATAATTTATGGCATAAAATTGACTTGGGATGACTTGAGAAAAAAATAAACATTCTTTCTTTCTTTCGTTCCTTTGTAATATATAAATAGAATCCTCTAAAGTCGTTGAATCTTTGCTTAAAATATTTCCAAACTAATCAATCTTCTTATTCTTGTATTATCTTGTTGATTCTCGTTCGACTAACACATCTTTTCTCAAAAGAAATGTAATATAATCTTTTAACGTATAATCAATTCCATTCGACATATGTTAATTATTATTTTAAGAAAGCTGTGTCTTTTTTGAACAAACAGAAACCTGTTTCGAGTTTAAAAATATAAGTTTCAATTCTAGGTCATTGTTCGCAAACAAATATACTTTAACGTTGTTTGTAACTCAAGCCTTGCCAAATATAATGTCGCCTTGGTAAAATATGTTCAAGAAAGTGAACGGTATCTTTATTTATATTTTAACCTTTCAAAATATTACATCACATCTCGCGCATAATAGCTACCATGCAGACATCAACTTTTACAGCCAAAACACTAAACGCTGAATATTCTACTGAGTAAGTCATACTTAAAAATTGTAAAATATGGCGCATTTTTGGCATAAAATCCATTAATATTTTTTTATTTAATCAATTTTTGTATTTTTTTTGCGTGAATTCATATATTGTAAGCAACTGACGAGGAAACGTCAGGAAACGCCAATCCTTAAATATTGATTTTAAACTTTACATTTATGTAAGTGGAATAAATAGACAAATTTAAAAATTTTTAGCGTATATTAAAAAAATGATTGTAACGCGCGGTTTTAATGGCTGAAATATACATCGCACTTTATATATTTTTAGCTTTTCTCCATATATCTTAAAAACCATTTGAGAAATATAGAAAAAAATGTTTCATACAAAAATGAAAACACTTTTATTTAACTACATATAAATAACGTACCGTAGAAAAATTATTACTCTTAAAAATTTATTTGCATCTCTTATGAAGGAATATTTGTTGCGTTATAATGCTATAAAATAAAGGTATTTTTATTCTGCATATACGTGTAATCCTTTACATGAGATTGTAATAATTATAATTTTTATTGGGGTGAAGAGGTTATTACGCGTAGCGTACATTGTATACGTCAGTTGTACGACCTACATTTCCATAACGTCGATAAAAATTACTACATATATTTTGATATTTTGATTGATATTTTTTGTATCAGCAGCTTTATTAAAAATATTAAACATGTTTATTATTATCATCTTATTTATTTATTATAATTATTTACGTCTACAAAACATTTTAACAGAAATTATTGGGCCGAGTATATCGAATATATTTTATACACAAATATAGTGGAATCATGATATCATGGACATTACACGTGATATAACGAAGCGAATACATTATATCACTCAGTTTACGTAACAACTTTGCAATGCAAAATAATTATATGCACTGCACTAACAATGAGAAGATATTTTGAAATAGTTTTACATATTCAGGTGATTCTGATAAATCATGGAAATAAATGATGGAAATCTCTTGCGATGGTTTTAATATAAAGTATTATATAACCGTCAAGTTTAACGATCAATTCAAGATAAAAAAAATTATTTCACGATGATTTAACGTTTTCAGAGAAACATTTAATATAACGAAGCATAATATGAAAACAATATGTAAATTCTGCCAACGTTCTCGATACATGTGTGTTATGATTCTTTTATTCCAAGTTTCAAATATTTCACAAAACGCTTATGAACGACAAAGAAACGGAATTATAATCTTATATCGCGATGCGATAAAAAATATTATAAAAAATGTAATGGATGACACGTCATTTAGTACATGAGCCGACACTACGTTAAAAATTAAGGATTATTAGGAATTAAATTTATCCGATACAAAACTCGCCACACACACAGATGATAAAGTAGAAACACTTGAAAAAGATGATGAACATGATGATGAAGCAGAAAGTGGTTGTACATCAAGAGAAGACGAAATTGCAAGTAACGACTATAAAAGAAGAGCCGTTAAATTTTAAAAAGGTGGAAAAAAGAAGCGCTGTTGTTTTTCAGTAGTGGAAAAAAAAGTACTTTAGAAAAACAAATTCATAAAGATTATTTCATGTCATAAAGGATAATTATGATCAATCTTGTCTTGACATGTTGGATTTCAGTAATTTTATCAAGTTTAATATTTATAGTATGCAAAGTTACATGTATAGCTATATAAATCTTTATTTTAATTAACAGCTTCAGCTAATAACATTTAAATTTATTCTATCACGATGGCGAATATTAATACAAGATTTCGAGGCGACTGTAGATCTACTTGCCTGCTTTTGAATAAAGTTTTTCTCATTTTTACAATTTTGTAGATTTTAATAAAATTCAGAGAATAATATCTATGATATGAAATGAATATTTTGCCGCTCTTTGTCCATTGTTTCTCTCGCAAATGTGAATATCTAAACAGAATATAATGCCAATCCCTAATAATTTTAATTATATATGAAAAAATTCAATAAATAATAACATTAAACCAAGTTAACTTTTTGATTTTATTATTTGTATTTTATTGTTTCATTTTATCAATAAATCGAGAACAATTACTTATAACAATATTTGATTTTTATTATTACTTTCAACATTTAAAATAATTTCAAAAATTATCCTTTTATCACATCATATTGTCAAAGATATTAAAATTTCTCTGATATTTATAACATTGAAACAAGTATACTATAAAATAATTAATGTTTTTATGAAATGTGATTATTTCGATCTTTGAATGTATATCTGATAATAACATTTACAAAATTGCAAAATAAAATTTAGCATTTCAAAAATGTAATACATACAAACTACACGATACAAGCTATTGATTTTTTGACTAAAAAGAAAAGAAATAGATACAAACAGAGGAAAACTTATTTCTCTTCTCTGTCCCTTTTTCTGATTCTTATTGAGAAGGTCAGAGTTTTTAATAAGGCAAATAGCAAGCTACATGTAATTGCAATTTCTGCGATGCTTATGTTGCATGTATGTAACCCTCTTTCTTGGGTTGCTTTTTATTCGCGGAACAGTTTTGCCTATCCTTCTCAGACTATTTCTCTTTTACCTATATATTTCTTAATCCCCATTTTGTATTTTATCTTTTTTGTCTGTTTCTATCTCCATCTGTGAAAGAGAGCTTTTTAACGACAGTTCAGATTCCAAAAAGCCTTTTTAAAAAGATAAAAAAACGCATATCGAGTAGATGAAAAAGTATTTAAATATATTTGTAAATTAAAAGTCGAAGCTGTTATTATTAAAATATTAATAAAACTATGGTTTTAACACTTGAAAGTGTTTCCAATAGTTTTATATTTCAGAATTAAGAATTTTACGAAAATTAAGAATTTTATAAAATTCTTAAGAATTAATTTTTGGAAGTCTTACGTACATTTTATCTAATTCTATATCTTTTTATATCTTTCTATTCTATATCTTACCCTTATCAATAGTATGTATAAAAAATTTGGAATTCTATGAAATTCCGTTGCCTCTTATCATTGTTGACATCGTTATCAAGATTTGGAAAGAAGGATTAGAGATTAAAGTTTCCTTATCGTTATTTTAGTCATATTGATATGATATTGATGGCAGGAGATTCCCCTAGCTTAATTAATAGTATACTTAATATCTTCAATTTTTTTCCATTCTCAGATTCAATTTATCATCAAAATAGATGGTAACAAGCTAAATTTCCTCGACATTACGATTATTAAAAACAACAATAGAATTTGATTGGTATCATAAACTCATATTTTCGAGAAGGTAACTAAACCTTATATTTCAATATACTCTCTCTCTCTAAAAAAAAAAGGTACAATAATAGCCCATGATAAAGCATTTTTACTGTCACATCTGAAATACCACCATAAAAGCATCGAGTTGATTGTATATATTTTGCTAGACGATGATCCATTAAATTTCCTTTTTGATACAATCAACAATGGAATGGAAGTTTTTTAACAAACGAATATTTAACCAAAGGAATGCTAATGCCAGAAAATAATAAAAATAAACTTTCTTGATTTACGATTCTGTCCCAGCCATTTTGGGAAAATTCAAAAATATACCAAAGATTTAGATGTCCTATTATAATCTCAACAAACTTGGAAACTTTATCCGAACTTGTAAACACACTGTTAATCAGAAAAAAAAGAAACGATGTGTTTAAAAGACCTGCAAAGATTATCCTGCGCGAGATAAACGACGAAAAAATTTAAAACCACAATCTCAGTACATCGGCACCACAATCCGCAGGGCACAATCACCTCTTTTATCATTACGGAACATAGAATCAACCGCAACCATGAACTTGATTGGAAGAGTAATAATTTTAGACAGTGAAAGATTTTTATTTAAATGATTAGTTTCCGAAATGGCACACATAAAACTTGAAACTAATGGAATTTATTCACGAGCAGACAGAATATTAGGCTTCAATTTTAAGTAAACTGTAAAAATTTTATCCATCATGTTTACTGTTTTATCGTAGATATCTCAGTTAGTCACTCTCTAAATTTATATTTATTTTAATTTTTGTTTCCCTATTGTCATTATAATTTAAATCCGCTCTCCTTTTTCTTCCTTTCTCTTCACCTACAACGCTTTTTACCGTACGTACAATAGGAGTAAGTTATGCTTCGCCTTTCGACCTCAGTCATAGGTTAACAGCAGAACCAAGAACCAACCAGAAGCAGAACTGTTATTTGAAGCCTGATTCGTTCGATTTTCAATTGCATCATTGTTTCGAATATATCAACTACGGTCGCTTAAAAATTATCTCAGTTTTCGATATCTTTCCCGGAACAGTTTGTCATGTTCACATTCTCTGAACTTTGTTTGGTGAGTGGACTTCATTTCTCTTTGCCGGTTGATCCCAATTTTTATTTCTACTTCAAATATTTTGCAGACTATGAATTAGCAGAATTTTTCTGATATTTCGTCTTGAAATTTTTACTATTTTTTGTACATTTAATTTTTAAGTATTTACCTTTTGCTCATCGGAGAGATTATTTTATTTATTTATTGCTCGTCGTTGAAAATGGCGAAAAGTAGAGCCGAAACGTACAATTTTTAATTTGAATTAAATTACACTGTCCGACAGCATTTTTGTAACATGAATATGAATAGTCATTTCCAATGAATTTTTGTCTCCTGAACACGAATCCGTTATCCAAATTTGGCTATCACGTCACAATTTTGAGAAAAATGGTATCAAAGTGGCCAAAAATGAAAATTTTGAGAGTATTCATAACGTTATAGCATCGGTATCAAATTTTTTTATCAAGTTTTGTTTGTAAGTATCCATTTGAAAGTATCAATTTTCAGCTTTAAAATGCATTTTGTTTCGTTTCGATATAATTTTTCATTATCGAGATATTTCAAGTTTTGTGCAACAGACTACACACGGAGCAGCATGTTTATGGTAGTGAAAGATACATTAATGACTCACACCTATTATATTATTTAAGTCTAAAAGCATTTATTTTGCACATAATGTAGTATTAAGATAGAATAAATAAATGTCTTTTGCATGTATCTTTCATGTATAGGAAAAAGCGCTATTTTCAAATCATCATATTTTGGAAAGAAAAAATGATATCGATACGAAACAAAATGCATTTTAAAGCTAAAAGATACTTGATACTTTCGAATGGCATAAACAAAATTTGAAAAAAAATTAGAACCGGTGCTATAACGTCATGAAAACCCTCGAAATCGTTATTTTTGGCCACTTTGACGTCATTTTTCTCAAAATTGTGACGTGATAATCAAATTTGGATAACGGATTGTGTTCAGCGGACAAAAATACGTAAAAAATGGCTATTTACACTTATGTTACAAAAAAAGTCAAATTTTGACAATGTTATTAAAATATCATATAACGTTAACTTGCACGCATTAACTCTCAAAGCTCACTTTTCCTTGTTATTTGTTAATTTTAATATCAAGAGTCTTTAATTATTTAATCATTTATTTGAAAAAATTTATTTGAAAAAATAAATTAACTGTTCAAAAGTGAATGGTATTCTGAATACAAAATTATGAGTCATTTCTGTATGTGTATAATTATAGTATATCTTTATTAAACTTGTATAAGAAAATCAATTGAATAAATCGAATATTAGTTTGATATCAAGGTTTATTCGTGACAGGATAAAAAAGTTAATTAGAAAACGATGCAGCATAATGATAATGATATTGATAAATGCATTGACGCAATAGCAAGCAATTAGCATAATTGTAATCGCGATTTCGCGCGTAAGATAAACATTGCTATAAAATCGATTGCATTAAAAATTCAATTCAAAAGTTTGTTCTGTCAATAGTTATAATTTACTTCAAGTCAGAAAAAAGCGATATTTTGATCATTTCTGTGCTGTGCTGTACTTTTTAAATTTTTAATTTATTTTTATTGCTTTTTCATATGAATAACATTTTTATATAATTTTTACTATTTATTACAAAATTGCAAATTGTTATTATAAAAAATAAATTTTGATATTTCATATAATATTTGACATAAACACTTTAGTCATTTAAAAGTATACGCATACAATTGTTTCATAAAGCTTTTTGAAAGAAATACTGAAATTTTAAATTACAATTATTAGCACACAATCAATTTTCAACGCTGAGATTTCGAAAGTATTTATTAACGTGCATACATGGTATAAAAATTGTCATACAGAAAATAAACCAACAGAATTTGAAATATCCGTAAATTTTTTGTTTCAAAAGGCATTTAAAAGCAACAAATGACATTTGCAGGAACTGCTATAATTGTTTGCTATTGCATTTATTTATGCCATATATTGTATCATTCTTTAATTAATTTTTTTATCTTTCCGGTGATAAAAAAAACCTTGATAGTAAAATAATATTAGATTTATTTAATTGATTTTTTTGCTACTTTAACAAACATGTTACTATTACTGCATGCAGAAATTATTTATGATTTATGAATTATTTAGATTATTTATGATTATGTTGAATACTTGCATTCATTACATTCGCGCGTGCGAGTGTGAATAAATTAATGAATATAGCCTTGTTTTTTAAGATATGTACTACTAAGATGTGTACAATAATAATCACATTATATCTCATTGGTTAAACTATACTGAGAGAAAAATATAGTTACTTTTGACCTCAACCATAATTTTATAATATTTCTAACAATAAATATGATTTACTCAACTACATGCATCATTATGTATTAACCATAATTATCATTAGAAATATTATAAAATTGTGGTTGAGGCCAAAAGTATCTATATTTTTTTCTCAGTATAAATATTGTAGAAAAGTCTTGTTTATTGTTTTGTGATTTTTTGAATAATTAATATATAATTAATAAAGATCTTTATCATTATTTACTTAAAATGTTATTCTAGAAATGTAATATCGAGACAAAAGTGTGCAATAAATCCACAAATTATTTTCTAATTCGTAAGCAGACATTTTGCATAGGGCATTTAAATTACATGCGCGGTCCTGTTAATACTATATTTCAGCGATTAATTTGCGACCTATTGTTCCGTATACGATGGACGGATTTCATTCCAAGTGCACCATAGTTAGAGTTAATAAAGTTGGTAAACTCTAATTGATGTACATGTATTTATTTTATTAGATGAGTAAATTTTGAGAAGAAAGACTGAATCCGCTTTCAATATTGCCACTTTTATTTTAAGAAGCATACCAAGAAGCGAAAAAAATCGTATCGTCTGTTATTTACTTTTTAAATTAACTTCGAGACGCTACGTATTACGTAACATACAGGTGTGAATACATACTGGAATAAAAACCTGTTGTACGTAAATGTGCTACTTTGTCGTAACTTTTTCGTAAAAATCGGCAATTAATTCAACCGACAGAATTAAAAACAAAATTTCTAATTTATTGTTATCTTATTTTACTACTTATTTATTTATCTCTATGTATTATTTTTAATTTGACTTTCACGTTTCAACCAACAAATTAATAATATTATTCATGTTATCAAAATATTAATGACAGGTCAATCAAATGACAGGTACTATTTGATAAGTAAATTGCTAATTAAATTAATCGAAGCTATTCTATATATTTATCTACATCACACACTTCTAATATAGCTCATAGGGAACGTTGCAGATTGCGTCTTGATAAATAGAATTGCTTTGAATATATGTGCATATATAAAGATTGAAATCTTACATTACCGGCTTTAAAAGTTTGAGTCTATATAAAATTGAAAAATATTCCAGTGAAACACTATTTAAAAGTCTGATTCTTGCTTTACCTTACTTATTTTTCTTCATTTAAAAATAAATGATCATATTTAACACGACTGTGATTAATTTAGCATTGTTTAATTTTAAGAAAGTAAATTATTACTAGAAAATAAAGTCATTTTTTTTTTCAAAACTGCGCTGTGGATTACTTTAAAAAATGGGTAGAGTGCTTTGTTAGAAAAAATTAACAATCTTTTTTATTAATCTTTTTTTATTAATCTAGATAAGCTAGATTATCTAGATTAATAAAAAAAGTAGGTTAAATGTAAGGATGGCAATTTTAATAAAAAAAAGTCTAATACTTTTTAGCGTTTAATATTCTTTTTATCTTGTAAAAATATTTTTTGTAGAGAACTTTGAAACATTTTAGTTTATTATAAAACAACAAAAAATGATAAACAAAATATTAAATTAATAATAATTAATGTAATAATTATATGTATATAATATAATAATTAATAATAAAAACATTAAATATTACATTATAATGTACAAGTTTGATTTTATTCCATATAGTCTCATACTTTTGGCCAATAGTGTAAATCTCGAAATGAAAAACGAAAAAGATGTTATATTTTACAAAATATATTTCGAGATTGATTACATTAAATATTGATTGCATCATTTTACTTGAACTGTTCAATATTGATACAAAAGCTTGTATCAATATAAGAGAAAAATACCGTTATATTTTATTATTGACTACTGTATATAGTTTATAATTTATATTTATATTTCTGCATTGAATGCGAATGTAATGAATGCAATTTATATTTCTGTGATATAATATATATTTCTGTGATATTCTAAATAAAATGTATAACATGTATAAACATCAAATGTATAAACATTTGATAAAAATTCTAATAATTCTAAATAAACTATTTCATTATTCGACATCTACATATATGTATACTGATTTAGTCATATGGCTCATTGTTCTTTATATTTATTTATAATTTTTCTTCTTTAATTTAAAACAAGATTCTAGCTATTTTTTCTAGTAATATTTTTTTAATTACGTAAAATAAATCTTTAAAATTATTTTCAAAAATCAGCAGAGCTCCATTTGTTATATCAGGAAATAATTTTAAACAATATGAAAAGTTTTTATATTTTTTGAAGTCAAATTAAAATTTTGTTTAAAAAGTTCAGATCCGAAATGTTCGTTAAATTGTATAAAAAAATTATAAAAATTTCTGAAAACCAGGTATTTCATAATGGAAATGATTTTCTTCGAAATTAAAAATGTCACAGGAGAGGTCAACTTTATATTATTTTTTTATTAAAAATTAAAGTTATCTTTAAAAGCTATCAGAGATTGTAAAATTACTATGAATGCAAATTATTATGAATAAAATTGTTGATACAATTTGGTTTTTGATCATAAAATAATAGTTTTATAGTGCGTATTTCTATTTATAAGGAAATTAATATGAAATTTTTATTTTCAAGATGAGAATAAGAATGTTCAATGAGAGAAATACAAAAAAGAAGGAATTAAAAATAAGGACGATGCTCAAATGGTAATAAAATAGTATGGAATAATATAGATAGAATCAATGCGAAGTTGAATATTGTTACGATGTCTTACATTTACTCGAGAATCCATTAAGATGTTTTTCAAGATCTTAAGTAAATGTTGATTCTACAAATTTCTTTGCTCGAACGTTTATACAATTAATAATCATTCAATGTTTATTGAGTGACGACAATTGTTTTCTTTCAGTTCGTATAAGATAAGTTATTTACTTTTCTGATAGTACAAATACGACAGTTTTTTCCCAATAAATCTTTTTGTGTCAATTGCATTTGTTTCAATATCGTATGCTTGTAATTATCAAAAATGTTGATTGATAAGAATACATTTTAAAGACCTCTAATTATTTTTTAAATATAAAATTGTAATATTTTTTTACACAGATATTGAGTAACATTATAGTAATAATATAAATTGTTGTTTACATATTCTAAAATCGATGTTGCTGGACAAATTGTTTGTATTATATTAAAATTGATATATCGATATTAAGACAAAAGTCTCTCGTATCATTGTGTAAACTCGTGTTCCATTCTTCCCTTTTTGCTCTTTATCATTTCTTTTCATTTTAAAGCAGACCTGAAAATTTTGAAAATATTTTACTGCAAAGTTATATTATGCAATTTTAATATTATTATTGTTTAAACAGTTTTCATTTAAGTAATATTATTTCGACATGTTTAAATATTAACGTCTAGATATGAATGTACAATCCAATATATTCTAATATATGTATATCAAGTATAATATAGAAGAACAAAAATATTTTAATCTACTATGTGCATTTTATTATATTTAGTATATAATAGAGGAATACGAATAGCGAGTTACCGCTATATAAATCTTGTATATCGAATTCTACAGTCATTCTCATATTACCACCCTCTCCCAAATTACTACCATTTCCTCTATAAATATATTTCGCGATAACCATATTTTCGAGTTACGGTTATATTATAGAAGCTGTTGGCCACGTTTCAAAATAAAATTTAAATTGGACGTTAGATCAATAAGATTACTTTGCATTAAAGAAGAAATATAGTTTTCATAAACACAACAATACGTGTGTGAGTTTCAGATAGTGCTGACAACGAAAATGCGATTTTTCTAAACTCTTATCGAAATATCGTACCACGCTATGCTATCTATATCTATTTAGCTTACTTGGAAAATTGATAAAGTGCGAGTATAAATAAGATGGAAGCATGAATAATAAGACGTGTAAATAAAACAGAAATTATATTTACGTAAGATACAGGGCGGAATTTTTCCAAGGAAAATCCTGGTATAAAAGAATTTTCCGTTGTATGTTTTTTATAAATGAATTGCGATGATGTATGAAATTATTAAACCAATCATTTTGATTTTATCATTTTACAGTTCTAAATTTATTACACATTTTTTTAAAAATAGTATAGAATCTTATTATTAAATAATATATATAATGAAATTCGAAATCATTAAGAGTAATAGACTATTTACTTTTGATTTAAATGATAAAGTTTCAAATACATTTATATTTTGCAATTGTAAATTCACGTATAGTTTTTATTATTTATTCAATTTAATTTTCAAGTACTGTAATTATCGTATGTTTTTACATTTCAACTAATGTTTTAATTTTTAAATTACTTTACGCAATATCAATGCTTGATAACTGTATCATTTCAGCTTTATCGCTTTATCTTTATGTTTATATTTGTTTTGATGTCATCACTTTGAATCTTTGTCTAATTTATCTTGATGTACTTACGTGGCACATTATGAATTAGGATTATTACTATCTTAATACACGAATTTTTTTCCACATATGAAAGGCTATATTTATATTTCCTTCATGTGTCTTAACGAGTGCCTAAATTCATTTAAATTCGTTTAAGGCATTAATGACTCCCAACAACAATAATAATACAATTAAAATATTCTGTATTTCTATAAAATGTACCAAGAATATATTTTACACACTGAGAACATCTCTATAATATTCTTACTTTTGCGATATTCTCCAAACATTCTCAGAATTTACATGTTAGGAAATCGCTTGTGTATATATTTGCGGGAGATATACAATAATAACATCTAGTATCGAAACGCGAAATTTTATGATAAGATATTCGATAATATATGTTTTTTATTCGGTCTATATATATAATTCATTGCACATTTCTATAAGATGCATTATTTTATTTTATTATTATCATAATGAGTGCCTCATGAGTATTTATATCTTTTAAACATTTGTAAATAATGATGTATAAAATTAGCGGATATTTATATAATCATTGTGTAATAAAAATTAAATTTTGAGTCATAATTATCGGAGAATTAGTAATTGCTTAAATAATCAAGATTAAACAATTAATTATTCGGAAATTAGTAATTGATTAATTTAGTAAAATAATAAATTAAAATTTTATTAAAATACATTTTTTCCCATTATTTGCACGTAATACGTATTTTATGGTTTATACATTATCGTATTTCAACGAGGTCGTTTATCTCGCAAGTAAAAAATTATGCTTCGTTATTACTGACCCTAATCTAATCTAATCGCGTACAATTTCTGTAATTTCATATAAATATAATTTACCGATAATAATACTCATATTTTTACGAAGTTGACGGACAATATCGTGGCATGCTTTGCAAAGAAATTGCTTTTCATTTCTTCATACTTACATACACTGCACACGTTTTTATTATACAAATTTTATGATATATACAAGGATATGTCATTGCATTAAAAAAATCTAGGCTATTTGATATTTTTAGAAAGTTTAGTGATTTTCAATTCAATCTGAATGATATTTAATGAAATTTATGATGACAATGATATACGGACGATCACCTTGAATATATGACATGAGAGAGAGAGAGAGAGAGAATTTATTCAGCCCTTTGAGTAGAAAATTACAAAAATATAATGAGGCGGAAACAATCAAATTTAAAAGTAAAATAGCGAGAAGATGGAGGCGGGAAGGGAGAGAAGTGTATTATGCGGATACGATATACGTTTAACAATGTATAGTATATATTATATTATGCGAATATAAAATTAAAAGAAAAAAAGAAAAAATACTAAAAAAATAAAATACGTGTAGTAGAACACAGAAAAGAGAGAAATTCAAACATCTGCTATACTCTGCCACTCCTAATCAAGGTATATTGATGTAGTGTATAATTAAAGAAGATAAAGAGATGCTCAATTAACAATCTGTTCAGGTCATTTAACAATATGGATAAAGTGATGATAAATAAATATTTACAAGTTTTAGTATGATGTATGAGAAGATATTGATCCTAAATTCAGAGATGTTATATTATTATCAGAGGGGGAAAAAACGAAGAAAAAGTATTACAAACTGTTTCTAGAACTATACGGAGGGTGAAATATGATAGTGTTACCAAGTTATGGGGAGAAACAACGGATTGAGGTAAACGAAAAAGACCTGTATTATTTTACAATTCACAATAAGTGAAATATTAAATTATTTAAAGACACAACACGCTTGATTTAAAAAAAATATATACACCATATATTTAAAATATATTTAAAATTACGAATAAAATAAAAAGTCTAAAAGTCTATCTGATACAAATAATATAATACAAATATTAGATTGTCTAAAATAAACTTGAGATATTCACGTACTTGAAACATTATCGTACTTTCTAAAACATTAAACACCTCTCCACTGACAAAGAAATTATTGTTACTACATTATAATCTCATTCGAAACCATAAAACTTTTGTAAATAATTGTCTGTAAGCAACTTTCTCTACATTTTATATATCTATTATTCAAAATAGAGGATAATAGAGCATAATAAAGTGGAAATATATGTGTAGCCTAGAATTATTATCCCATTTCGTATATAAAGTATATAAAGTAGACACAGGTGTTGGATAATCGTCGAAATTTAATATCCAACATTCTCTCTTCCTCTCTCTTTCTTTAATAATCTTGTTTCAATGTTCTTAATATGATAGATAAGTTGACGGATTACAGAAACAGACGAGAAAAAAAAAGATTAGATAAAGAAGACAGATAAAAAAAGGAGGAAGCACAAAACGAAGAAAAAGGAGGAAAAGAGTGAAGTTGATATAGAATATAGATGAACGACTAATGTGAACTTGGAAATAATGAGAGAATCGATTCTCTCCCCCCTCTCCTTATTTTTCTGTTGCACAAATAACACAAGTATACAATGCATTTCCTTCAATATCGTTTGCAGTTCATCACGGATGTGTCATTATTGATGAAAGAACAAGGAATTCCAATATGCGCATTCCCGTAGAGGCGCGCCGTTTTGTTGTGAAAATAAAATTTCGGAAAATACAAACACGCCACACGTTTTACAATGAAAAAAGAAACAACGGCCAGATATATCTCCGAGGACAATCACGAGAAGTAAATATCTTTGAAGTAGATTATTTCGGTCTGTCCTTTAGGACGATTTACTTCGATTTGCAGGTTACACACGAACTTACCAACTTGACTTTAGACTTAACTAGTTCGGATAACTTGAGCCAGCTCTAAACAAGCTCGGATTAATAGTGCGGTTTGTGGCACTCCAATTAAGCCATTTCCCTTTTCGACCTCGTACCATTCTGAATTAAGAAGATCTATAGAATAGATAAAGCTAAACAGAGCATTTTTTCTGGGAAATTGCGTCGGCCGACTTCCTTCTTTTTTCTTCCATTTCATTATCTAGTTTCCGAAAGATTTACTTTATACGTGCAATAATTTTGACAAGTTACAAACGTAACTTTGATAAGGTTGAAATATTCAACAAGAAACACGAATTGAATAAGGATGATTAATGTTACATGGCTATCATAAAACGCATCTGTTATCTAATCTTATTATCTAATCACTGCTATATAGTTTATAAAGTACACTCGAGCAATCATATTATTACACAAATGTTATCAGCATGCCATAGCATGTTGGTGCTTACGAATAAGCTATTATCTGAGGTCGTGAACCGATTCACGTTAAAGCAATACGTCTTATCGAGTTGAGAAGAGATATATTCAGCTGAATCGATAGTTTAATGGATTCGTTGCGATACCGCGTGCATGCGCATTCATATAATATGTAGAAAAGATATATTTTATATTATACAAAGATGATTACATATCTTTTTGTTCAATTTCTGTTGGTATTATAAAGGCATTATTCGGCTTTTGTTTTTTGTTTAATTGTGTTTAAGTGTGTACCCGATACAAAATTTTTCTTGCAAAACCGTGTATAAATGTATGTAATTATGTATCAAATATATCCACACATATATATTCATATATGATTTCTTTTTTTTTTGTATAATCTCTAATCGTATAGACAGAAAAAGTAAGAATTAAAAAATAATTAAAAGAATTATTTTCGCACTTTTTTTATAGAAAAGCAAGTTTGAAGAAATGAGAAAAAATTGTTTATATGTATATAATCGTGCATAAATATAATTTATATACAATTATACATATAATAGCAATAATTATCATTATGTATAATTATATATAAACAATTTTTTCTTATTTCTTTAAACTTTTTTTTCTTTAAAAAAGAAATGCGAAAATGATTCTTTTAATTACTTTTAATTCTTATTACTTTTTTGTATATGCAAATAGAAATTATACAAAAGAAAGTCTATAGAACATATTATATGGACATGTTTGGTAAATTACATATGTTTCTATATTTTATATGAAAATTTTTTTACCGAGTGGGAACAACGAATTACATTTCTGCGCTATCGTTGAATATAGATAAGAATAGTGGAAAAAATATTTTTTTTACATGTAATCGTCAAACGCGTCAGTAGGACAAGGTGTGTTGAAGGAAAATATTCATGTATGCTAAGATGAGATTAGCGGTTTTCGTAAACGTGTGAATTTCTCATTTATTAAGTAAGCATGTGGTCTGGGATTCTTGAATTCTATCGAGAAACTTTTGTAACAGAACAAACGACTCCTTAGAAAGTTACAATAAATTGTATGTTCAATTATCTTGCGCGGCACTACCTCTTGTTACGTAAGCCACATTTCGACTATACGAAGTGAAACTAAAAATATTGCACAGTAGCCGGATATTATTTAACCAAATCACGCGGCCGTTATTTTCGATAAAGAATTGTTCCATTTCTTAATAATGATATCTTTAAATCTCCATTTTCTTTCTTGAGTTTTACGAGTGTATACAGAGCTTACGTTTAATGAGAATCTTTCCTTTGTGTCAAATGAGATCGTATATACGTATATTATGTATTAATAATGCTGTAATGTAACTGTGTGTATATGTGTGTGGCAATAACTTACCTTAAGGCATTATTTATTTCCAAGAAAAACCATACAATATCTATGACTCGTGATCCTTATTTAAAGTCTTACTAATGATAGTGCCATGTAATGGCAAATGCATCTTGTGCCGATGCGTTCTTATGGCATGACATAATGCATCGTTTTGTTTTATTCATATAATTAATTGTTTAAAGTTGCCAGTAAATTCAAATTTTTTTCCTCCTCTGCCGTTTTTCTTATCCCATCTCTCTTATCCTGTCCCTTCACCTCTCTTTTTCTGTCTTTCTCTCTCTTGCTTCCCTTTTTCCTCATCTTTTTCTTATTGCCTTCCTTGTCCTGCTTCTTTTTCCACTTTTTTGTTATTTTTTTCCTTTTATGATTTTTTTTCCTTTCTTTCCTTCTATCTTTCTATTCCTAGTTCTTATTTTTGTATGTTTCTTTCGTCTTTTCCATTTCTATTTCTTTCCCTCATCTCTCTCTTCTACCTCTTTTTCATCCTTTTCTTTTTCTTTACGTCCTCTGTTCTTTCCTTTTTTTTAGCTCCATTTTCTCTCTCTCTCTCTTTCTTCTTGTTTCTTCTATTTCATTCTTTCGTTTCATTCTCGTTCCGTTCACGCAATCTTTTCTTCCCTCCTTTCTAGTACACGACACACATTATATGTACATGTATTACAAACATGTACATGTACATGTTTGACCGAATAAAATTTTAACATGTTTCAATGGCATATATTATATACATGTCATGATAATTTTTATTTATTACCCTCAAAATAAAATTATAAACGATTATGTGGCAATCATTTTTGCAGTCTTTTATTCATCGATATTTAAAACCCGTAATCATATGTAGAAAATCCCGAATGTAATAAATAAAAATTATATGGTGGTTTGAATATCTGTCTTTTAGTAATCACATACATGTTTCGAAAATACTATTATATATACATATGCGTTAATATATGCAATGACATTGTTGTAACCATGAAAGAGAGTTCACTTTCCATTCGTCTACTTTCTCTAACAACCATCTGTCGCTTGATTCCTTGGATTTTCTCTCGTACACGTGCAGTCATCACACAACCGGAATATATTTAAAGCACATTATCACAAAAACATGAAAGATTTTTCAAATTTGAAAAGATTTCCAAAAGTTGAGTTTTGAATTTTGAAACAAACCGCATGACTGATTAATAAAACAAAATAATTTCAATATTGTTATTAATTTGCTTTGATATTAATTTTGATAATATTTTTCAGCTTTTATTTAGCAAAAGCACTCTAAAAAATGTCGAGCAGTTGATATCTCAGATGTTAAAAAGTTAAATTTATTAATTTCAAGTTTTAATCATTATATTGGTGAAATAATGCGAAAGTCAGAACGTGTTTTCTGCTCAAGAAACTGGCGAGTAATCGAGAGAAAGGTGCGATTTAATCAATAGTAATTGCATGATCGTCAAACCGTTAATCCTACAGCACTATTACATCGTATTCGACCGACATGAGATAAATAGTTTGCTTTTTCGTAACCTCGATCGTTTAAGCTTGCATTTTTTTCTATTTACTTGGCTTAACATCGACCATCGTTATTCATTTTGTGGTTAGAGATCTTTTTACATTTTATTTTCTCAATTACTTTTGGAAATTATTACCGACATAAATTATTCCAATTACGAATAAATAATAAAAATAAATCTGATAAAAATTCCTCGATACAAAAAAATACTCGAGTACAATTTATGTATCGTTGCGTATCGATTATGTTGGAAATAAAATTTATTTTACGACGCAAATCAATTATTGTGAAGCTATGTAGCAATGGATCGTTAATTGATCCGTGCTACTTGAACGGTCGAAAACGTAAAACAGATTTCACTTTATCTTTGAAAACCAGCTTTCTTGTTTGTTGGAACACACAAGCTATCGCAAACTATTTGCATTATGTAAGCATCCCTCTCTACTTGTTCTTTACGCTTCGTGATTTCGCATTAGTTATTTCTCATAAAATTGAATAAATGTGGAAATGTAAAAAAAATTTACAGAAATTGAAAAAATGTACAGACGTGAAAAGCACTTGATAAATTCCAACTAACAATTCCTTTTTCAATTCAGTCCATTTTCTCACTATTAATGTTTACTCTTCCAATAGCATTTAAGATATTAATTGCAATTGTAACATTTACAATAATATAGCTTGCATTTCGAATGCGTTCTATATTTGGTCTGAACGATAAGCTATCCTTGAGTTGGTTTTAGAATATTGTTTTAAAAGGCTTATCTTCTTGAATATAGTCATCCATTAATGGTTGTCATTCCGACTGTGTCATGATAACAATAAATGCAGGCACAAATATGTATTCGTTCTTGAAGAAAAAAAAATTAAATTATCGTTGAAATATTTGCATAAAGTGCAGCTTACAAAATGTAATAAATTATACGCGTAACAAAGATTTAGAACGTAACTAATTAGTTGGTTAACCAGAAGATGAATTTGTTGTGCTTTATTTGAAGATTTACGAGGCAAAGTTTGTATTCTGATAAGGATATGATCTTACCTATATCTTTCTTATGTAACAAAGAACGATACAAGAAATAAATAACAATGATGGTTGGGTATTTATAAGTAACGAGCGCATTTTTAAGAAAAACGTACTAGACAATTAATTTAAACAAAATCCCTCTTCTTATATCTACATGTGTTTAATATATTTCAACATGTTAAACGATGTAATAAGTACTGCTCTCTGTAAGAAAAAAAACCAAGTCAAAAGCTAATAACGTCCGAAGTCGATTCTCTGTGAAAAAGTAAGTGATTGATGACAGGAAAGGCTGGTTCTCCTAAAAGCATATTGTGGAAGATAAAACTTGCTCAACTGGCTTCTTGGTTGCGATGGTATTTATAATGAAACATGACAAATCTTTCTTTCTCTCTCTCTCTCTCTCTTTCTCCCTCCCCGCTCCTCCTTCCCCTCCTGCCTCTTCCCTCTCCCTATTTCTTTCTCCCTTTCCGTTCCCTCCTGATCCATTCGCCTCCGTGTTGCCTCTTTCTTCTCCTTTCCCCCCTCTCCCACCAACACTGTCAGAGCTCGTTATCTAGGCCAACAGATGCAGGTATTATTCACACGATGCCGAGTATTTCTAAAACAAACTCGAATCCGGAGCGATAAATAAACAGGCCGTATTTAATGTTATCGTTTGAAGATCTCATAAAACATCTCTCATGATTGCGACGAGAAGAAGATATTTTCTTTCGCCTTTCGTGCCTTCCTTCACTGGAGATTTTCTGACTGGAATTTATTAGTGCTGCCTCAACAGCTTTTTTTCTATTTCGGTTTATTGTCAATATCCCTCTTTTGCAATTATTTATCTACGAGGGATTACATTCTGTTGTATTGCCCGTACTGAATGACCCTCTACCTAAAGCTGATTGATATTTATACAAAACGCACGTGCATCGACTTTGTAATGTTTCAGTCTCCCTGCCTTTCTAGTCTTTTTATTTCCTTTCTTTCACTTCAATTTTTTATTCTTGTCGAAAACGCCTCCTTATAAAGCGTGTCTTTTTGTTTACATGCATGTACATGTATGTACATGCAAAATAATCTTTATTTATCCAGCTTATCTATCTAGTCTCTTTACGACAATCTACGACTAATGGCACATGAATCTGAATTTTTTTGTTTTACTATCGGTAATCTCTTCTTGTACAAAACTGGAGTGTCTATCAACTACAAAGTGTTTAAATCAATTGATCAAAGATGATATGATTACGATCTTTCCATCAGTTGCAAAACTCTCAACTACTTGAAAGCTCCGAGTCGATGATAAATCGATACATCCTATATATATTGCCATAAAGTTTCACGTGGCTGAGACTGAGATAAAAGACTTTTTATAAATAAATTTAATAAACTCGCGGTAAATATAAATAAAGTCTCTGCTTTTGTAAGCTGCAGGATAAACGGACGGTGCCTTACAATACGGTGCCGGTACGGTAATATCGAAGCACGTTTGCTCTTGTACTTTGAAACTCAATGACTGTGTTTACACACTCCTCGAACACATGTTGCCTTAATCGACGTAAATGATCACGTTACTAGCAGGTAGTTAAACCGAAGACTTTTCATGAACGCTGCGCCACGCCATGCCACGCCACGCCACGCCACGCCACGCCACGCCACAGCACGGCATGCCGCGGGATAGTCTCGCGCCATGCGCGGGATAAATATTAACAATAATTTGTAACGATTATTGCGAGCCAATAGGATAGGCTTTTTCATTTATTTCGGTGCACTTGGCACGATTATCGTACGCTTCGCTCGCTTGATTATCGGAGCGTAAGCTTACATTGCAATAAACATGGAATCGAAAAGGGCTTCTTTCAATTTGGAACGGGCTATTTTATGGCGCGCGAGACAGCCCTCTCGTTACGATATGGGCTTTATCGCTAAGCAACGACGAGTGGAACTCGTCCCTCGCGTTAGATACGTCATCGCAGCGACTCTTTTTCGCGTTTCACGTACATTCAATCGAGAAAATGTAAAGTACATTTCTCCTTTCATTATCTGAACGACAACGATAATAACAATAATAAAGTGTTTCTTAACCCTCCGGTTTCTTAACCCTCGCGCGAGCTTCTTTTACTTCCATGTTGAATAAAACGCATTTCTTCGTAAGCAAACACAAACTTTGCATGTTTAACTTTGAAAACGTGAATAAATATTGTTTCCAAAGCATATAAATTGATTTTACATCCGCGCGTCGACTCGCGTTACGAAAAAATTGCGCGACGACTGAAGAGTTAAATTACTGATGAACGAAACTTTGCGATCGCAAATCTCCGTTCGCAGGGCACGAATGATGAAAAATAAAAAAACTTTTCTTATATAATTCAAACCCAAGATATCGATTGAGCCTACTCGGAACCTGATTAGCTCAGCCGTTGTTGAGATCCGACGATCCGAGGGTCTCTCAACCTCGGCTCCGAGTTGGCCCGCGTTACATCGTGAAATCACAACGTTAATAAACGGGGCATTTAGCCGGTAGATGGAAAACGCGCTATTCAAAGAGATTACAAACAGCCATCTGCCTCACCCTTCCGAGGAGCGCTCGCGCCCCTCGACGCGACTACCCCATGTACCCCCTTCCTGCGAATCAGCCACCTCTGCTAGATACCTCTCAGCTACCATACCACTCTCGCAGTCTCGCTTATAGAATTCTTTTCCCTCTCCCCTCCCCCCTCCTCACCTCTGCGAGCTGCTCCGCGCGCCGCGCCGCGCCACGCAATCTCTCCAACCAACACGCGCGTAGTAGTACGTCCTCCCCTATCGCGGCACCCCACTACCGTCGCCCATTGCAGCGAACCAATATACCCGGAATCACATTGCCGCGCCGACCACCGCGAGGAGCGTGCGTCGCCTGCCACGCTGTCATTCATCGTTTTCCGAGCGCGTCGCTGCAACGAAGCAAAACGGTATCTGTTGAGCCGGTGTCGCACTCGCTCAACCGCGTGCAGCACTCTAACCTCGCACTTCGTTCTTTTATCCCATTCGCCCGCACGTTTGTTCGTCATCCGATGGTGAGTGACACGGGCTAATCCGTGGAGTGTAGTGCTCGTGTGTATTTCGTGGGGGAGGAAAAGGCGAGTGTCAGCAGCTAGGGATTCTAACCTATTGCGGATATTGCAAGGATTCTCTCAAGTGTTTTTCCTCCCTAACCGCGTCTCCCTCATGACTCGATCGGCTCACTAGCGAGCGCGCGCGTCCCGGAGCGTGCTTCACGCGCTACATGCTGGATTTCGCGCCGGTAAGTGAATTCTTCAATCGACGCTCACTTCAGTCCATGGCGATTAGCGTTATACAATCTCACGGGTGGCACAAACAACGGCGGGCAGGCAGAAGATAGCGAGGTACCGCCGCATGCGTACTTTTAGGGCGCTCGTTGCTGCGCGTGGCGCCATCTCGGGTGGCGGCGCGCGAAGCACGAGGGCGTGGAATTTCCCGAGTACCCACGGGGCGGTTTCGTAATGTTAACGTTTCCCCTTTCCATTTTATTGTTACACCTTTTATTGCTCTTGCTATCAATTATCGATCGAGGTTTTTTCCCCTCTTCTCTCTTTCCCTCTCACTGCGGCGCGCATAAATATAATATCGACGCGATTCAACGGCTGAATTGTAAAATTTATACGAGCGACTCCCCTCCCCTCCCCTCCGTCCTCCCCCTCCTCAATCCTCTTCCCCCTCTCTCCGTCGCTTCTTTCAAACAAGTCACACAATCGCGATTATTTATTAACGGAAAAATACAAATTCCGCAAATTTGCATTCTAGTCCGTATTACATTGCATGTATGTACACGTATACGGTGGAATAATCAACAATGAGTCACTCTGCGATCGCCTTACCCGCCGTAAATCTTTATCAGGTAAATTTAACTTAGATGTGTTTATCGGATCTCTCTGTTGTGTAAACAGAGTCGCGTATTTAATCGCGGTTTATGCTCAAGGCGAATACACACACGAGTGAATTAATCGCCCCGGCAATTCCGGGGCCGATCGCGATTACATCATTGATCGCGAGATTGCGCACTAATTCTTAATAGCATATAATAATAGCCATCGAGAGGATGGACCGTGAATGATTTATCATCTGCCTTCGTTAATTAGGAGCAAGTAAGAGGAACGTAACAAGTGCGGGACGTATGTACGCCGTCTAACAGTACAATTGAGATCTGATAAAAAAAACATCTTGCCGCTTTTAAACACACTGATAAACGAATCGCCGATTGGAAATGGCTTAATTAGTACAAGTCGGCGCTGCGATCTTACCGTTATGTATAATACGGAGTATCCTTGTAACTGTATAAATTACAGCGACACTGACGCAAATTAAGCTCGCGCGTTTCGTATTATTCTAATGAATTGCATCGAAACGAATGCGCTATTTATCGCATCATCGAGAATGTACTCGCACGCGCACAAAGGACGGTAAAATAAATTTTTACGTCACAGATAACGCACGAATCGATCAAGCTCCAAGTAATTTCAAATATATATATATGCAATATTACAAGCATATTTGTACCTTTTGTTCAAAACAAAACTTGTTGTTAAACAAAAACTTTTTTAAATAAATATAATAAAGGCTCCGACGATAAAATGTCAAATTGAATGTAGATAGAAGAGCCAACGCATTCGTGCCAACAAATTTTGCAATAATACATATAAATGAAAGAATAAACATTTCATCATTTATTATGCAAGGAAAAACTTTTGTTTGAAAAATTTTTAATGCCTTGTAACGTTGAGGAAAATCTTTGTTTTTCACTGGTGAATGCACCGTTTTGTTTCCAATTTTTTTGTTACACCCTGTATATAGCGATAAAATTAGCTTGTATAAAAATGATTCTAATCCGTAATTTACTTTTATCTTTGTAAACCGCATTCGTTCTTGTACAATTTATACGTGTAATTTATACGTTTTTAATAAATTTTTTAATAATAATTTTCGCCATTTTGAGTTCCATTTAGAGACGACGGGGACAATCTTATAGATTTTAAAAAGAAAACGACGGTGCTTCATTATTCTATAACGAGATCAAAACGAGAGTAATTTTGAATTCTCAGACAATTTGTGGTCTTACCTTCTTGCGGTTGAAAAAAACGAGAATATCCGTTTTGCGTGTTCCAAAGGACGTTACTTATTTCCTTTTTCGCGTCTTGTACAATTGGAAATATTGTTTAATGGAATGATAAATGACACTTGTATAAATACTCGTATTAATACATTAACGTTGCGCCTCTGTTATTGTTTTCCTTTCGAGAGAGCAAAGGCGAAGCGCAATTTACAGAAGTGAGTCTTACATAATTCACATTAATGCGCTATTTTCGACGAAAGACGACGAGAATTAATTCATATATGCGTTTCCTCGTTGCATTCAACAAAAGTATAATAATTTGACGATTGTTTGACGTTTCTGATTACATTGAAAATTTATCCCGCTTTTCGAGTAATTGAAACGTCGTTGATCGTATCAGTAATGTCGATCAACTTTTGCAAACAAAATCTGTCCTTTCTTCCTTCAAATTTTTATTTTTTAAATTCTTTACTTTAAAAAAATTCTTATTTTTATAAAAGTTATCGAATCTCGAACAAAAAGNGGGGGGGGGGGGGGGACAAAATATTGCGACAGATTTAACATTGAAGAGCATTTTTTAAATTTTATTTTAAAACTCGACCTTTCCTTCTTCCTTCCTGTCTCCTTCCTCGATCTTTTCAAATGATATTTTTGCATTCGTTATCCATGTAATCGTAACGAATTTATTAGCTGATTAAGTAACATTGATCACTGCCTCGCAGTCCGCTACAACGTTGATTATTCGAGGAATACATGTGCTCCCTCTCAAATATCGTATTGATTCGTAACATAATGACATTTATGTCGTTCGACTAATTCCATTGACAGATGCGTGTGTGTACACGGCTGTAGGAATGCGCCGTGCATATTAACGAGATTAATATTTGTGATTGAAATAACTGTTAAGAAAATTATTAATTGAAAATATCGGATTTACCATCAACGATGGCGGAGCTCGCTGTCGCGCCGCGCGCGCGATATAAAATTCTTTTCTTAACCAAATTCGAATCTGAAACGACTGTCGGCTATTTAAATTGGTGAATTTTTCATTACCATCCGTGTGTCACATTGTACGTACCGTATTATATACGCGGGCTGAAATTCGGCCTGATAAATATTCATCCGGGCGATGCCTGTTTAATGCTCCCCGATGAAAAATGGCAGTTTTTAAATAGTATTTTTTACACGGTCATTTAGCGTCTCGTTTGTTATTCCATTACGTGGCATTTATCGTTGCATAAAAGACTGCCATCGAAAGAGCGTATCCATTCCGCGATGGATGTTTCAAAGGATAGATGGTTCTATTGTTCTCAGCATTATGCGTCGCGCGCAGTCGTTACTCGACAGACACGTAGTCTGTATTCTAATGGAATGTCCGATATAATGATGATAAATAAATTATCATGCGTATTATTTCGAAAAGTCATCAAATTATTTCATTACATCGATAATGTCGAACAATAATGGAGATTAAATGCAAGTTTAACGGAAAATGACGGTACGTACTTTGCGTAAGACTCGGAGACTTGTTTCTTCTTTTTCTTTCTTTGTTTTACGTAATAATAGCTGCGGCGACCATCCGTCCTATATTACAGAGGACAGTCCTTTATTTTAGGCCTGTCCTTTAGATTTATTTTTTTTCTTGAAAACTCACTTTTGTCCTTTATTTCTGAAAAGTCCTATAAAGTGTCCTACATTTCAACCTTTATCACCTTTGTATATTTTGTGTAATGTTTAAATTAATAAAGATGTGTTTCTTGTTTTAGTTTACAAAATTTTACTCTTTTTTCATATAAATATATATTTAAGGAAAAAATATTAATGACAATAATAAATTTACATTGCACTTGTTTGTGGAAGAAAGATAGGTGGTGGAATCCTTAATTTTTCTCAAAGAAATATGGTCACCGTAATTAGCAATAGCACTTGTTTTCCAACTTGACTATTTACTTTCTAAACGTTGCTTTTATTTTCCATTGCACAATAATATTTAAATCTCGGACGGCACGTCTCGTATCAACTAATTGAGCAAAAAATTGCCGTCGAAATTGCGCTACGAGCGATAATGACTGTCAACGATAATGTTTGTCATTGAAGATTGATCCTGCTACGCTTAATTAGAAAACGCACACAAGATAAACCAGACAGATATCTCGAGTAACGTCATACACGGCGCGATTAATAATGTAACGAATGTATGCGTTTTCATTATAATACGTCTTGCTTTTAATTGCACATACCAATCGAGATGCTATCTACGATTAGCCGCGGGCGCAGTATTCCGATAATTTTATCTTTTTTTCTCCGGCTCGGAAAATTTTTTTCCCCCCGTTTCGTTCGCGTACGCGTTTACGTTTACCGCGAGCAGTTGTTTCGCGTTTAAATTGTAAGCTTGTAATCCGGAAGTTATCTTTATTAAACGTTTTCGAGTTCAAAAGTCGTACAACGCAAGCTGCTATTTCGAGCGCGTTATATTATTATTATTATTATTTGAACGATATCGCCGGGCGAGCTATCGGAATGTTATTAAGTTCTTAAACGACAAATTACCATGCACGCTATAATTTCCCACGACAATAGTGCGCAATTAATTAAGTAACGACAATACGCGTCAAGTGGGTTAATTCAAGTATATTCGGGTATGTACAATGTAAATCGCCCCTTGTCGGCATCAAATTCACGCGACTTGGGCTCATTCGAGTTTGAAAGCATGACGGATAACCTTCTTGAAAAAGAGAAGTCTGAAATCTCTGAGAGAATAAATTGTATCTTTCTTATCACTTGTTTTTTTTAGCGCAGAGAATTTCTCGTAAAAAGAGAAGGAGCGCTAATGAAACAATAATATCGTCGTACCCGAATATTTCGCCTCGTCTTTACGTTATAATTATTATAATTTAAGAGTTGAGAGTTTGACTTGTAATTGTTTCGTCGAGTTCAAAAAAAAAAAGACGAAAGAAACTATCACGAGAGATGATCTCAAAAATAAAAATGAGAGTTCCGTTGACGAAAATTCGCCTCGAAACGAATCGCTTACGACGTTAGAAACTGGTCTTGAATCTCACCATCTGGAACACGAGTGCTTCTCAACCGCTCTTCCCCTCCTGCTCGCTCGCGGTATAACGATTTCGAGGTAAGCAATGGACAGGTGCGGATGTAGATCGAGCTCTGCATCAAACATTTTTATTATTACGCTGAAAAAAAATTCTGGTTAAAAACGGACAAATCAGAAAAATCTTGTAAGATTGATCAAACATTCTGGTTCTTATAAGTTACACTGATTGTGAGAGAAAAATACTTACTTTTTAGCCTTAAACTATAATTTTATAATATACCTAACGATAAATATGATTAACTCAGCTATATACATTATTATGTTAACCATAATTATCGTTAAAAATATTATAAAATTGTGGTTGAGGCCAAGAATAATTATATTTATAAAGTATTGAGTTCTATTATAATAACCAGTATATTTGATCAATCCTACAAGATTTTCTGACTCGTCCGTTTTTAACCAGAATTTTTTTCAGCGTAATAAAATTGCTACACACCTCATTCGTCAACAACAATTACAAGTCGAACGCGGAGCTTTTTAATTACGCAGGCACAAATATCGCCGGCTGCTTTTATTATAAATGTTTATTTGCCTGACGCGGGAATTTATTATGTTCGAAAGGAAGTGAGAAAGCGATATTGCAGTAGAACGATGAATATCCATAGAAGAAAAAAAAAACGTTCACATTTAACGTGTATTTTATATAATGAAACATAATTCCGAACTGGGGATATTACGCATTAGTGCAGCTCTAGAGAGCTCCAACTTTTAAATATGAAATAATAAATACAACTGCTTTCCGCTCTATATAGCACTCGCTGTTGTACTTTCTTATATTTTTCTGCATTAATTACACGCGGAATCAAATTTTGTTTTTCTACAGAGAACATGTAATTGATTATAAAAATTATACAATAAAATGAATGGCAGGGGGCGTAATTTTATGTCCATTATTTTTATCATTTTTCTCTCGTGGATTATTTCATGAAAGAGCAAATGTATTTATTATACTGTTTGCCAAAATTTAATCATCGTAAAATAGAGAGAGGGAGAAATTTGCGATAATGATCTTGCGCAAGTGTTGGAAACGAAACCAAACGAAGCGCAGCTCATTGAGAAAGTTGAAAGAAGAGGGAAGAGGAGAGAAATACGGAGAATACCTTTTCTCGACAAACGAGTAACAGCAGGCAAGCCGAGAGAAGTGCCTCCACAATGGAACCCCCTTACGTCTAAAACGGTTATACACGCAGGTAGAGCTTCGCTGTTGCCGGGCTGTAAAATGCCCATTGTGTTTCTCGCTATAAGAAACACACTGCGACTCGAAAAATGCCTCTCGGTTACGCGTTATTTCTTACGCTCGTTGTCTCCGCGGCGATCGCTGACAAACGTACTTAAATAATTTTCTCATATGGCCACGGTGATCATATTTCTTTGAGAAAAATAGTAGACCCCTACTTCTTCCACAAACAAGTGCAATGTAAATTTATTATCATTAATATTTTTTCCTTGAACATATATTTATATGGGATAATAAAGGACTGACCCTCCGTAATATACGGTCATCATATTTCTTTGAGCAAAATAAAGGACACCGCCCTCTATCGTTTTCCACAAACAAGATCAATGTAAATTTACTATTTTATATTATCATTAATATTTTTTTCCTAAATATATATTTATATGAAAAAAGGTTAAATTTTGTAAACTCAAACAATTATATATTAAAAAAGAGAAACACATTTTAATTTAAACATTACACAAAATATGCAAAGATGATAAAGACTAAAATATAGGATATTTTATAGGACTTTTAAAAAATAAAGGACAAAAGTGAGTTTTCAAGAAAAAAATAAATCTAAAGAACACAGACCTAAAATAAAGGACTGCTCTCTGTAATATACGGTGATCATATTTCTCTGAGCAAAATAAAGGACACCGCCATCTATCGTTTTTTCCACAAACAAGATCAATGTAAATTTACTATTTTATATTAT
>JAJVSH010000044.1:561185-579570 GCA_021460005.1 Tetramorium alpestre | reverse complement strand
TAATCACTCGCGTTAGCACGGAGCCACGCGTCATCCGCAAAATATATTGTTAATGTAAAATATTGTCATACTGTAATTAATTTAATATTACGTTTTAATTATGTAAAGTTTTACTTTTTTAAAAAAGTTTTTGTATGCATTTTGTGTGCGCAAATTCCACGTAGAAAAATCATTAAAAACAGTTTGCGAAATATTTCATATATTTCTATATCAGAGTAGCGACATTCGCGATATTATTTAATTTTATTTCTCGACAGATTGGATTTGCAAAAAACAGAGATATATGTATCAGTGAAAACTTGAAAACCAGTTTTTTAATTCCAAATATTAATGTCAATATTAGTTAAGAATATTAACATTCCTAACAATGAATGAAACAATTTGTTGATAATAGGGGATTTATTTATGTGCACACACCGTATATTTTCATGACTGTGTTCAACACGGCGCGACTTGTCTGTTTTAAGTGCCCATTACATACATTATTTACCGTTTGATAAATATAATATAATTATGCATTTCGTACTACAAGTTCTTCTGCACTTGCTCTTGGTTTGTTTCGATTTAGAACGATTTGCGACGATATAACTTTGTCATTTTCTATGTGAATTTGCGTGCACGTACTACGTACATGTACACATGTATACATACACTCCGTACATATATAAATATACAAGGTGATTCTAGTAACTGGGTCGGTTACGGTTTTTTTTTCTAATTGTAAATCAAAATAGAAAAAAGTGGTAGAGGAAAATCTTTCATTTTAATATGTTTAATATAATCTGCCATTCTAGAATTATATTTTTCCAATAATGCATCCATTTTCCAATTGATGTAATTACATTAAAAAAAATAAAATTATATACTTTTTTTAAATGTGAATCGATTCTTCTCATTATTAATTCTTTCGCTGTGGAATATGTTCCAAGAGAAATTCTATTTATGGTTTAATCAAAATTTGTAGAGGCATTTTCAGCCTCAGTACAAAATTTGATTGGGATAGCAATGATTCATTAATAATAAAAACAAATTTTTTAAATACAGATTTTATTACAGTATAACTATAATAATAATTTAATAGAGAATAATAAACCGTTTTTACAGAATGGCAAATTGTATGCTACACACACATAGTTTTAGTGTGTTTTTCTTCTTCTCGGAACAGCGAAATTATCATCTTCCATTTGGCCTTCACTGGAAAGATGGTCGCACATAAAAGCGCGTAATTTCTAAATTTTACAATTTTCGGACTCCACACTTGTGTGTTAAAATTACTAATTTTTATTTTTATTTTGCGTGATGAAATTAAAAAAAATTTAATTATAGATTAGTAGATTATAGTAAATATTATAGTAAACGATTTTCCTCCATCACTTTTTTTATCTTGGAAAAGAATTATATATGTATGTTACCCACCCCATTTACTAGAATAACTCACTACACGTATATATGTATACATAAAATTGATTATTTTTTAATTAACAGCCAAGCAAGATAAAAATAAATTCTCGTGACGTTCTTATAATAAAACTTACTGATAATCGATTATTTGATTAACGATGAAAAAAAAAGTAAAAAGCAATCCGCGAAGATAGAAGAATAGAATAAAATTAAAAAGTACATCACATGAAACGATAACGAATCTAGTGGATTCTGCGATCGTAAAAATTATCCGTAACAATACAGCTCTGTTGAATATTGGGAATTCGATATCTGTAGCTTCCAATTGCTTTTGTAAATTTATAATAAATAATTAGCAAAAAAAAATCACTATGAATCAACAAAGGAGCATTGTATTGTTTTACAACAACAAAAACAACGCGAGCCTCAGCCATTGTATATCGACAATCTAAATATTAATTCGCATCTTGAAGCCTATTTGCATTTTCGCGTTTCATTTCAGCTTTTATTATCGCATATCGATGTGAAACGACATGAAACATCTTCAAGTTAATAAATACCATGTGCCTCTGATTGTGTGTGACGTAATATGAAATCTCGTGATGTATCTTTTTCTCTTCCTCCCTCTCTCCCTTCTTCCGTTCTTCCTTCCCTCTCCCACTTTTTCCCATCCTTCCCTCTTCTGTTTCCTTTATCTCTTTCCTCTTACTGTCTCCCTCACTCTCACTCTCTCTCTCGCGCGCGCGCTTTTTTAATTGAACGACACAACCGACTCCAACATGAATGATAAGCGATGATTTGGATATTTCAATTGTACCACATAGCGCAGATTCATGGCGTGGAGGAGGAAACAAACGATCAATAGGATAGGAAATAAACTCTCTCTGCACAACTAGAGTATTAAAGTGCGATGCCACTAGTTGTGCATAGAGTACCTCAAGTAAGAGTATGGCCAATGTTAGTCGCGTTTTGATTGGTCCGCCATTTGTAATAGGGAACCATAAGAGGGAAAAGAAAAGAAAATAAAAGGAAATAGAGAGAGTTATGAGTGCTTAAAAGTGTAATAGAGTGCAATAAAAGAGTGCTTAATTCTTATATAGGTTCCTTATAAATGACGGCGCATTGGTCATACTCTTACTTGAGGTACTCTATGCACAACTAGAGGCATCGCACTTTAATTAGTGCCTAAGTCAAACGTGCTTTTTAAGAGTGCACACACACACACACGTACACACGCGCACACACACACACACACGCACACGCGCGCAGCGTTGAATTCCTCGAGGAACGAAGGTAGCTATGTCCATTGCATTGTTCCCGTTCCGTGGCCACTGTATTCGGTGGAACGCGGTAACATCCTGCTAACGTCTGGCCGTTACTATGAAATGTCAAACATTGCCCATCGGCATAACTCACTTGCAACTATCTTGATTACGGATGTATGCTTTTCTGAAATTCCATCGCGCATTCTGATCATCGCGCCGATGCCGCGGTCTCTCTCTCTCGTTATTTCAATACGCAATATAATAACGATCGAGCCGAGATATTACGTGAATGCTCCATTGTAATATTTCCTCCTGCGCCACTTTACCGCACTAATTTACATTTGTCGCGTGACCACGTTGCTACGAATGAGAAAAGAAAATAAGACGGACACTGCCGGCCAAAGGTCGATTCGTGCCTCGCCTTACTTATTTTTCCTTCATTAAAATTAGCATTATGCACAACAGGTTTAATTTCAAGAAAATGGACCACGGTCGTAAAGCCTTTTCCTCCGAAACTGGGCTGTGGATTAGTCTGGAAGATGGGTGGAAGAGTCTTTCGTCAAAAAAATTTAATAATCTTGTAACTAGATTACATAGATTAATGAAAAAAAGTAGGTTAAATGCAAGTGGCTATTTCAACGGAAAAAAATCTAATATTCTTTAGTATCTAATATTCATTTCATCGTGTAAAAATATTTTTTTTACAACTTTCAACATTTTATATTATTTTTCAGTTAAGAGATTAATTAAATGGTAAAAATATGTTAAATTAGATCGCAAGTTTGAGTTGCTGTAGCAGGCGCTTTTAATTTCAATAATCTCGAAACTTTTAGCCGACACTATATATTCTAATATCTTGATTTAATGAGTCAACTAATGCAACATTTTCATTCTACCTACACGTGTCATTAGCATAAAAGTGAGGGTTGAAAAGAAGAGCTTAGAATAGGGAGTCGATTTTAAATTAAGAGTAAGGAAATTCAATTATGCTCACAATGCCCTCTAATTTCTTTAACGTACGTGTAACGCGATATTAAATTTACGTACATTCACGTCTATTGTCATTTCCGCCTAATTAAATGTCAAGCACAATATTATATGTATTATATTAGCTGTCGATCTATTTTTTAGTTGCTCAAAAAAATCTTGCTTGTGCTTGTTGCAGAGAAACGACAACCTTGACTTGTCTCTCAACGTTCCACAGCATCATCAAACATCATACCATCACGACAGCTACAATATGACGGACCAGGTGAGTGAATCGCCAGCGATAATTTATCAGCAGCTGCCTTATTCATATGGCAATTTTATTTATAGCAAAGTGGTTCACGGATTACATTGGTTAACAATGAAAATGAATCCTGTACCCAAACAGTCAATTTTTATTAATCTTTTAGTCTTTTATAACGAACATGTCAGTAAAAATTCAATTTTAGCTCTAGTTTTTCAATATGATCCAAATAATAATACGAATGTAATGTGTGTAAGAAATAAGATGTAAATGATGAGTTTTCATCAAGATATTTCGGCAATGGGAAAGAGATAACAAGGAAACTATATGTTAACTTGAACTAGCATTTGTCCAAAAAACTCAATCACTTTTTAGTCAATAAATTTGAGAGAAAAGTGGATGCGAGAGAAAATAAAACACAATATTACCTTCGATGTTTAAAAAAATGTGCAATTTTTATTATTGCATATAATCTGTATTTCTTTAATTAAGCAAAGTAATGTTTTTTATATTCACACGTACACGTCTCGTCCATTTATATGTAAATGGAAACGTTTAAAAATAAAGCAGGATACAAATTTTTATGTTAAAATTGCTAGCGTTATTTTTAATTGGCTGCGTACTTGTTATTCGTCAATTATATATTAGTTGTACCAGCTATTTTTGCACGTTATTGATTTACATTGCGGATGTGTGCGCGCCTAGTACGTTCTACTATCACGTAAAGCACACGTACATGCGCCGCGCATAAATTATGTACAAGTGATACAAAATGGAAATCGAGACAATGGAGATTGTGTCTTATATAAGAGAATCTTGAAACACGACAATGAAAGATGGGGGGAAAAGATAGGGAGCGGGACATAAATTTGCGGCCAACATGTACGTCGAACACGTCGAATTTAATAATCCATTTCATTGAAATGAAACGGATTGTTCCATTAATATTTTCCAATCGCGTTCAATTTTAGCCATTAAATTTACGGCGCGATCTCGTAAGAAGCTCGGAGAAATTCCTCTATTCTTATTATTGGTTTACATTGATTCTCTCGATTTTTTTTTAACCAGCTTGATTGGATAGCAACACGATCGATTTAATAATGAACAACCATGTTGATGCGATTCGTTTAAAACAGTCTAGTTTTAGAACGTATCGTTTTACAATGTATAATATTAAAACGGAGACCAGCTCTATATATCAATAGTCACGCCATGTAGAAAGAATATTTGAAAAATAAGATCTAGAATGGCGCAAATAGCCGATGAATGCAGTCATGTCCCGATTAAATATAGGACGCGTTCAATCTGCCGCCAGTCGCTCGATTCAATTTAAGCGCTCACTAATTGCCAATCTGCGATAAATAACCATCGGTTATAATTTGTTTAACGCGGCAATATTGCGTATTTCGATTTTGCAGCTACGGCAAATCTGTCGAAAACAAATATCTTAATTCGCCGAACGGCCGACAACGTAAATTGTTTGCCAGAGACAAATTGTTTAGATTACAAATATCGTTTATTATGCATAATTGTAAAAAAAATTGTAAAAAAAATACTTGCGCTTTACGTTTGAGTGTAAAGTTTATTTCATTGTCGTTATATTTAGATCAAAAGAACATTGATCGAAGGAAATTTCACTTGTATTCCTCTCTGCGGTACGTTTCATATTATAAATGTATGCGGAACGGATATTATTGCGAGTCGAATGTTTTACGGCATCCTTATATTTAGAATGTTTTTCCTTGAGAAGTTGATTGAATTCTATATTTTTACGTTCGCTTCGTTTTATCGTCTCACGTCTGTTTCCGCCATTGTAATTGTTGAGCCATTAGAAACATCATTTCACATTTTATTTTTTTCGAAAACTAAAGTTAATTTAACTCTGTATATATTAACGTCGGAAATTTGTATTATAAATTTTTATTCGTACAGATAACGTCAATTTCGCATATATATTGTTAACTATTTCATGTATCTTTAGATTAGATATTTTCATTGCTTGTTTTTTTTCCAGTACTACTAATTTTATATTGCGCCTGCTCAGTCGTACTTTCTCCATTGCATTCATTAATTATGTACAGCAACTCTCTCAGGTCGATATCAAGACATTCGCTTTTTTTCTTCATAGCTGGTCTCTTTGTCTGCCTATATATCACTTTCTAAAATGCTTGTAGCGTGCGTTTCCAACGAGGATTGCCAATCGCACAAATAATATTTGTCAATTCGTTAAATATTAAATAGTGACCATTTCAAAAAGAAGAAATCAATGTATCAGTTGCATGCATCTGTTGAAAACAAAAAGGTACTTATTAATTTTCTACATATTATTATTGTAACATTATTATAACATGATAAATTTAACATTTGCAAACTTGTATTTCGGTTTCAAAAAAAAGAATGTAGAAACGTAAAATTTAATCTTAATATTGTCTTCGTATTATCTTATGAAATTATCAGTAGATGAAATCTCTACATAAAAATGGCTTGTTGGACATTAAAGCAAAAGTAATATTAAATACAAAATGTAAAAATTCAAAGCTTATTTTTTAGTATCGTTTGCCACTCGGATTTCGCATTATAATATCCCCATTAATGCTAATTAAGCGAGCGAAGCGATAACGAAGATATTCTCGTTATACGTAACAGGAATCTCAGCTACCGATTAAACTTGATGGAAATTCGATCGCGATTCAGGCCTTGTTAGAGTACAAGTTGTGACAATCTCAACTATATGCAGTAATAGCGTGTAGCAAGGACAATCCATCTTGTTATTAAGCGCACATTACTTGGGACTCATGACCGTGTTTCTCGATTTCTAAACTCACATCTTCCGACTTGGCAAGAGTCGCGAGTGTCCCTTGCGAAACGCCCGTTGCCAACATGATGTTTCGCGTATAGAGGAAGGAATTTGTACAATTCGTATTGAAATAATATGTAATTTGTATACGCGAGCGCAGAGACTCGAAATGGGACGAGTAAAAAATGATAAGGGAACGGCTGGGTTGGTTGCATAACCCAGGAAACCATCTAAATAATATTTCTTCAAGAAGAAGAACCAAGTTGCGAGAGTCGCGCGCAAGTTTTAACGAGATGGCGGAACGAGTTTAGTTCACAGCGAGGAAAAGAAAAACGACGAAGAGGACGACGACGACGACGACGACGACGGCGGCGGCGGCGGCAGAAAGAACGATATTTCTTCGTCGTTCATTCGCCTTTCTCTTCACCCTCACGTTTCACCCACAGTCTTGGGCCGATCGTACCATTTTCCTTATCTCCTTTCCTCCTCCAGCTCTCCATTTACCTGCAATCCAATGTGATTCACGAATACGGATTTAATATCGCCCGAGAAATGGAGATAAAGAAGAAACAACTGATGAAAAATGGCTCGTCGAATAAAATAAAGTAACGCTATTGGCGGCGTCGAGATGCCGTTGAACATTTAATTAATGTTTATTCTCTCGAGCGGAAATAATCGTTTTTTTTTTTTTCGTAATGTTTGCAGTAATTGGTCGCGATTGGACCATGAGGAAGAATCGTAATGTGGACCGCGAGTGAAACGTGCTCACGCGACGTAAACATAAAATGGATTTCGCGATAAACGAGCCACCGAATTAGGCGTAATAAAATGATTAATGGCACGTATAAATCTGGTTTATACGCCTGTCCCGGCACCTGTCCCATCCTGGCAAACGGCGCGAGTCGCGCGGCGGGCAGTTATTTAAATTTCGATCTCGACGCGTCAGTTTTGCCATTTCGGCCATGATACTTTAATAATAGCGAAATAAAGTAAAAGGCAGATGGAATGTGCTATAGCTACAGCGACGATCGATAGCCGAGCGTGTTTCTTCAAAGGAAAATTCCTGACGCTATTAAATCCAATTTCAAAACTTTTATTCCCCCTACCACCACGTGCGCCACTGCAAATTTATTTTCCTTCCCCTTTGTGAAGGGGAATAAATTGCTAAAAGGATTCCGAACAATATAACGCTATTTATCATCCGCCAAGGGACGTTGGAAGGTTGATTCTTTGATTCCACTTCCACATCGACCTCTCCTTTTCTTCGAGAGAAGGTCCTCTTCCCCGAAACTTTTCATCTCCATCGTTTCCCCCGATCGTTTCACATTACGAAGATGTACAGCAACAACGAAAAAAGTAAAAACCTTTCTCGTTCGCTGACAATAATTCGCTAACGAAGAAAAGTCACGTAAATCTGCAAACGTAGGTAATATTTCAATAAGAATGCCGGACGATGTAGAAATTTTTGCCTTCTATCTACTCGAAACTTAGTCGTGTATACAACAAGGTCCAACTTCAATTCACGTGTCTGCGTGATTTGTTTGTTTCAGACGTTTCACACACCCAGTTTTGGTGACGAGGACTTTGACATACCGACCATTCATCCTCATTCGCATCAGCAGCAGCAGCAACATCATCAGCAACATGACTCCATGCAAGCGTACCAGCCACAGGTATGCCTCCATTCGGCAAATGTTGAAATTAACGTGCTCCGTCATGCGTTGACACTTGGGACAATAATACGTAAATTGAATTTTTGACATAAACGTCTTGTATCTTTGTATATACAGTGGAGTCTCGATAATCCGAGTTAAACGAGATCGAGACCCCCTCGAATTATCAAAAAACTCGAATTATTGGAATGATGTTAAGAAATGAATGAAATTTTGAAATAAAATCATGCTAAAATATATGGATATAACTTTAATAGGTATATATGTACATGCATTTTTAACCTTTTTAAAATAATCTTCCATACATAATTTAAAATTTTATGCATTAAATTAATTAAATATTTGACAATATTTTTAGATAAAATCTTTAGATGTATCAGAAAAAGAAGCTCGGATTATTGGAGCTCGGATTATCGAGACTCTACTGTATCTCTTTTTCGAAATCTTTCAATTTTACTTTGACTTCTGTTTCTACTAGGGCTAGAATCAAGTTTCAATGCTCGGGTAATAAGCTTATTTGTCATCATGTCGACATTTCTTTTTACGACATTTTAATGTTGAAATGACGACAAATGATAGCTTGCCATCTGGGTATGTATTTGAAACTTGAAGTGAAATCCAATAGTTTTATTTATCAGGACTCGAATAATATTTCATTGTACTCGCGAATCGTACCAATTAATCGATTCTAGTTATTTCAAATTTTAAAATAATTATTTATAGGATTTAAAATGTACCTGAGTAATTTCTGTCGTAAAAAATTGAATTAGTGAAAAAATTGAATCTTTTACAAATAATATTTAAACTTCAACAAAGAAATTTTTAGTTTATAAAATATAATGTGTAAAGATTGTAAAGATTTCAATTTTATTCTTAAATTTTAATCATGTTTTTATTATATTTAATTATTTTTAATCAATGATTGATAATGTAATATTTTTAATTATCAAAAATAATTGTTGTTTTATACAAACATTTTGATTCCAAGAAAATTTCTGGTAAAGTACTGGAATCTTGAAAGATTCCAGCATATTTGACCCATTTGAGTCCACTTGAAAATAATATTCTTCTTTTCCGAGGTCGTAGAAGACTCTGACCCATTTCACCCAGGTTCGAGTCTACTCGAAAGTATTGCTTCTAGTTTTTTAAGTAATCGTAGAGAGTTTGAAATTACGCCAACGGATTCAAACTTGTTTCCGAGATATCCAATTCCGTCGTCAATTTCTGCATATTCTCTTCTGACGTTTGATTCGTCAATTAAATTAATTTGACCTCCGCGAAACGTTAAAAGGATTATAAACTAACGCATAACAATGCGTAATAATAATGTATATATTCACGTGTACATTGAGAAAAAACGAGAAAAAGGAAAAAAAACGTCAGAATGATGTATCAGCCATTTAACAACTTCCGCATTCGGGCATTATTCATGTAGCGTTCAAGACATTATTTTTAGACGCACGCTCATCGTTTTCTCCCTCTCGCTTCGACCTCGAGAGATAAAGCGAGATAAAGAGATGTTGAAAACGCGCAGTAGAAATTCCATGATCTTCATCAACGGGAGGGGAGCCCCGGGGGGGAATAATTAATTCGTGTAATATTCTTTCACGGCGAGATTGTTTTCAAGGATCCTTTTATAACTATAGTATTTATATTAATATTATGAGAGATTAATTATAAAAAAGCGAATACTCGGAATAATTGCGAGGCTACATGACTCTGTACCATTTTCATAATCTGCATACTTGAGATTGAATCTCGAGTAATTGACCCGGTCACAACTAAGAACTTTTTTTTTCTTCTAAATTGCGCAGTTTTGCCGTGTGCCGATTACTCGCGTTTTTATAAATATAAATGTACATTGAATCGTTATAGATAATGCAAGGTAGCGGTATGCAACAATCGCCGGACGGGCTGAGTCTGGACACCGGTGGATATCAGCAACAGCTCTATTTGCAGCAGGAGCATTCGATGCAACCGATCAATGTCAGGTGAGTACGACTCAATTCTTTGGCTTACCGTTAACGTTAACGGTATAAATTGGACCTTGATTTTGCGCCTAGACTCCATTCATATACTTTTCAGCCGTATAGCCATATATACGAACAAAATATTCACGATGAGTCCCTTAATGGGGAAAATTAAGAGGGCTCATAATTAAGAAGATTGCTCGTAATCAAATTCTGACCCGTGACTTTGTAGATTAGGCGAGATGAGGAATATCGGTGCGGCGGGGTGATTGAAAGAAATTCGAGAAGAGGAGAGAGTTTCAAAATGTCATGTCGCCGTCTTTCCTTATAATTCGAGCTCGAACGGAGCTTGAACGGATGGAATTCAAACAGATGGCGATGATCAGAGGATACGTAGCCCAAGGCGTAACAAAGCAAGATTAATGAACGTGAAACACTCTTGGCTCTCGCGGATGATCGTTCACCGATGCCAATGACACTATGAAAGCACTCGACTCGTTTGCTCCGCGGCTAGAAATCATTCCGCCACGATTGAGCATCATTACTCCATTATGACACGTAAGACTTTGTTTTCCGTGAAAAAGAAGGTCATGCCGATTGTAAAGATTTTAATTGATATGGCGGGAATATAGTGCCGCAGCCTGAAATTACGTTTCTTCTCCCAGCTCGCTGAGCGAGCGGGAGACTGTTTTGCAACGTTAATAACAATTTACACGTTAACTTGGGAAACTCGACGAAATGCTACGAATGGAAAATTATTGAATTAGCGATATACTCTCTTATACGTGGTATATACAGCAAACATCGCGCAAACCGTCGCGCGGCGTACCGTTTGCATAACTCCAAATTATGGAAATCCGACTTACCTCGTTACTGCGCACTGTCCTGCAGCAATTTGAGTAAAGCCAATTTTGATCGTTGCAGCATAGTATGTAGCACGAGGAGAGAACGAGATCTCTCGTACGTTTGCGCATTATTCTAGCGAAAATTATCCTCTCTTAATCTCTCAACGCTCAAGATGATTGAACGGATGATGATGCGGCAGAGGCACACATTTTTAACAGCAAAAGTGGTTTTTGAAAATTAAATTTGATTAGTTGCGCGTGAATTAATATTATGGAACATTTAATTTAATATAAATCATAAATAAGCAATTTTTATATTTACTTATATTTCCAAACTGCGTCTCTCGATTACTTGTCAGTCGTCAAACACGGCTCCTAAATATAGTAACTCCACATAGTTAAATCAATAAAGTCAACTTTTGATGCTAATAAAAATCATTAAGAAGACTGTAAAGAATTTATTGCGAAAAATTACAAATTACAAATCTTATATTTCGGCTCTACTTTGAGCCATCCTCAGCGACACGATGATAAGTTTAATCTGAAGTTGTCAGACGAGCGCAAGATGAGTATTAAAACACGGTAAAATATCAAAAGATGAAATTTAAACCAGTTTCTTGAGCTAAGCAAAAGAAAACAATATTTTGTTATTTCAACTACCATGTGTGTGTTAAAATTATTATTTAACATGTTCTTATTCGACTCTGTTGCTTTAGTTAAATTAACGACATGTTGAGTAGGAGTAGTGGCGACCCACGGAGTGATTAAAAATGCCTCAAGTTGAGTGTAACTTGACATTGCAGAAAAAGTTTTTAATTCTCACGACGAAAGGAAACACGAGAAAAATTGTGCCAATATTCATAATCAAAGTCGAGAGAAGGTGAGATTGACAAACTAGAGTCTTGGGAAAGACATGGAAAGCGGATATATTTTTGTCTCGGCGTGACAACGAGCGAGGAAGCGGCTCGACGAGGATTGACAGCGTGATATACGCTAGGCGTGATTCCAATGGAACGCCGTTGCGTTAAGAGTTAAGCAAACCGTATCATTCCGTAATAGAGTGGAACTTAATCAGCGAGAGATCGGAGGAGCCGGTGCGCGATTCCTGCCTTTGTTTCTCCAACAATATTTTTTTACGCAGGAATGTTTCATATTACTTCTCAGCGCCGTTGAGACTATGTCTTCTCTCGCGGGACGAAGCGCGTTCCTCTTTCTTTGTTCTAGGTGAAATGGAGGAAAATCGTTCGGCATACACGAATAAATGGCTGTATACGTGCACACGTGTATGT
Organism: Tetramorium alpestre; assembly: GCA_021460005.1. Classification (NCBI taxonomy): domain Eukaryota; kingdom Metazoa; phylum Arthropoda; class Insecta; order Hymenoptera; family Formicidae; genus Tetramorium; species Tetramorium alpestre. The sequence continues at coordinate 567,099 of JAJVSH010000044.1, read as the reverse complement.
ACGTGATGCGTGCCTGCGTGCCTGCGTGCTCGCACATCTATGCAAGAAGCAACTAAGGCTATGATTTACCGTGTATTAAAGCCTACCGAGTAACGTTCGTGAGAACCTGCCATTACGTAGTCTTACAAACCGCAATTTAGAACGTCGAAATTTTTTTTAGCGGACCAACATCACCGAGATATGGAAGATGACGGTGGGGTGGCCTCCACGGCCAGAAGTACCAAGGGAGCGAATATATTTTGCTATTCAAATTATATGCTGTAATCAATCTGATTAGAGAGAGGAAAATAGAGAGAGAGAGAGGCAAAAGTATCTGATCTAAACGTGCGCTATCGACGCAGCCCGGTGCGCCGTGAATCGAAGCGGATATATCGCCAATAGTTATCTACGCGCAATTATCTTGTGCATAACGTGACGCACAGACCACCAATAACTGCGCTCTTATGCAGAATGCTGTAGCGTGTAGCTGACGCAACCTTATAGACAGATCTGCAGATAGAATTAGTAACAAGTATCGTACAAATGTCTATTGAGCAAAATGCGCTCAGCAAAAATACTTATTATAACTGACTGCCCATTAACGTTTACATACAATTAATAAATTCTATGAGGCTAAAATTCATTACGTGAAAACGGTGAGCACTGAAAATATCTTTTTCAACTAGCTTTCTTCCTTCCGATGTCATAAATCTGTTGGGAGAAGGTGGAGTTATGAAATTATGAGGCAAAATGGCCTTGTCCACTATAAAATTAAATTTATTGTCGTGAAACTGTGCTATTACTATATTAATAATATGAAATTTAATACATGATTAAATTCGAACAAATTGAACTTGACAATAATATGACATCTCTTATTATTTAATCGGAAAATATTTAATGAAACAACTTGATCATTTAATAAACAAATATAAAACAGAGAATAGATTTATTACAAGCTCGATTTTTATTATTTTTCCTGTATATATTTAAACAGAGATTATACAAGAAAAAGAGAAATCACATATGGACATGTTTTATAAATAATGTATATACATTTTATATGAATATATATATTTTTATATGAAAAATTGTTTACACCGAGTATATATGTATATACGGGCTATAAAAACTGAAAGAGGCTGTAAACTCAAAGGTATTCAACTGGTAAGGAAAGGCAATGAAAACCTCCGAGTTGAAGTCAGAAGGAGGACAGTAGGGGGAAATGGTGTAGAATAAACCGTAAATCCACCGAGAAAGAGAGAGAGAGAGAGAGAGAGAGAGAGAGAGAGAGAGAAACGCTGACGCAGCGCCCAACTCATATCTCAAAAGTTATCTAATTTGCGTTAAAATAGTAAAGATATTCCACCTATACATACATCATGTATTCACTTTCTTTCGTCAGTTCGAACCTCATTCACAATGCACATCTTTGCCAAAGAACGATTTTCACCGTAGTTTATCGTTGCGCGAATTCACGAGCTCGAGTCACGCAAACTTTTAACGCTCCATATGAAGGAACGTTCGCAAACAATTTCCTTTTTTTTCTTGATACCCTTGAAGATCACAACGTAGCCAACACGATAGTACTTACAATTTCTGATTACTTTACGGTGAAAATCTCAAGAGACTGCAACTGCAACGGCAGATAGAAACGAGAATTAACTATATTTCCATCAACATTAGATATTCCAATGTTCAATTATTCATGAACAGATTCTATCTCTTAATGCCGCAATTATCTAGTCAGTTTGGAAAAAGAAATTATTTTTTACAAGGGGAAACTTTTTTTCGTTTACAGTTCGGCATACGGCAACTCTCAAGGTTCGTATGCGACGATGAGTTCTCCGCGCCAGCAACAACACAGCGGTCAGCAATTGTTGATGTTACAACAGCAACAGCAGCAGCAACAAGTGCAAATGCAACATATGCAGTATATGCATTCCCAACAGCAACAACAACAGCAACAGCAGCAGCAAATGCAGCAGCAGCAGCAGCAGCAGCAGCAGCAGCAGCAAATGCAATATAGAAGTCCTACCGGAGGCAGTCCGACTACTATGCAAGCCAATAATATTCCAGAAACGAATAACAATACCACGACCAGCGAAGATAGCGATGATAGCACTCCACATTCTGGTGGAATGGTGAGACAAATTGTATACAAGATTTTTGTTCAAGTAATTTTGCCACATAAATACATCTTTTAAAATCTATTTACAAGTTAATAATATGTAATACTTGTTTCAAAACATAAAGCAAGCATGTACATTTAATTTGCAAATTAAAATTAGGCATTTAAAATTCAACCTGATGAAAATGTCAAATTTATTCGGTTTGGTTTGAACCGTGTTTTTTATTTCCGACGTTTCGCAACATTTCAGTTTATTTCATCAGAGAGGAACAATTTTATACTGATTTTGGATAGTTATTAAAAGAAATTCTTATATCTTTTCCTACTCAGATTGCTATGGTCAAACGTGAGCCACCGTCGCCGGAAGCAGCTGACGTTGGAGCGAAGAATCAAAGAAAAACAAAGCCACAAAAGAAAAAGAAGAAGAGAGATCCTAACGAGCCACAAAAGTAAGTAAAAATATTTTGATCTTTATAAGTAGTAAAAAAGTCTGAAATATCCATTGTAAACTCTATTTTTAAAGTGATTGCGACATTGGCAAAAAAAATGATACGTTTCAGTGTTTCTTCCATTTTCTTTCTTGTCTATAATAGAATAAAAAATTTTATTTTTTGACATTATAATAAGCAATAAAATATATTTTAGTTGAGTTATATGCGATAAATACAAATACACAGAATTAAAGCTATATTGTGTCAATATTCTACGTCCACATTCATAGCAATAGTTTCACATTAACAGTATGAATTATTACCGCTGAAAATTACCAGTCATCATTTTTGTTGTAAAAATAAGACTACATAAATATAGGATATGTTGGAATAAACAGAGCAGACAAATGAACGACAAAATCAAGGGTGATTCATCATAGTAAAATGGAACAGAATAAGAAAGAGAAAAGGCATTGTGCTAATATCTATTCAAGCTAATATAAATAAAACATATTGATATTTCTTTTAATTGAACCTTGTAGCTTTATTATCACAATGATAAAGTTACAAAGCTTTTTTAAAAAATTTTGAAAAATAGAAAAGTAATTGAGTGTATTATATAAACGACAAATAAAAATCTCATATTTTCAAGACGCTGACGACTTTGAATGATTACGATACAAAATAATTGTCGTTATCTTTTTTTAATGTTTGGAATATTGAATTGTGATAATTGCAATACTAATAAAAACACTGATAATACATTATTAAAAATTTTAACGTAATAATTTATTTAAAACTTACTTATCTAATACTGATTATTGATTTTCAGGCCTGTGTCAGCATACGCCCTTTTCTTCAGAGACACTCAGGCAGTAATTAAGGGAAAACATCCAAATGCCAGCTTCGGTGAAGTATCTAAAATTGTTGCGTCAATGTGGGATGCATTAGAAATTGAACATAAAAATGTAAGTATTTATTAAACTTACTTGATGATTATATCGAGTTTTGCTTTTTCTCGTAATTGCGACAAATGTTACTTGATATAATTATGGATTGGACTAATTTCAATATCATCGTTGTTGAGTTAAAATGTAAATTTTTATATAGTATTACAAAAAGAAAACTGAGGCAGCTAAGAAGGACTACTTGAAAGCTCTCGCGGCATACAGAGCATCTCTGGTGAGCAAAGGTGCAGGTGAAAATGAACAAAAGCAGCAAACGCAACAGCCACAACAACAAATGCAATATAGTGGATACACAGGCTATGCCAACAATACTGCGCCGGGAAATGTTACATATCAAGTTTATAGCCCTCAGCATCAACCTTCATCGCCTCAACAGCAGCATCAGCAACAGCAGCAACAGCAACAACAACAAATGGCAGTTAATAAAAAGTCATCCCATCATTTAGCTATGCAAGGAAATCCTCAACAACAAGTACGATTTAGCAAATACAATTTTTAAAAAAATCAAAGACAAATATAATTTTCTACAAGTTGTAATTTAATTGTATACTTGTCCTCATGACATAATTGTTCATCCCTAAACAAGAATTAATATATAAATTTTCATAAGGACATTGATTTTGTTTTTACAATTCTAATAATTTATTTACTCGAGTAATGCAAATCATATATAAAAGAAAAAACAAACACTTAACGAAAAAACAAACCTTAACGAAAAATACAAACACTTGTATTTTATAGGGTCTAATGGGCAATGTAATGGCACCACCGCACATAACACAACAGCAACAGCAGCATATGCAACAGCAGATTTCACAACAGCAATACATGCAGGTTAATTTCTCCATTCTTATTTACTATTCAATACAGTATACTCAAGTTGGAAATACTTTTAGTTATTTTGTTATATTTAGTTTATTTTTCATTTTTATCTTTTTCATTTTTTAACTTCATCTTTAATTTTACTTAGCTTTAATTGAAAATAACGGAGAATTAATTTATTGTTAATTATTTTCTATTCTTAGTAATTTTGCATTTTTCGTTTTTTCTATCTTTCTTAATCCTTTACAAAACATGGTACAGTAAATGATATAATTATTGCTTATTTCTGTTGAATATAATCACATTCTTCATTTGATTCTATAAGATCCATTACATAATTTCTTCCATATTACTAGTATTATTTATATACTGCTGGCAATTATGTAAGAATAAATTATGCAAAATTTATACAGATACTTTGCAGAGTTTCTTTTCAATATATTTGACTGCTGGATAATAGGTTTCAATACATAATTTTTTGTTATTATTAAACTTTAATTTTAGATAGTATTTTTAAAATATTCTAATAATTTAATCTTAACATGATGTGTCACATATTTTTGTGTGTCTGTATGTTTTAATATTTTCATATTGTAAAATATTTTATAATATTACTTATAGGTGCCTCAACAACAGCAAGTGCAGCAGGTACAAGTACAGCAACAACAGCAACAACAATTAATACATACAAGTCCACCTAGAGGAGAGTTTATAAAATCTGAAGATTTATCGATAAAGTCAGAAACTTTATCCAGTTCTTCATCACCGGTAAATCCTTCACAAGTGGCTATGACAGGACAAGGACCATCACCTTGCATACATCAGGGATGCCCTAATCCTGCTATATCTAATAATGAATGGGAGGATGAATATTGCAGTAATGAATGTGTCGTCAGTCATTGCAGGTTGGCAAAAACATTACAATTCAATTTTTCCATCTTAAGGGGGGATTCTAGTGTAACAGGCCAAAAAATAAGCGATTTTTTTCTAGAAAACTATTAATGATAGCCGTATAAAACTTTTTGGGATAAAAAGAGGCATTCTTAAGGTATCAAAAAATTTTAGTTATTTTCAATTTGCTTTATTTAATTTTAATATATAATAAATAATCTGGACCCNTCTCTGCGATTTCCCGTCTATTGGCGGGCGTTGTAACGTTCCTTCCGGTTATCTGAAAGCAAAAAACGAAATATTTTCTTAAAGTTAGATATTTTCCGCTGGTACTATACCTCCCGAACAAAGAAAAAATAATAAATTGAAAAAATTATAGCGTTTAAAAAAAAAAATTTTATTTTTTGACATAAATTTGATCATATATTGATCAAAAAATGTTATAAATAAATGCAATAAAAATCAAATTTGAGGTATAGTACCTAGAGAAATTTATAACGAATTGAACAAAACTTGGACGAAGTTGATCGGTTTATTAGTTCTCAAGTTATCACGCCCGCCAACTTGAAAAACATGGTTTCGAGAAAAACGCGTTTAAAGTTTTAGATAATTATAACGTTTCATGATACTTACCGCTAAAAAATCGACTTGAACGTTTATTCTGCTATTTCGGCCCCATATATTAAACCTTC
>JAJVSH010000044.1:530736-541157 GCA_021460005.1 Tetramorium alpestre | reverse complement strand
GCGCTGTCTATCCCTTCTTCCGATTTTTAACAATTAATAACTCGATTAATATTGCGTCATTCGTAAAATAATATAAGACTTTTCTATTCAGTTTAATGCAAACTATGTACCATCAACGGGTTGGCCATTCATTGTGGGACACCCTGTATATGATAAATAATATATTTATTAATTTTTTTTAGTCTAACTAGAACAACTTTTGATTATTTATTATTCATTCTAAGATCAGATTTGGAGAATGGTCAATGTGGATTTGGAAAAATACCAATTTTTCCTGAAAAATTATGTATAACATTACATGTTTTAGGAACTTCTGATTCTTACAGGTATAGATTTATTTATTGTTATTTTTTTATTAACAATAAAAATTTACATTTGCAATTTCAATAAATAGTAATAAATGATAAAATAATATCAAGTTACACTATTAACCTCACGCACAACAGCTACCTTTTTTATCAGTAAACAGCTGAGTGGAACACACGTCCAGCAGTAACGTAGTGCCAATATCATCATTACTGAAACTCCTTACTGAAATTCTGACGGAACGCACCCTGTATGTATGACGATTTCCGATACTGAAACCACTAGCCTTTCTTACTATAGTTTTCTTTCTTTCCGATTTTATCCGCCGTCAGAGCATGACGTACTTTATATAAAATATACGGTCATTTGTAGTTTTTCCTTTCTCACACAAAAATTACAACAAAATAATTATCGCCTATAGTTCTCGGAAATATGACCAATGCGACAGTTAAAAAAAGTTTTATGTAATTTTGTTTCTATGTAAGCGTTTTGTGCAACCATGGTACGTAAATACAAATTGAAAATTATTACTATTTCAAATTTAATATCCTATTTAAAAAACGTAATACAAAGAATTTTTAGAAACGTTTATGTAAAGTATTAGATTGTTCTTACAACTTTCAAAGCTCTTTCAATTATATTAATCTTAATTAAATAGATAACTGTATAATAGCACAATTAGGTTTGAATGCTATTAGTTTTATATAAAAATAGAAAATGTAATCTCTTTGAAGAATTTTTATAATAATTATTCTGTAATTATTATAAAAATGTAATCTCTTTTTATAATAATTACTCGTAACTATTATAAAGTAATTACTCGTATTTTAATCTCGTAAATTAATTTTTCTTTTTAGTTATAGCAGTCAATGCTTAATTTAAGTATGAAATAAAAAATCGAATGTATGAAAGAATGGTACAAACGAATGAAAACAAAAAATTAAAATTGAAAACCGATTATTAAAATTATATAAACACATATAAAATCCTGCTGAGCCGAAGGATGATTCACGCTTCCGCCACGCGTGGATGATGAGTGCACGCATTAAAGGAGGAAATTAATTTGATTTCAAGTACGATCCGCAACACACGCGCGCCGGACATTCTTGTAATTAATTACAAGAGACCGGGCAATGTACGTACACAGCAGTCGTCACACCCTTGTAGTAAGGGTGAAACGGGCTTGGTGACAGCGGATCGGTTTATCTCTGCTGCGGGAATGGTAAATAGCGGCACGACAATATCGCGTTATGAAATTTCATTGTCACGCGAGAGATAATAAATTACTTTATAGCATTCCATACGGACGCGCATGATGAAAAAAGGTTGAAAAAGAAGGAAATAATAAAGGGATGCGCGCATCGCGTGTCGCAAGCAACCGAAAACAGTTTCGATTTTCGGTTGGTCGCGAAGCCACTTTGGAACTTCCCATAGCTTCCCTCCCGAAAGCTCAAATCTTGCTCCCTTCAATTTTCATCTATTTGGACCGCTCAAGGATGCTTTGCGAGGTCGTCGATTTTCCACAGACTTAGACATACAGGAAGCGGTGCAAAAGTAGCTTTGCGACAAACCGAAAATCTTCTTCTTGGAAAGAATACGCAAGTTTGTGAACCGCTGGACCAAGTGCATTAACAAGGGAGGTGACTATATAGAAAAATGATGTACATGTTAAAGCCCTACCTTTGTGTAAATAAATTGTAAAACAAAAAGTGTAAATAATTTTTGACTCGCCCTCGTATATATATCTTAGAGCATATAGACATGGAGAAAGAATGGCATATGTTTTCCATGATTTGAAAGTGTGGCTAAGATCTGTGCGAGAGAGAAAGGTATAGAGTCCTATTTTTCCTCTATGCGCATGCGTTTTATACTAACGCGCATCTAAACTGCGCATCTACATAACCTAAAATTTTATTGTGAATAAAATTTCATGAAGCCAAGTGCGCGACTAATCTAATCGAAAAAAAAAACATATATTAAGCATAAGTTACATATTAAGCATAAGTTTACCAAATTAATTAATTTTGTACATGAGTAAAAATTTTAATAAAATCCACTTTTTATCTCGCTTATAATCTTAAAATTTGCTCGAAGTTTATAACCTATATTGTCTAAGTCATGTTTCGTCTGTCAATTTCAACACATGCGCATAGAAGACAAATAGGACTCTATATCTTTCTCTCTCGCACAGATTTTGGCCAGAACTTTGCAGGCAGCATTCCTTCTCCATGTCTATATGCTCTAAGATGTATATATATATATATATATATATATATATATATATATTACATAGAATACAAAAATATTATAAATATATAAAATATAAATGCTCAATTACATTTAAAAGTAGCTTTTCAGAATAATAATAATAATTATCTAAAGATTATATAACAGATTTAGATATTTTGCTTTCGTTCAAAAAATATTACAAAATTGTCTGAGAGTTAATTTTAATGCAGATAGAATGTAGTAATAGAAAATTTTGATAGCTTACCTGAATGTCCACCAAATATTGAAGCACATCACGTTTAGCCAAAAGAAGCTTGATAAAAACGAGAAATAAATGATGAAGGCTGAAACAGTCAAATAAACAGTTATTAATTATGCATTAAAGTGCCAATAATAAGACTTATTTGCCCATGAAAAAGCAGGTTTATTCCGCCTTTCTGCATCAAGAATTTATAGTCGAAAACGATAAACCTTGACAATAATACACTGGCGCAAAAAAAAACGGGACAAATATTTTGATCGAATTTTTAGACAATTTCCAAAGTGACATAACTTGGCAAAATGTTATCCAAACTGCATGAATTTTTTTCTAAATTAAAGGTTGAAATCTCAGCTTTAAAATGGTGTATATGTATATATTTTTTTATTATGGACATCGATGCAACAGGTACCCCTTAAATCGAAGGGCATGTTTGAGATTTTAAAATTAGCCAAGTTTGGAAGTGTGCACGGACTTGGATATTTTTTTTTCGAGCATGTTATAATATATACATGAAATGAAAGCCTATTTCTTTCCCTTTAATTTGAGTGGTTGCTGTGCGATTTTTTTTGACAAAGTTATCAAGGTTTGAAGAAGAAATGGTCATTTTGACTTTGATCGCAAATCTAACTTAAATTGTTGAAAATTAAAAGAATCGATCTGCTTTATCATAGTAAATGAATAAAGAATGTCTCAAGAAATTAAACATGCATTTTTCAAGCTTAAAGTTTTAACTTTAACGCAATATCGATAGTTTTTAGTTTTCAACAATTTAGACAATTTCAAGAACGATGGATACATAGAGTAAAAATATTTTAGCTGATAAACGTTATTGTTTTTTTATTGTGGTATACTTGAAACAAGACTACAAAATTTTGCTTTAATGAGTTGATTAGATTTTTTTTCGTGACAATATATCGAATTAAAGAAGAAACGTAAAATATGTAATTTTTTACATGATATTTGAACTTAATTATTTGTTAGAGAAAGTAAGGCTAAGAAGAAAACAATAACAGCGTTTGAAAGAGTTAACTTTCAGCTTTTTAATACTTTTTCGCGGAGTTCTGTACATATGTTGATTTGTTTACGAGTAATAAGTGATCAAAGTCAAAATGACCTTTTCTTCTTCAAACATTGATAACTCGGTCAAAAAATTGCACAGCGATCAGCAACCACTCAAATTAAAGGGGAAGAATTAGGCTTTCATTTCGTGTATACCATATAACATGCTCAAAAAAAAATTATCCAAATCCGTGCACACTTCCAAACTTGGCTAATTTTAAAATCTCAAACATGCCCTTCGATTTAAGGGGTTCCTGCATCAATGTCCCTAATAAAAAAAATATATACATCATTTTAAAGCTGAGATTTCAATCTTTAATTAAAAAAATTCATGCAGTTTGGATGATTTTTCGCAAAGTTATGTCTCTTTGAAAAATGCCTAAAAATTCGATCAAAATTTTTGTCCCATTTTTTGCGCCAGTGTATAATACGCTATGCCGAATTGAATATTGCCGATTTAAATATTATGTCAAAATCATATGCAAAATCTTCATAGGCGAAAAAAAAAGAAGTAAAATATTTATCCAAATGAATTTTCAAATTAATTATATATTATCACGATTTAAATTTTATCCGTTTCATTTCATTGTTTTCTTAAAATTTTTAATTAAATTATTTTAATTTAATTTAATTTTAATTAATTTAAATAATTTTTTAGATTAAAATTATTGGAAAAGGAGAGAGTAAAAACACGCGAGTGTACACCGATAGTCTACTCTAATTCATTTAAGGAGATCCTAAAGTGACGGACGAACTTGCATGAGATTGATAATGTAGAGCGGAATTCTAAGCTATAATATTATAAATGATCAAATTAGCTTTACAGAATACAAAATCCTTTCGCAGGATTAAAGTACGCGCAAAATGAATCATATAAATATCGACTTCATATCAAAAACGAAAAAAAATTAAAAATATAATATTATCGAAATCTGAAGCATGTATGACTTGAAATTTTTGCAACGTCGACACTTTTTTTGTCTTTATAGAACTAAAAAATTCTTGTACAGAATTAAAGTACACACTCAAATAAAAGGGATTAGATAATTGTTTTGTGCATAAAAGCTCTATAACTTTTGTATGAAGCTAATGTATTCACAAATTGACAATTCCAACCTCAATGTTTTGTAGATAAATATAGACAGTTTTTATACTTCTTTCTGTTTTTAGCGCGAAATCTAGTCTAGCCCCCTTCGTTTGCGTATGTACTTTAATCCTGGAAAAAGATTTTTAATTCTATAAAGCCAAAAAGTGTGTCGACGTTGCAAAAATTATTATATTCTTGTAGGTAAAACAGAACAATTATTATATGCTGTACCGGCTACAGTGCAGGAAGTATCCGATATTTTTTTCTTCTCGATTAGTTGATATACCGCGAGGAATATGTACGCGACGAATAATGAGCCAACATATCCACGCAGCGTGTAGCCGTGCATATTCCGAAGTTCCGGTAAAATGGAATACACTACGAATGTCGATAATAAAAACGGCAAGGATATTATCAGACCTATGGACTGATAATATTCTTGCCTATCATAGTATCCTATGATAGGATCTTCGTTTTTAAAGCAAACAGCTATCTTGTAGCTTTCATTACTGGCCATAAGACAGTACATATCGATAAACTTCATGCTATACGGTAGATATAGAGAGCCATTGACGAGGAACTTATATTCATCGTATGACCTTTTGTCAGGTTCAAGCAAGTAGTGCCCGAACCGGCACGGATAGTGATGGGACAACTGAAAGACTTGGTCCACTTTTTCGCCAATCGGCATTGACTGGTTCGTATCGAAATCGTACTCGTACACATCCGGGAAGTGAAAATTAACATTCTCTTTAGTGCACTCCTCCTCAACCATCCGATTGCCGAGGGGGCAGCAAAGCGGAATGCAGGTACTATTGCACATCTCATAAGGAACGACGTTTCTATTATCCTTTCTATTCTTTCTATTATCCTTTCTATCCTTTCTATTATCATTTAAGCGGATTATAAAGCGGATATATGCTGTTAATTTTCCAAGGTGCTCGGACGACGTCAAGTTGCTTCCATCTTCGACTTGCATCAGGTTTTCAGAGGGTTCGATGTGCGATGTAGAATTGCCCTCGTCGTCGACTCTCGTCGAATTCATTGCGCGAAGCTCTGCCGGTGTTTGATCGCCATCCCCGTGATTCTTCGTGGAATGAAATTCGTACTGCATCGAGCCATTATCCTCACTTGTGAAGTTACTGCGAAACTCATGTTGCACGTTGTTCCTGGTGGAATTTTCATGCACATAGTAGCGCACCGCTTCAGCATCTTCGCTACGGTTCGTCATGATAACGTTAGCATGAACCTCATATCGTATGAAATTATTCCTCTCGTCGTCGCCCGTGAAATCTTCCCACGGCTTGGAAGAGGACGCAACGAATAGAAACGTGAAGCAGCAACAAAATGCGAGAGTTTGGCGACGCATTGTCGATCCGTTGACACGTAGAATTCACTTTTCCCTCACAGTAATTTTCGTAGATATCCAGCAATCGCAATGATATTACAAACTACGAAAACGAAGATACGCGTGATATCGTCAATCCGTGACGATTCGGCCAGTCGTTTTGCTTCGAAAGACGAACCTGTTCCGCAGTAAATGTACAAGTGCATACCAGAAAGAAAACGATGAAAAAGAACTAAAACAGGTCCTTTTTCGCCTAAGGATAGTGAACAGAATAACGGGGGAATTCCCCTTATAGGTAAATCTTATAACTTGCTTTCCGGAGCGTATGGTTTGGAGAATGTGCAGCACAACATAAACATATTCGTTTACATTTATTTGTTTTTAAGGGCTTTTAATTTCTCAGGTTTAAGGTGCACGAGCTTCCGATCCGCCTCGCAACAGCTCAGATGATTCATTACGAGTAATGTTTGAGAAAACTATCATTTATACTCCACCTTTCAATGTGCGGTCTGATTTAAAAAGAGAATCTCTACAGATCTCTAAAGGTAAATTTTTGAATTTGACGCGTAAATTGACATCGTATCGTATAAATTTTGAACATGTGAAAAGTTCTGTATTAAATCAATGCAATGATGTATCTTCTAATCTTCTATCTGTTAATCGAATGAAAAAAGCGGGAAACTATATTAAGCGCAAGACAAAAATGTATATATATATATCTGCCTGACAATAATTCGTTCCTATTGTTCCACGGACATAACATTTTAATTCTCAAAATTGTCAGTGGGTCAAAATATCAAATGTGAAAGCAATACAAACGGCACTAGCGAACCGTAAAATAAATTCAGCCAAGAGTGCCATGAATGTATTCCCACGTTTCCCTTGCCCCGCGAGAGGAGTCTAGGAACGAATTATTATCAGGCTGGTACACTGAGTGTATAAGCACAGAAGCAAGATAGAAAAGACAACTTTTAATACGCAATTAGTTACACGTTTGTTTCTTACGCATTACTACAGATACAGATACTGACTTCCTCATTAGTTGATAAATAATAAACAATTTATATATGTTAGATTAAACTGTAATGAATGTTAATAAGAAATTTTTCAAACTTATACTGATATTTATAGGAAAAGATACTATAAAAGTATTTAGAAAATATACACGATATGTACGGTAAGGGGTAATGCCTTTAGCGCCCGAAAAAAAAATTACTTTGACAATTTTTTTTCAAAAAAACAATAAATCAAATACAAAATCCATTGAGAGACTTTTATGGTACATATATTAAGACACATTTACAAATTTTTTCGAATGTTCTTATTGCAAAATGACGGCGCAAAGTCCAACAAACCGAACTCCTCCTCAAAAAACGGGCGAAACAATTTCTCTCCCGTTTTTCGACCTGGAACAAAAAATCAAAACATCTCTAAAACATCACAAAATGTCTCTACTTTTACAGGGTGGTTTCACCCCTTTAAACCGTTTTTCAGCACCAATGAAAAATAGCTAAATTCATGTGTTCATCCTCTCTACATTTATGCCAAGTTCATTAAAATCTGAATTTGACACTTCATGAAGTTCCCTTGTTAGTTTTCTTTTTGATCAAGACCAAATTGTTCCGATCAGTCAATCAAGACAATGACGATGATTAAGCTTTAATTTCTTTTTTTATGATTTCCGACTGCAGTTTTATTTAAATAAATAAGTTAAATAGGTGCTTCGAATTTCTTTTTTTTCTTTGAATTTGATCGACACAAATAAAGAAATCTAAAAACTAAAGCATTAAAAAAAAAACAAAAACACAAAAATAAACAAAAAGAGCTAGAAAAACTTTCCATGTTTATAACTCTAAGTAACGCTTCAGGAAAGTTCTGTATCTGCTAAGGTTTGATCTATAATACTGGTCAAAGAGTCAAATATTTTCAAAACTTGACTTCATAATCAGCGACCTTAAAAATCTTTACAAACATTTTATTTTCATTTTATTTTCGTAACGTTATTTTTTAAATGTACGCTTTTCAAAGTGGTATTTACACTAGTACAGATGTCGAAAACTTGATTTATTGTGTAACAGTGGTTAAAAATAAAGTAAAATATTTGAGTTAAGGCATTATAAGAGCTTTTTATTTTTTTTTACTATGAAAATACGAAGAACTTGTCCAAAAATATTAATTTTTAACATGTTATAAGAATTAATAATTACATAAAATCTTAGTAATAGTTATCAATATCTGGAAATTTATTACACATTTTTAAAACAATTATTTACAAAGTATTATGTAAGTACAAATAGAATTTAAAGAAATTGTAAAAGCATGAAAATTGTTTTGATACAAAAAAATATGAAAATATTTTACATATGAAAATAATTTACATTTATTGAAATAATTTTTTGAAAATATGCTTCTGACACACTTCGTAGACATAATTCTTTTAAAAATAAGTCCATAATTTTATAATTAATTTTATAATTAATCATATGGTTGAAGCTAAAATAATAATTAGATTTGTAGAAGCGCGTGCTCGTGATGTTGAAAATTAAAAGTTTACAAAATTTTGAAGAAACTTTAATCTTTGAGCTATTATAATTTTGTGAAAAAAACATACAATAATTGTTATGGAGTCATTTTAAAGGGCGAGGTTTTTTACTTTGCTTTCATTTGCATTGGTTGCATTGGTTCTCCTTAAGATAATTTTACACTAAGACATGAGAAATTCAAAAAAAATTGAAATCTCAAATTTTGCAAAATTAAACGACTTTGCAGAGATGCAAAATTTATTTTCGCAGTTGAAATTAGCATTTGAAGATTTAAAGCCTGTTTTTTAAAACAATTTATTAAAAAATAATCTGCGATTTTTTCGTTTTATTAATTTTCTACAAAAATGTCAATTGTGCCGCCGGCATTAATATGTAGAAAATTTTCCAAAATGCAATAAAACGATGAAAAAAAATCGCAGATTATTTTTTAATAAGACGTTTTAAAGGACAGGATTTAAATCTTCAAATGCTAATTTGAACTACGAAAATAAACTTTGCATCTCTGTAGAGTCGTTCAATTTTGCAAAATTTTTGAGATTTAAATTCTTTTTGAATTTCTTATTTCTTAAAGTGTAAAATTCAGAAGAACCAATGCAACCAAAGCAAGTGAAAATAAAAACTCGCCTTTTAAAATGACTCCATAATAATTATTGTACGTTTTTTTCACAAAATTATAATAGCTTAAAGATTAAAGTTTCTCCAAAATTTTGTGAACTTTTAATTTTTAATATCACGAGCGCGCGCTTCTACGTGTTATTAATATGTTATCTAATTATTATTTTAGCTTCAACCATAGATTAATTATAAAATTTGGACTTATTTTTAAAAGAATTATATCTACAAAAGTGTGTCGAAAGTATATTTTCAAAAAACTATTTATTTCAATAAATGTAAATATTTTCATATTTTTTGTATCGAAACATTTTTCATGCTTTTACAATTTCTTTAAATTTTCCTTGTACTTACATAATACTTTGTAAATAATTGTTTTAAAAATGTGTAATAAATTTCCATATATTGATACAACTGTTACTGACAGTGAGATTTAATGTAATTATTAATTCTTATAACACGTTAAAAATTAATAATTTTGGACAAGTCCTTTGTATTTTCATAGTGAAAATAAATAAAAAGATAATTAGCTCTTATAATGCCTTAACTCAACTCTATATTACTTTATTTTTTAACCACAGTTACACAATAAATCAAGTTTTCAATATTAAATTTGTACAGGTTACGGATTCTCGTTTAATTAAACTATTCTTCATATTTAGTGATATTATTTAATTCATCAATATCATGCGCAATTGTGTGCAATATTTATAATAATAAAATGCTTAGCTCGTAAAGCTTATTACTATTTACATATGTTTTTATTTTTCAATGAACAAGTGAGTGAGAAGCGGGCGACGGCCCTGCATACCACATGAATAAACGGGCTTATTCGTTAAGTTCAACCTGCTCGTCTGCGAAAACTACTTGTCGGATAAAATTTTGCTAAAGGAAAAAGTTGTTTTTTTTACTATAAAGTATCACGTCACGTGCACCGAATGCGCGAATTTGCGGACACTGTATATTATATTTACT
>JAJVSH010000044.1:498535-511040 GCA_021460005.1 Tetramorium alpestre | reverse complement strand
GGGGCCCATTCCATGCTTATTATCTTGAAATAACATGATTTTAAAAATTCTCAGTCTCGATTTTGAATGGTACAATCAAAATCAGAGTGCTCAAGACATTGTGAACATATTAAAATATTTCTATTATAAAATATAGTAAAGTCGTTATTATATGTATTAAAATTATACGCGACTTTAATATTTATTAAAATATTATCAGGGTGAGGGGCCCACAATTTGTAGGGCGGCCCTGCCTGGTTTCGGACGGAAAGGAAATTCGGACGCTGTGGCCGTCTCAGAACATCGAGAATCTTGGCAACATCGAGATTCTTGGGAACAATGAGAGGAAAAGGACGAAAGATTATATATCTATCCTCCTCGTATAAACAATCGAGGCGGCAACATTGCACGCACAAGCGCGCAATGTATACACGCTTAGAAGCTAGGATAATGTAGGAAATTTTTATCATATTCTACATTATCGACCTCGATCAAGTTCGAGCGTCACTCCAGCATCACCTTAAAGTTGTACGAATAAAAGCGCGCGGAGAGAAGCGCTCGAGAAGCTTGAACTCCCAAAAAGAACAGAAAAATCAAAATGATGTCAAAATGATGTCACAATATGATCAAATTGTAGGTTGTCAAATTGCAAAAACTTTTGATGTTTTCTTGACATCATTTATTCCTTTTTTTTAATAAAATATGTTCCATATGAAAATAAATGATTAATATTGTAAAAATTAATATTGTTAAATGTAATATTGTAAAATTTAAATATTATAAAAATATTTTAAAACTTTATCAATATTCTTAAAATAAAAAAATGAATTATTAATATTGTTACAATAAAAAATCATTATTATATTAAAAAAAAATTTTGCCAATTTTAACTAAAACTGAAAATATTAATTAAGATACATTTAACTTAAGTCGCAAGTTTTACACTTTCATAATATATATGTATATATATATATATATATATCCAAAAAAGTACGTTTCATTTTTTAAAGACACAATAAAATAGAAGTCAATATAAAATCATTTTGAAGTCATCTAAGATTCAGATTTCAATTATGATCAAAAAATGACAAAATTAGGTCAATATGATGTCAAATTGACGTCATTTTGACTTCTGATCTCCTTGAGATGTGATTGAAGTTGTGTTGCAAACTATACACAGTGTAAAGACGCTGATCACCGTTTATCGATTAACTTAATACACATTTTCCATTCGTATAAGTTTGATACTCTAGAATTATCGAATTGACATTTCGCTATTACCATAATTACGTACTATTTTCTCTTGTCCACGTGTTCACTTGTACCTCATGTCATTTCATTTAATAAAGCTGATATGCGATGGTATATTTGCGCAGTAAACTACGTACGACATGAATTCGGAAATAGAAAAATATAATGCCATCAACAGATTATTTTTCATTAGTAGATGCCTGTCCAAACCAAAAGTATTGAAAATATAACTTTAGGCTGGCATGGACAGCCATCTACTTATGAAGATAAGAACATTTACACTATTCTAATGTAACATTGTAAAAAGACACAGTACCAATATTTTTTGCCGTAAATCAGGTAGTGTATTGTATCAATTATATAGATAGTAATCAGCAAACGTATCAGTGAATGATCGGTTAAGAAATATTGCTAAATAGAATTCAATTTCTTCTAATAAAAATTAAATTTATCACATATTCCTGCTTTAATATTATCGATTATTGATTTTTAGAAGTAAATCCATAGAAAAATCCATTTTCTGTAAAACAACGTATTTTTATTATACGATCTTTGAGAGAACGTGGATTTTGCTATTGAATGTATAATTAATGTTGGCGATCGATGCATTGTCGGACGATCTTGCAGTCCTTGCTGGCCTTCCGCGATTGCGAAACCGGTACACTTATTCGGCTGCAGCGCGGTCAAGATACTGTATCCTTTATTTTAGGCCTAACGGCTACACTTTTTTACTTATATCTGGCCTCGCACTACATTTGAAACTATCTTGAAAATCGGAACGATGCGTTCACCTCGGCGGTTGGACAATTTCTGCAGCGTCTAACGTACTCTCGCGAAGCATGCATGAATAATTGCGAGTGAGTCAGAAGGATCCCGAGGTCACAGTTGTATGAGCGCACTGCTATAAGGAACTTTGTCACATCACAGATAGATTAAAGAAAGAAATTATAATATCTAACTAATTAACTGTAATTAACTAATTAACTGTTCCTTTCGTTGCACACAAAATTAATTAATATCTTTATGCTTAATGACAAAGTGAGTTGTCAACTCGACATAGATAACTTGCTGTGTACTTATTGTTATTATGTTTTGCATTGTTGCTCAGCTTTGACGACTATTGCTACTTATGAAAGAACATTGAGAACTTTTTAATAATGAAAATGAACGTCATATCTTGAGGTGTCATGTTAATATCAGTAAAAAATTAACACGTTATTTTGGAGGTACAAAAATAATTAATTTTTTAATTTTTAAAGAGAAATAATCGACTATTATAATTGCAAATATATTAGGTTCAGTTTTTCTGATGAAAACAAAGAAAATCTTTTTCAGCTAAAATTAACATGTTATATCTTATTTTGTGCTTGCTATCAGCATTTAAAAAAATTAGGTACAGATGTAAATTTTTGATTACTTTATATAGCTGATAATTATGTAATCATGTCATTTTTCACTGAAATTTTATATTTTTCTGAAAGAAGGTTTATTTTAAAGTATCTTATATTCATAGCATACGTATACATATTTACAATTGAAAAAATTATATATTGATATTTTAATAAAATGATCTATCTCGTTTCCTAAATCGTACCGCTACAATAATATCAATTTTAAACCTCAAAATTTGTAATAATAAAACTAATTAATATAAATAAAACTATGTATATGAATTGCAAAAATATATTCAACCAAGTTTTATTTTGTTTTTTTTTTGGTTATGCTGTGGAAATGCTTTATGCACGACCCCCTCCGGTTGCCCGGAGGAGAGTGTGGAACTCCCGAACCCCGTTGGAGAGGGCTAGTTCCTCTCCCTGGTTGTGCATGTTCCGGTATACCGCACTAAAACCACAGCGAGTGTCCTTACCCTTCCCCTCCGGGGACGCCCGAGTACTCACTTTAGTACTACTTCGCTGGATGCCCCCTGGGGTGGGGCCTTCCAGCCCACCACACACTCGACGGCGACGAGGGACACTGTCTCGTCGCCGACCCACTCGGCGGGAATATCCCGCGGGGGGAGGCAGGAGAGGGGTTGTTCCTTCCCCCCACTCACTAAAAAGGGTGGCACCCTATAGACGGGGGTGCCCCAATCACTTGGACGGGGCGGGCTCCGGATTGCAACACCGTGCTGTCCGTCAGCCCGCCCCGCCGGGTCATCTCAACAATTCCTCTAAGTCCGGGGGGGGGGGGGCAACGACGCCGCGTCCTCCGATGGACCGGCTCGTCCCCGCCCTCCCCCCTTCGTTCCCTTTCGTCTCCTTCGCGAGCATGACCGTCTCGCAGAAGGAGACGACCGCCGCCCAGGCCTCTCTCCCCCGGACCATGGCCGCCGCCACTGCCGGAAGAGAGAGGTCCGCTCCAACTTGGCTTCTCCACCAGGGCTTCGCGCTGCACCCCAAATGTCTCACACTCAAGGCAAGGCAAGGGTGTGCTGCGCGGCAAGGGTGTGCTGCGCGGAGTCCAAGGGGTCTCCGCACTGATGGCACTCGGTCGTGTGCTCCACCCCGATGTGACACAGGTAGTCACCGAAGCAACCATGTCCGGTGAAAACTTGCGTCACGCGGAACGTGAGACCGCCCCACCCATTGGGGCAAGATCGGCTGGATGGCCTCAACCACTCGCCTCCCGGCGGCAGAGAGTAAACTCCTCTGCCACTCCTCGAGGGCGAGCCGCCGAGACTGGCGCCTCACCATCGCCCTGACCCGCGCGTCCCCCCGATCCGCACGCATCCCCCGCATACGCCGATATACCTCGGCGTGCGCGAGGGCGGCGAACTCGATGGGAGACCCCAGCCAGGGCGGTAGCCATCGCATGGGAGATCGTGCGGTACCTCCTCACTACCCGGGTCGCGGACCGTCGCTCGGCACGATGTAATTGTGACCGAATGAACCGGTCCGCGACCGCCTTCTCTGCCCATATGAGCGCCCCGTATAGGGCCACCGACCGCATGACCTCATGGAAAAGGCGACGCACCGTCGCGCTCGGGCCACCCAGGTTGGGCTGCAGGCGAGCCAAAGAGGCCGCCATGCCCTCCATCCTGATGGCCACCCCGCGAAAGTGGGCGCGGAAGCGCCACTTTGGGTCCAGCGTGAGTCCCAAGTACCGCAACTCGGAGCCCACCAGAACAGTCTCCCCCCCCCGACTCGGAGGCTCAGGCCTCGAGGAGGCGGCCCCCGCCTATGGAAGAATACCCTCCGTCTTCTTTGCCGTCACCTCGAGGCCCAAGCTCCGAATTTTGCGCACGACCGTGTCGACGGCGTTCTCCGTCGCTCGGGCCGCGTCCTCCCAGGACCCCCCGCCGGCTACGACCAGCGTATCGTCTGCATAGCAGATGACGTTGCAGCTCGCGGAGTTCCCTTCTCAGAACCGAGTCGTATGCGGCATTCCATAAACAGGGGCTCAATACGGATCCCTGCGGAACGCCGCATCGCACGGCCACTCGGCGCACCCGCCCGCCCGCTTCGCTGACCAGAAGCCACCTATCGGAAAGATAGCTATGGGCTATCACCACCTGGAAGTAGACCGGCACCTCCAGCTGAGCCAGAGATCTGCCGATCGCCCTCCCAGGGCAGGGAATTAAAGGCATTGGAGATCTCCAGGGACATCCCCAACGCCACCCCGCCTCGGTCCAGCACGGCGTCCACGAGAGACCGCACACGGCCGACCGCGTCGACCGTGGACCGCCCCCCCCCCCGGAAGCCGAACTGATCCTCCGACAGCCCGGGGCCACCCCCCCAATCCAGGTGTCGGACGAGTCGGCCCACGAGAATCCTCTCGAAGGTTTTGCCGATCTCGTCCAACAGACAGACAGGCCGGTACGTCGACGGCTGGTCCGGAGGCCGACCCTCCTTCCTAAGAAAAACAAGGTTGGTCTCCTTCCACCTCCCTGGGAAGACGCCGCGTCTGAGGCACTCTTCGAAAAGAGCCCTCATCCGACCGGCGAAGAACCCCGCAGTAAGTGCACACATCCTAGCTTAGACGCCATCGGGCCCCGGGGCAGTTCTTTTGCCCCGGAGCTTCCCTCATCTCCTCCTCCGTGATCCTCCATTCCGGAAGCTAGTCCGGCGCTGCCGGCGCGTCGACATCCTCCTCCCCCGCGGGGAAGAGTGCGCCCAAGACTGTCTCCAGGAGCCGGGGATTCATCGACGAAGTCAATGGGGGAGCCCACGATCGCAATCTATTCATTACGATCTTATATGGGCGCCCCCAGGGATTCCCGTCGAGGGAACGGAGGAGCTCCTCCCACGCGTCCGACTTGGCCTGCCTGATGGCGCGGCTCAGGAGTCCCCGCGCCTCACGGTATGACTCCCAAGCCCGATCCACCTGGGTCGTCACCCCCCGTCTCCTAGCGAGCGTAAAGCCGCGTCTGGCACGGACCGTGGCCCTTCTCCGAGGTGGCCTGGCCTGGAGCATCGCGACGTCGCAAATGGCGACCGTCGCGGCCCGGAACCATTCCACCTCTTCCGCAATATCGCCCACCTCCGGCCCTCTCTCTCCGCCCATGTGACGACCCTGGCAGCCGCCACCAGGTGGTCTTCATTCAGCCGCCTGAGGGACCACCGCTTTGGGGGCCGAAGCCCATCCCGCGCGGCGGCTGAAAGGCTACCCGCTCCCATGATCATCTCAATATAAAGATGATCGGAGAGCGTCTCCACCCTGGAGAGGACCCTCCAGCCGCCAACCAACTGCGCCACGACAGGGGTCGCCAGCGTTATGTCCACCATTGACTCCCCCTGCCACCGCACCAGGGTGCTCCCCGTCCCCGTATTGAGGACCACCAGGCCGAAGGTCGCCGCCTAACCTCTCTGCCTCTAACACTGGTCCTCCTCGAGCCCCAAAGGGCCGAGTGGGCATTAAAGTCTCCGGCCACAAGGACTGGACCCTCCTCACCCAGCCGCCCACGTCTTCGAGGCTCTCATCGACCCTCCGGAGCTGCCAACTCGGTGGGAGATATATTCCCATCGCGACGGTGGTCCCCCAGCGGGCGACCACAAAGCCCCGCCCATCTCCTAGTTTTGAGACCGGGGGAGAAGGATCCGCTCCTCCCCCCTGCCCCAAACGATCGCGACCGAGGCGCGCGTGTCGCTGCACCAATGGGGGTCGCCGGCTGGAACCCGATACGGCTCAGCCGCGACCCCCAATCCGCAACCACGCTCCGCAAGGGCCTGGACAAAGAGGTCCTGGGCCTTGCAGGCATGGTTTAAATTTGCCTGGAGGAGCCAATGCGCCATTAAACCGGCTTGTCGCTCTCGGCTTCTCCGGCGCCGTCCTTTTCCTCCGCATCACCCATGGTGACCTCCACGACCTCGACGGTCGCGAAGGCCCCTGTGGGAGACGCCCCTGACCTCGTCTCCCTCTTCTTCCTTTGGGGGAGAGGAGACTCCCCCGGAGTCTCCTCCCTCCTCTCCTGACTCCCATCCTGACTGCCGCTGCCGGGGCCGCGACCGCGGCCAGCAGCGCCCCTCCGGCAGCCGCCGCCGGCACCACAGCCGGCGGATCGACCGCGCGAAGAGGAGCCGGACGCGCAGCTACCGGTGTCGTCAGCTCCCGACCCAAGGCCCTTCCCCCGACGGGAGTCGCGCGACAAGCTGGTCCCCCAACCCTGTGCCTCGCCGGGCCATCCGCATCCTTACAGACCGGGCAGCGCGGCGAGGCCTCGCACTCAACCGCGCGGTGTCCCTGAGCGCCGCACCGGTCTCCTCACTCCCTATCATTAAGGCACTGTTGGCGTACGTGACCCAGCTCCATGCACTTATAGCACTGGAGCGGGCGCGCAGCCAGGAGCTTCACCCGTGACCACAGTCCTATCCTGATCTTACCGGCCTTAGACAGAGCGGCTGCGGCCCCGAGCGGGCATCTCACCTACGCCGTGCCCATCCCCCTGGCCCATACCTGATCGACCCTACCCTGACTTCCCCGGGGAAGCAACCATCCACCCGGGCGATCTCCGAGGCGATCACCTGGGGGGTAGCCACCTCCCCCAGATCTTTAACCCGGATCTCGGCCATCTTTATGGGTCGGTTCACCCTAACCCCTTCCATTCCGGAGAGGGCTCCTGACATCGCGGCAGCCAGGTGCTCAGCCTTCTCCACTCCGCCGGCCCCCGCGATCTCAAGGATCAAGGCACCTGTACGCGCCCTTTTGGGCTTGAGCGCCTCGATCCCGAAGTCCGCCAGGTTTACCCTCTTCTGCGCAATCCTCATGGCTACCCCTCCTCTGGAGCAGTCAAAATGACTGCAACCATCCGAGGAGCCCGGAGAAGCGGTCGGCGGACGGGCTGCTGCTGCTCCTTCCCCGCCTCTCGCACCGACGCATCACCCTGGCTGCCGCGCCTGGATCGCACGCTTCCACCTCCTGGCGTCCGCAGTGTCTGCTGCCGTTGCGGTTGTTGTTGGGTGGGCAGCTGCTACTGCCGCCGCTGTCGTAGCGGATGCGGCTGCAGCCGCGGCTGCCGCGACGTCTGCTTCGACGTCCGCTGCTCCTCCTTCAGGGCCGTCTTCCTCACCCGCTTGGACGCCCTGCGCCCCAGGACCTGCGTCCAGGGGGCCTCAGGCTGGATCATCGCCTTCTTCCTAGTTTCCTCCGGGGAAGGAATTGGCGCCCCGCTTTCCCCCGCTTCCTCTTGTCCGGATTGGGGGTGACCATCTCGTCGGTCACCCGCATCCCCGCCTTTGCCTCTCCTATTGCAGGCCCAGGGGGCGGCCACAGAATCGCGACGTTGCAACCAACAAATGAGTCGGTGGGCAAGCCGCCGCAAGCGGTGGAGGCGCCACGGCGGACCGGGGGTCCGGATGATGAGCGCGTGGACAACGGAGAGACCGAGCCCAGCCAAGGCGAAAGGGGCTATCACGTGGGGACCTAGGCCGACGACGCAGAGGGTGCAGCGACCAGCGGGCAAGCGGGAACGAATACAGGACCAACAGCGTTGACGACAGGTGCAGCGGCTCATTGATGGCGAAGCGCGCGAGGACAGGGTCATAGCGAGGAACCTAAAATAAGTCAATAATAAAAAGAAAAATATAATATGTTATATTTGTATTTGATTGTCCATCCACACAGCGAAGATCGGGTGCGCATGGGAGCCTTCGAACGGACCAAGGGTGGATGCGCGACGGTACCACACGAGGTCAGATAGAGGGGCGAGTCGCGAAGGTGCTGCCTATCGGTCGGCTAATTTGTGTCGTATGAAGCGAGCCCAGTGGTGGCCAATTTCTTAGAGTCTGCTTAAGCACAATGTAAAATCTGTGTTGAACGAATAAAAGGTTTATTGTGTAATCATACTGAGGTGCATGATTATTTGCGAGTGTCCCTTGGCGAATCCTCTAAGTCCCAATCATAGAGCAATCGGTGAACGAAGCTAGGAAAGGGTGATCAGAGCAGCGGAACCGACCAACTAGAGACGCACCGACGGGGCTGTGGGCAGCAGTCCGGACGACGTGGGTGATCCTGGTGATTCCAGCTGGTTGATGCGGAAAGAGAGAAGAGGGATATTAACGTGGTTTACCATAAAAGGTTTATCCCACATTGCACAACCTTCTCGGTGATATGGGTAAAACCGAGTGGCGACCAGATAAAAAATAGCAGAGACGCAAACTTCCGAGACCCAGATGACGAGCGAGCGTGGGCGCGTTGATGACCGTCCGGTTACAACGTCCGCGAATCCGACGCCGCCCCTTGTGCCCGCGCCAGTGGCCGTCGACACCGATTCTTCTCGGGAAACCCCACCCGTTGTTCCCTTGATCATACTGAGGGCGCGCGGCTCCCAGTCCTCTCTCATCCATCTGTCCATAAAATTGGACAGCTGGCCCAGCACCGTCCCCTCCAGGTAGGCCTCGAACTCCTTCTTCGTAGGAGGCAGCCACTCCGGAGAGGCCGGCGCCGCATCGGAGGATGGGGTCCCACGGGCCTCTCGGCTCCTCTCTTGTTGGGAGCGGGAGGTAACCCCCCGATCTCCCCTCGTCGCGGGCGTCTCGGGCCTGATGGAAGCGCGGAGCTCGCCGTATTTACGCTCGAGCTCCGCGATCCTCCGATCCTTCTCCTGTCCTTCCTTCTCCATCCTTTTAATTTTGTGGCGGAGGGTCTTTAATGTCCCGTCCACCATAGTGGGCGGGTTCCTCACCCTCCCGGACAGGACCCTAGCTCCTGCCTTTCCCACCAGGGCCGCCAAGCGGAGGCTCCACTTTGAGTCCCCGGCCAGGTTCTGCGCCACGTATGCCACATTATCCACGATTGCCGCGTGGCGCGCTATGACCGCCGTCTCCTTGGCCTCTATCTGGCCGGTCATCGCTTCCAGCGATGGAAGGTTCACCGCCGGTGGGGCTCTTGATGGTGGCTCCACCCTCTCTCAATCCCCCCTTCCTTGATGAGGTTTCCCAGCTTCTCAGTCAGCCGGACTCTCTCCTCCGCTTTCTCCTTTGCGGCCTCCAGGCTTTGGACTTTTGCTCGGAGCTTATTGGCCTCTATCTTAGCCGCCCTCGCGACCGGGTCTTTAGGATAGCGTCCTCTGATCTCCATACCTGAGGAGAAACCACGCTGCGGGGTCTTCGCCGTAGGTGTCTTGAAGACCTCGCTCCACTCTTCGTCAGAGGAACCGATCGAGACACACTCGGCCTCGTCATCCCCCCCCCACCGTCACAAGAGAGGCGGGGGAGGACACCGACGCTGACCGCGTCCCCCGGTCTTTACCCGCGTCCTCCTTCCCGCCCTTCGAACTACAAGGCCCAGGCTTCGGCCTAGGAGTTGCGACATCACATGTCTCGTCCGTCCTTGTCTTCGTCGTCGAATTTGTGTACTTATCTGTCATTGTTCTTCCTAATCCCACTCCTCGGCACGGCTGCGTCGCCGGAGTGTACCCCCACCGCCCGGCTACCAACCGGGCGGGTCCCCGAGTTCCGTCGGGGAGTCGACATATGCCACAGGCCCCGGAAATGTATCATCTGGGGCACGGGGCTCCAGCCCCCTACACACCGTGGGAGGGGCAAACCCCAGACCCACGGCTTTCAGGGGTCTCCTGCCTCCGACTGCAGGGACACCGTGCCGAGTGTCGCCACACGAGGGGGTCCCATGGACGGTTGGGGCGAAGGGGGCCACGCCCTCCTCCATCGCCTTACCCGCCATGGCGACCGGCAACGCCTGATGCGGGAATTCTCCCCCATCAGGCAATACCTGCTCAACGCCCCGCTTCGGAACGGAGCGCGGTCGCGAGGCGTCGAGTTACTCCACCTAGAAGCCGTCGGACTCCGACCCGGGAAACGTCCCGGCGGCTCCAGACGGCCACACCCGCCACACATTCACTCACGCACACGTTCACACACACACGCACTCACGCACCCAAACCACGCGCATATTTACATACACACCTGTGTGGCCACAGGTCGAGGCGTCAAGTTACTCCACCTAGAGGCCGTCGCCCCCGACCTCGAAATACGTCCAAGCGGCCCGAGCGGGCGCCACCTCCCCCAAAGACGTCACACACATAGAACCTCCGCACCCATTGATCCCCCGTGGGGGACAATGAGACCGAGCCCACGCTAGACTCTACTGACCCCAGATTGCACGAGACGATCCGGTGTTGAGTGGGGGCGGCAAGCCGCACCCACCTCAACATCCCTTAGGGGATCAGCAGAGGGGAGGAGGAAGCGCCCGCAACGACGACCCGCCGACGGACCGCGGCGACCCGCGCGCGCTGCCATCACGCTCTCCGAACGGTGCAAATGTACGCACCCCGCCGAATGGGTGTCCGCCGTTGGACACCTGGGGACCGCTGCCACTGGAGCCCCTCCGCCCTCCTATTAGGGCCCATCACCTGGAGCCACGCCCTGTCCCCAGCCTCCACGGCTATCACCGCAGAGATTGGGCGCCTCCCGGCCGATTTGTTCTCGGGGTGTTTGCTCCTCGGGTGGGTGTGGCTTATAAGGCGGCCACTATCGCCCGTGACGAAGGCCGGATCGGACCGCGCATTTGCCGACCTCTCTATCACCAGGGGAGAGGCCACGCGCCCTACGGTCACAACGTCCGGCTAGGGATAACTCGGGGTGGCCAAGACCCGTCTGCAGACCGGGAGGGGTGATCTGCCCCACCCCGGAATGCAGTCCCTGAGTGGCTCGGGTACCTCGGGAGCGCTATTTCCCGTACCGCTGGATTGATGGGATCTCTCCCACCGCTCCGGCGGTCCCTGAGGGGAAGTTTCATTTTGTTATCCTAACCTTTTCATTATTTATTATTTTTTAAATATTTTATTAATAAATTATAAATAAAATAGATATTAGTTTATGATTCCTTTCATAAATCTTATATTTTTAATTATTTATTTGATCCATATATTTAATACTTTTTGAGGAGATACGATTTAGGAAATATACAGGTACGATTTAGGCGACTAGTTTGCTAAATCATACTTTTTGTAGCATGTTACAGAAAAATTTATAATCTATTGATTTGTTATTAGTAAAAAGTTTAACATGTAATAATAGATGCTTTAAATATCAAGCTAGAATTTCCAACTTTTATTTGCATTCCAAAAGGTACCAAATGCAAAATATAACCAAAAATACCTTAAGGGGATCCTGGCGCAAGTACGCGGTACCAAAAATTTTTGTAAAGGTACAACTTTTTATTGCCTTTATTGATTGGAAAATCCTTTTACAGAGTTAAAGTATAGGCATTAATCTGTGTCTGCTCGGTAGTATTGATGCTGAAAACAACAAAAATTTTTTAATTAGCTGTCAACTCATGACAATATGTGCTTGACATAAGATGTCTACAATCCGTATTTGCGAAATACCATGGAGCAGACTGATAGATTACATTAAAGAACAATATAGAATTTTGTAAATTTTATTTCGACACATAATTAAAAAGTTGTATTTTTACAAAAATTATGTGAATTTATAGGTTAGGTTAGGTAAAGAAGAGGGCGGCCGGATGAGGACTCTTTTCGAAGAGTGCCTCAGACGCGGCGTCTTCCCGGGGAGGTGGAAGGAGGCCAACCTTGTCCTTCTTAGGAAGGAGGGTCGGCCTCCGGACCAGCCATCCGCGTACCGGCCCGTCTGCCTCTTGGACGAGATCGGCAAGACCTTCGAGAGAATTCTCGTTGGCCGACTCGTCCGACATCTGGAATGGGGGGGTGGACCCGGGCTGTCGGAGAACCAGTTCGGCTTCCGGGGGGGGGGCGGTCCACGGTCGACGCTGTCGGCCGTGTGCGGTCCCTCGTGGATGCCGTGCTGGGCCGAGGCGGGGTGGCGTTGGGGGTGTCTTTGGACATCTCCAATGCCTT
>JAJVSH010000044.1:409653-469191 GCA_021460005.1 Tetramorium alpestre | reverse complement strand
TATATATATATATTCTGTAACTCTTAAGAACAGTTCTGTATCATTACAGTATTGTCGCGCAGATATTATACATAATAAAAAAGCTGCGTAATAAGTTAATAACACTGTAACGATATAGAACTATCTTTAAGAGTTACAGAATACGCCTATAAATAGAAAAATTTAAAATTATAGACAACATATAAAAATTGTGAAAATTTATATTACAAGCAAAGAGTTCAATACAGCCAATTAAACTTCTTATGCTCAATTGATTGAGGATATCAGAAAACGGTGAGGGAATTAAATATGTGAAAAGGATTAAAAATACGTAAGTCTCGCTTTTTGCGTGTCAGCCATTCGCTTTCACGCGCGCACTAAAGAGAAGTTCGCTGTCTTTCCGCGAGAGGGCTAGAAGGTTATGAATTTTTTCGTAATTAAAATTTATTTAAAAAGTTATTTAAAGTGGAGCCAGAATCCAGAATCGGTTTTCGCACACTAGGATTCTTAAGTATGTTTCGGTATTGTGTCTTGGTATTGTGGCCGTGTTGGTTGATGCGATTTATTATCGCGTGTTACTTATTATTTTATTTTACCGAAAATTTTCGGTGAAGATTTTGTTTGTATGTTTGTAAATACTAGCTATCTCGATGTCACACGAAAATCTCAAATATGAGTATTTTCACTATTTCTTGAATTATTTATGTCGAACATAAATAGATGTTGTATGTATTGAATATATACTGAATATCCCTTGAAAACTGGAAAAAATAGAAAATAAATTTGTTTTACTATAAATGTCTATACATTTATTTTATACTCCCTTGGATAAGGAGAAGATGTCTTGAGCTGTTCAATCTGTTTAACCTGTCGAATTGTAGGTCTTAGGATTAAACATTTTTCTTATTACAGAGGTTCGAAAACTCACTTTGTTAATATGACGGCTTGTTAATCGGTTTCTTTTGTTTGTTATTATATTGTTGATATGTTGACATGATTCATTCGCCGTCACTATCGCGAGGCATTTTTATTACTCTGATGCAATGTAACATCAGATAGGACAAGAGCTCCTAGATAGGAATGCATGCAGAAAAATTTTAGACTCATTTTAATTTTAAAATATAATGTATAATATATTGCGTAATAATTCTACATCTAAATTTTTAAATCAATAATTCTAAATTTAATTATTGATTTAACATGTAGCAATCTTTAAAAAATTGATGCCTAAAATAAATTTCTATATAATTGTAACATTAGTGAAAATCATCTTAGCACAACATTATTGAATACATTTCAGAAATTAATTTTGTAATTATTGTAAAAATAGTTGCAGCATAAAATTGTACAATTATTATTCAAGTAATAGTAAAAAATTCTTTTTACTTTTTATTTTTACACAACTTTGCGTCATTATTTTGTCAATATTTAAAACTTATAATTGTAAAATTCTATTTCAGTAAAAGATATGCGTTTTGTAAAATCATTTTGAGACAATTATTGCGAAATACGATGAATGGAAAGATGCAATAATTGTGCATTTATTGCAGATGTTTCCTATCTGGGCTAATGTTTTATCTTCGTTAAAATATTTTATATCTTCAGATGAAGCAAATAAATCAGAATTGAAATATATGAAATATGAAATAATTTTAATTCTAGTTACATTTTTTTAGTAGATAATAAATCGATAAAATTCATTTTGAATTTTTTGGTACGTTTATTTTGTATAATGCATGGTCTACATAAGCGGTAAGAGTGGATTAAGGCTGTAAGCCATTTAAAGAAACCGTGATTTCTGGCGAATAAGGCTGGTATTACATGCATTTGAAAACGACATTGTCGGACGTAGCGATTGGCTGCGGGATAGAAAATTTCTCGAGTCTCTAGAAATTTTCCCTCAGCCAATCGCTACGTCTGACAATGTCGTTTTCGGATGCATGTAATACCAGCTTAAGGCGTAGAGAAAGGGCTGTAAAGCCGTAGAGTAAAGCCGTATTGAAAATGAGTTTGAACTATTTCGTTTACGGCCTTACCACAGTATAAGTACTTATACTGTAGCCTTACTTTACGTCTTATTAGCCAGAAATGGCGGTTTACTCAAATTGCTTACAGCCTTAGGGTGACTGCAACCAAGTTCCGATTAAATTAATCGCCGATTAATTCCGTTGTGATTAAATAGCTATTGGCTTATACAGTGAAATTGACTAATAGCTATGCTGGTTACAACGGAATTAATCGACGATTAAGTTAATCGGAACTGATTGCAGTCACCCTTAATCCACTACTCTTACCGCTTATAGACCATGCATAGAATTGTAAACTCTCTCGGTCAACTGGTACGGATTATTCTCCAATAGACTGAAGAGATGCTGCCTCGTTGTTTAGATGCTGCCTATTTTCCGAATTTCCTGATTCAACTGTGTTATAGCTATTCGGTGAAGAGGAAAGCACTTGTACGTATGTTTTTTTTTCTTAAATCTGGGATCGAACAGTTATAAAAAGCTTCATCAAAGAGCACATTATGCTTCATTTCAGCTGTGTTTCTGCCGTAAAATATTATCAAATGTTGTTTATTTCATTCTATAATTATAAATTTAAAAAATCAATTTCATTTTAGGATAATAACATTTTAGAACAATAACATAAAATATAATCTGTTTTTCATTCCAATTACTACAAATATGTATGATTTTGTCTCATTATTCAAAATTAAGTTTACATTTGTGCAAATATTTGCGTACAATACATTATTACATTTATCCGAAATGTGATTTGAATTGCACATCAGTATATAACGATGGTATAATTTTTTCTACATTATTAATGTAGCCGTGATACTGCAATTTTTAACACAATGTTCCTTAAGAAATATATTTTTTAAATGTGTATTATACGGAGAATCATAAAAAATATTTCTAATAAAGTTAAAACTAATTAGCATAAAATAGGAATCGATTCTTTTTCAACTACCATCTTGACACAATTAGTTACAATTACCAAAAAGAAAGGATGACTTTACTTACAGTTATCTAAGCACTTACGCAATAAAAGAAACAGTTAAAAATAGTGCTTGCAAGCGTGCTCACAGCACATGAGTGCTATTTAAATGGAACACATCCTATGAAGATGCTATTGATTATTTCCTAATGTGTGAGTATAAGCATTAGTACGAGAGTGCCTTGTTGTCATAGTCACCAGTCAACAATTTGAAATCGCAATCCAGAGGCACGGAAACATTCCTTTAACCATCGTACTGTCAATATAATTGTACAAAAAAACACAACAATCGTATAAAAAAATTTGTGAGAATTAGTTAATTTAAAAATTTGTGAAAAGTTCTCCGATCGTAAAGTAAATTTTAAGGAACTAACAAGTAAATTTGCGACTATATTTATTGCATTAAATATTCTAAGATTTGTTTGAATATTCATATTTATCGTCTCGACAAGTTTTAATTTCGCCAATACATCATGATGGATATGGAGATGAATGCAGAATTGGATGTAATTATTTATAATACATTTCTTACTAATTTATTGTTTAATTCTTTATGGCATGTTTTAAAATAAACTTAAGAATTTTTATATTAATATTATATTTCTTATATAGTAATATTATATTTGTATTAAATCCTCCAAGAGGAGAGAAAATTTAATACTATCATTTATATCTCATTTTATCTTTAATGTCATTTTTGTCGGATGATTACAACAGTTTGTAATGACATTAAAATGATACTGCTTTCAGGATGAGGGAAGTGAAAGTAGTCAACCGTCCTCAGAGGGAAGTTCTGCAAGTAGTACATTTTGTACTTTAGAAAAGGATTATGCAAGGGTAAAAACTTTTGTTCGTTAAAATTATTAAATTATATTTACTCGATTCTATCAATTGTCATAGATTTATTTTTTAATTTTAATTTTTACATATGTATAGCATACATTAAGACAATATTTTGTTAAAAATATTTTAAACCAAACTTGGATGTTTGTCTCTTGATAATAAAATATATAATAACATTGGAATTACAAATATTATTTTCTTGAAATGCTAAAGTTTTTCTATGACAATTCCAGTTAGAAGCTTTATAAATGTCAACTGTTTGAAATTGTATTTGGATATCGTGGTTTATATTGTTATTACCGCTTTAAATACCGTACTAGAATTAAACGTGACTTTATTTACTTATAGATAACCAGTGAAATGAGTGCTAATGAGGCACTAGCTCCCTTTGAAGCTGAATATACGAGACTCTATGAATCTTTATATAAAGCTCATAGAAATGAGAAAGAGCTATCGGAGCAATGCACACTGCTCAAGGTATAACTGCATCAATGATCTAAGAAAATAAAATCTAGTTTTTTCTTTTTCTCTCTTTATTTTAGAAATTTATCTTACGATACATTTGTAAAAATGCTTCTTCAGAATGAAATTGTAGACAATACATACAAGATACACGAGCTAAAGAAAACAGTAGAAGCTCATGAGGATGAAATAGCACGACTGAAAGAAGAAGTTACTAAAACAACGAAAATGGCCGATGCGGCACATGCACGTGAACAAAATGCGCAAGAGATGATTGAGAATATGCGGCTGAATATTAAAAAACTAGGCTTAGAGATCGATCAAAAGAACAAACAACTGGCTGCCGAGAAGGAGTGAGTTGATTTATACAAAGAAGAACTAAGAGATTTGCATTCTGAGATGGAATTGTAAAGTAAATAATAACGTAGTTTTAATTCAAATTATCGGATATTTCGACAATAAAATAAAATTTTTGTTTCTTTGTTTTTTTCTGTTTCTTTCTTGTATTAAGTGATCTAATTAAATTAGTCATCCAATTAATACGCCAAATTAAGGGGATGCTGGAGTAATCAATTTTACCGGCTAATGAGCCTTTTTTTACACACTAATTTTTTAATTGGCTTTACAGATTTCAAAATACTTTTCCAAAATTAATGCATATACGCTAATGCGTACCCTAAAAATGATTTAATGCCGAAAAATAAAATAATTTTAAAAATTCATGGTAAAACAGATTTGAATTATTGTAATTATTTTATTTTCATTAAATCATTTTTGGGGTACACATTAGCGTATATACATTAACTTTGGAAAAGCATTTTGAAATCTGTAAAGCCAATTAAAATATTAGTGTGTACAAAAAAGGCTCGTTCAGTTGATAAAATTGATGACTCCAAAAACTTTTACTACGGTAGATAAATTATCGACTGTGTCTTTGATTACTTAAATTTTACATAGATGACAGTTGCTTGTCTTACTGAAGGCCTGAGTGTGTTGTATAGGCAAGTTAAAAACTGTAGATCAAATTAATCCATTTTTTATGATTAAAGGCTGGGACATCCATTAAAATTCCCTGTATAAAAAGAAATAGCAAAAGAAAGAGAAAAATAAATGATATGTAACTAGCGAAATTCGATTTTAAAAACATTTGCGCGAATGATTTACAACGATGATTTGCGCGATAGATTATAAACTACAGAAATTTGTTCACCAGGACATCGGATTCAGATCAAGTATTTATGCGGCTTAAACCCGGAAACCGAACCGAATATTCATGTACACCGCAAAAGCCTCAAATTTCAGAAATTTAATTATCAAATGTCAGAATTTCCCATTCGAACGAAACAATTTTGTGGTCAAAAGAATGTATGTACGTCGGAATATATTCAACACCTACACATTGCGCTATGTTAATTTTTAATCTTTAACATCGGAATGATGTACTGCATAGTTTTAGATTAAATTGATTTTTATGTACAGCTTATGATACAAGAAAATATGATTTAACTTTGAGTATATAGTTGTAATTAAATATTTTCATGAAGCAACAGCTTTATTTTTTTTAAACAAATTTACTTTGCTCTCAATTTGAAATTGTTACGTGACTTTAAGCAAGTTTTCAATGTTTCTTTGGTAAAAGACATTGTTTTTTTAAATTGTAATACTTAATGGAAAATCTTAAAAGTCAATTTTTTATTACAAAAAATAAAATTAGCAGATTGGGTGTAGAAACTGCGATTATATGTTCAACCTCAAGTATTCATTAGATATATTGAAAAATTATTATATATAGCTTAAAAAATATACGGTCAACAATGTATTTAAACAAATCTTTTTTAAATTGACATTTTGCTTATTTTTAACATCTTAAAAGTTTCATGACAATTACAGCATTACTGTTAGCAAGAAAACAGAGAATTTATTGAAGGAAAGGGATCTACTCCTTGGTGAAACAGAGACTCTGCGGCAACGTATGAAAAATATGTCCATTTACACAGAAGAGCTTGAGAAAAAAAGTAGTGAGCTCGAGCAGCGCACGACAGAGATGCAGGAAACTATCGGCATGCAGTTGAATGAAATCTCACGAGAGAAAAGAATCCGGGAGAGGGTAGAAACAGACGTGCAACAACTTCAGGAAGAAATCCTCGTAAAGAAAAACGAACTCGAGGTAAAATGTTTGCGAAAGATTCAAAGCTGAAAAAGAAAAATTTAAACACGCTTATATTATTACATATATTGTTGTATATATAATTTTGACGTATATTTAAAACAATAATACGTATCTACTTAAATCAATATTTGTGTGTTATCACAATTTAATATAACTGATATTTAATAAAAATACTAAGGAATTATTTATTAATTATTAATTATGAATAAATGTAGATTGCAAATGCATCTGTTGAGGCTAGCGCGAATAACATAAAGAAGTTGGAGAGTTTTATAAAAGAACAAAAAATAATAGATGAAAAGATGCAAAAGGAGATGAACAAGCTTACGCTAAAGAAAACGAATTTGCAAACAGATCTCGATAATGCAAACTTTGAGATAGAAAAACTAGAAAAAGAACTCTTCGACAAAGAAAAGCAGATAAGAAACGTCAAATCTGAGTTCAATAGGTAGAAATCACTCGTATATTACAGAAATATTAATTGCTTATAACAAAAATTCTTTATATGTATAATCAAACATTATAAATGACAAATGTTTTAGAGCAAGAGAGGAGAGCGCCAAGCATAAGCATGAAAAGGACCTGACAGAAAAGCGACTGATGAAAACAGATATCGAGCGATCCAGGCTGGAGCGCGAATTAAAGCAAGTTCTGATTAACATCAAGAATGCAGAACATGCCGTCCAAACTTGTCGCAAAGAACAGCTCGAGGACAAGCAACGTGTCGAATTTCTGCTGCGAGAGAAGCAAATCATTGCCCGCAGCAATGAGACCGCTTACGAACGAATCAAGCGACTGAATCACGAGCTATTGCTGTGCGGGAAAGGCAAGAAAAAGATCGCACAAGAACTGGATACATTGACCCAAACCATCAATGACTTGAAAAATCAAATGAAAGACGTAGAGAAAGAAAGGGATAGATATAGTTCAGCGGTGCAGGGATTAGAACAGCAGGTAAAATATAAAATATATCAGAGATCAGTTTGTAAGAAAAAAACTCTTGGCAATCGTTAATTCTGAAAATCACATAAAAAGTTCCACAAATTAAGAAAGTGAGATTAAAAATATTTTGTGCTTGGTATATTATACATATTCGATAAAAAAATATGACATATATCTGTAAGATGTGGGACATTACATTTCGCAAAGAAAAGTATGAAATAAAATGAAACAAATAGTGCAATTAATTTACAATACATTGGCAGCTCGAGGGTTACATAAGCGAGACCAAACGGAAGCAAATAGAGATATTCGATTACAAGAAGCGTTTAGCAGACGCTGAGACAAAGTACCGTCAACATCAAAGCTTATTCGAGGCCATCCGTGTGGAACGAAATCAATGTAACAGAAGCTTGGTTGAGGCGCAAGGAGAGGTGCGAGATTTAAAAAGCAAGTTGAAAATTACAAGCCAGCAGATTGAGCAATTGAAGGAGGATATTGCGATAAAGGAGGCCAATCTCGTCAAGGAGGAATTCCGTAAGCTATTTCAATTTAATATCTTAAAAAATAATAGGTTTATTTTAATTATTAATTCATGCTTACTAATTTTAAGATGTATTAAAAATAAATAAGAGAAACAAAATCAGGAAGTTAATAAAAACTTGTAATTTAGTAAATCACTTATTTTGTAGTGTTGGGAAAGGTTGAAAAAGAGAAAGAGGACCTTAAGCTAGATCTACGAGCTTCTCGTACGGAGATATCTAGCTTGCGGCAACAAATTGAAGAAGCAAAAAAAAAAGAAAAGAGTCTTAGGCAAGCTATTCAACAGGCAGATATAGACATTGGACGTCGGAAGAAGGCTATCGATAATGTTATGAACGAGCGTGACATACTCGGTACGCAATTGGTCCGAAGAAATGATGAACTTGGCCTCCAATACAGCAGAATAAAGGTTTGATTTTCACCTCACACCCCAAAGCCGTTTTCTTTGCTTTTGTTCGTCCTACCTTCAAAGCATATTTGTTTGTCTCCAACCATCTTAGGATTTATTCCTTAATATAAAGAATAGGAGTGTACCTTCAGGAAGGTGCCACTTTAATCTCTAAGACGCCACGTAGTGATCTGATTGGGATGACGCGTGCTTAGAAATTCAATTCCAATCTTTATCCCGTATTTTCGCTTTAAGAGATTGAGAATTTTAAGACTAGATTAAAGAGTTGGATATTATTGGTTGTAAAGAAATGAAAATTGAAATAATGAAAGAGGTTATGCCTTATCAATTATAAAAAAAAGATATGAGTACCTAATAATCTAAGATTGGGGACACATTAATCCTCAAAAAAAAATGTAGTGATCTGAGCAAGAAAAAATATCGGGACAAGGAGACCAGAACTTAAACCTGAGTCTTTCGTTTACCGGATGGCTGCTCTACAGGCCTACACTCCGATATCTTTTCTCGCTTGCCGGATGGCTGCTGTATCAACTAAGCTATACAGGTCTACACCTTGATATTTTCTCTCGCTTGCTTATTTTAATTTTATCGAATAAAGGGAACAATATGCTAGCCATATAACTCCAGAGAAATACTCGTATCTTTTGCACGATGGTTCGATAGACCATCATATGGACTTGATTGAAATTTACATATTTTGATGAGTGATATCAAAATTCAATGTTTAACTAATGAGTTTGCGATAACTTTGAAATTTAAATTTGCCTATAATAGATAGAAAGAAAAAAAAGTTATGATATTTGATAAGTTTATTACTAGGAAAAATAGAGATTTATTAAACAAAAAAATTTGATACAATTTGAGTTTACTACAACTGAATTAGAGATTGTATTTCTTTTCTAGAATACATATAATATATATTTGTATATCCTAGGTCTTGAATAGAACATTACAATGTGGCGAGATACAGTATAATCAAAAATTAAAAGATATTCGACTGCTTAAGATTGAAGTGAAGAGACTCAGAACTGAGAAAATGTTACTTGCAAAGAATATTTTAAATGTTAGTGACTTACGCCAAGAAGTTTTTTATCTAAATCGCAATCTGGCGAAAGAAAAGCTTAAAGTCACCGCACTCGAGGAAGAAATTCAAACTCCGTTAAATATACATAGGTGGCGAAAGCTCGAGGTAAGGTTACATTTTCAAAAACTGGAATTTAATAATCTGTTGATTATAAAAGGCCCAAAAATACATATCGTAAATTCTTAATTTTCTATGATAAATTTCTAAGTTTTACATTTTATATAAGTAAATATTTTAGCAAATAATAATATATAAATAAATATAAAGATTTTATTAAGGTTGTTATCCTACAGTAAAAAATATAGAAAAAATATGGAAAATGTCTATACAATATTTAATATATACTTACATATTTATGTTTAACNGTTTAATTAATTAATTACATTATCCGTTTTTAGTTATTTAGAATTGACAATAATGAAAAATATACTTTATATTCTCACTCTATTTCTTCAAATTATCACAGGGTAACAATCTTAATAAAAAATATCAATAATACAAAGTAATCTTATAGCAATCTTCTAAAGATAAATGATAATATTTGTAATATTTGTTGCAATTTTTTTATTATTTATTTGAATTTAAAAAATCAAATTGAGTCTTAAAATAGATAAACAAATATTTCTGTCATAGCTAATTTTAGGAAGATAATATTTCATAATATGGTAGTAACAAAAATTAAAAATTTTTATTTTTTTAAATATTTGGTTATTTTATAAACATACTTTTTCTCTAATAATTAGGGCACAGATCCTGACACTTTTGAACTTGTTAAAAAAGTACAAATTCTACAAAAACGTATATTAAAAATGTCCTCTGACATGCTCGATAAAGAGAGGAAACTGAAGGATACTGAGAAATTATACATGAACCTTCGTGATGTTTTGTCAAAGCAATTGAATTTACAAATAACTACAAATGTTGAGAACATTCGAAATGTCTTACGTAAAAAAGGAGAAAAAATCAAAGTAAGTATTGAAACTTGCTGATGGATGATTTAAGATAAACGTGCAAACTTTTGTTTCTCCTACAGTGTCTTATCGCGGAAATAAATATGTACGAGTCGCAAGTAGGTGATTATAAAGAAGATATGGCAACAATGACCAATGAGGTGTGCGAATTAAAAAAATTGAATCAAATACAAAAAAGAAAGCTCCAAAAAATACAGGAGACAACCCTGAAATCCACATATAATACCATTTTTCCGAACATTTTCATATCTAATAAAAAATTTTATGGAGGCGGCTTCAAGATAACAACACCTTCTTCAAAAATTTCTTGCGTTGTAGACAGTTTCGCAAGCCGATGAGATAAAACATGGTAAAATAATCGTGCAGCACTTTTATCAATTACTTTATAATTTTGTATTTTTAATTATGTATTACATATAAATTATCTATATATCATCTATATTTATATATATTTTATCTATGTATTATAATATTACAACACAATAAGTATGATTTCATGTAAGAGAATTTCCAAGCAAATTTCCAAAGCTGTCAATTGTGGTAACAATCCGCTGGATGCTCGTAACTAAATGCAAATCTCTGTCTGAAGAACAGCGCTACTAATATATACGTAATAGAATCGTACCTTCTGTCCCAAACTGTCATTGAAGTTTTGTACGCGTCACAGATTAGGAAACACGGTAGCGTCTGCCGTCAAATGTGTGCATCTGCCGCACATATGTAGACACAGAGTGTCTTTATATCTGGAGCACCGAGTTGAGCGGAGATATCACGGTCATAAAACGGTTAAGTGGATAAAATTTTTTATAAACGCAATCGACAGCTTGAGATCCCATTATACAACAAAAGTATTACTTATTTTTCACAGTATATTAAAAGTGTATATTAAAAGAGATTTTTTTAATATACATGTTAAAAATGGGGCAAATTCTATTTAAGAAATATCATCGTCTTCATCTCTGTTTTCGTTGTCCCCATGTCCGGTTATAAATCGACGTTTTAATACTCGCGTACAGCCACACATACCGCCGAGAGCACCCTTAACATCCTTACTCACATTCACTCATGTCATTCAACTGAACACTCCTCACCCCTCTGCCATTCAATTCATCCATAAAGACTTTAAGTGCACCCCGATCAGTGCCAACACATCCTTACCCATACTACTATAATACACTACTATCTATCCCGTTCTTCCCATCTCACTCTCAAAGACTTCAACACATTCCCGACGCGACTCAACCTAGTCCGATACACCCTGATCCACCTAAATACATCAGTAAATGTTCTATATTGTTGTTGGCACAGATAACATTTTAGTAGAATAATTACTGCTATTTTTATAAAAAGAAAAAAGAAAAGAAATAAGAAGAGAAGAAAATATCTTTTTGGAACAAAAGTAGAAAAAATGCCGCTCTCTCTGAACACCCACCATGAAAATACTGACCTAATCTCCTTTTCCAAGGAACATGGGAGGATTTCCTACTCACTTCCATAAACTTATTTTTCCCATGCCTCTCGGATTGGGTTAGGTTAGTTTTTTCGGACAAGGGATGCAAGCGAAAGGCCTCCGCTCTATTCTTCGCCCACGCGTTTGATGTATAATACTACATATAAATAAGTAAATCTGTGCTAAATATAGATTTTATAAAATGTAATGTCTGAAAAATTAATCGTGAAAGTTTTTTCGTTTATAATTTTTTTAAAAATAACAAGGCTAGAATTGTTTGGTGACTACTCAAAGTGATGATCTTGATAATGTATGTCAAGATCAAGGTCAATAGAACCTAGTGATTCCCCTTTTCGGTAGATTTACAAAAAAGTGTACAAAGTAATAGAAAAGAATAATCCATCATCTGTGTTCGTTTTAATTTAAGAGATCTATATTTATATTGCATTATTATATAAATAAGAATTACATACACCATACAAGTATTGCGTAATAATTAATAAAATTGTCAGTTTATTTTAAAAGTCCAGGCAACACGCCGGGAATATGCAATATATTATGTGTGCAATATTCTATGCCAATAAATTTCGGAAAGCATTATTTTATCCTGCCTTTGTCTATATCTACCTACTAACCTACCCTACTATGCTACTACCCGATCGTACTATCCTGTCCTACTACCCTACTACCCTATCTTTCCGCCATTAAGGTTGATTTATCGATTGAAAGTATTGCGGAGCAGGCGCGCCAGCGAGAGCATGTGGAAGGGACGTGTGAATGAGTAAGGAAGAGCGCGATAGA
The DNA here is from genome assembly GCA_021460005.1 of Tetramorium alpestre. NCBI lineage: Eukaryota > Metazoa > Arthropoda > Insecta > Hymenoptera > Formicidae > Tetramorium > Tetramorium alpestre. The sequence continues at coordinate 456,540 of JAJVSH010000044.1, read as the reverse complement.
GCAGGATACGGGTAGCGCGAAGATGCAGTGCGAAGATGCAAAAGATGCATGACACTTTGCAACTCCACTGATTTTAATGAAAGATAATCAACAAAATAAACATACAACAAATAATTGAATACAATAGAACGATATTATAATCCGCGTAATAAAAGATGAGTACATCGTGGAGACTTTACGCATCGGAAATAAAACGGCGAAGCGCGAGAGCTTTGTCCGCTCCGAGCTTTTATTCAACCTTTCTCGAGGAATTTCAAACATATGTGATAAGAGCTCGCATCTGGCTTTAGTTTGATAATATACTTTCATTACTCCAAAAGGATCAGCGCAAGGTGCGCCCTGCATGCAAAAAGCGGCGACAGGTGGCTGGCTTGCTTGAGTTATTCGCTCATCTTGGGTTGCCTTTGATGGCACATCGGTTATGTCAATTTCGTGTATGCCACATGATGACATTTGCATGGAATGTGAGCTGCGCAGTTCCATCGCATGAGAGAAGCAAAAGAATCTGAATTTTCTTTTTCGTCTTTTCTTGAAATCTCAAACAGAGAGAAATTAAAAGTTTTTCACCATTAGAATTATGAATTATAATGTATAAATGCATTATAATTGCAGTTAAATTCAACTTTTTAATTTTTTCTGCAGTTTTTCAATAGTTGAAGATTAAGAATTTGTTTTCAAAGAATGTTATAAAAATTCTTAAATTAGTACAGCAATGTATTCTCTTTTATATTGTAGCCTTAGCAAGTTAATCTGCGAGACTTTTCTCATTGTATTCGATATCATTCGATATTCGCATATTAATGGAGCTAATTCGTCAATCAATTTGTCTTGCACTTGATTGAAACAGCCGATTTAATTCCTGCATACACGATATAACACCCAACTTACGGTGAATCTCTGCTTCGCAATGGTAATGAGAACACGATACAATGAATATGAGAGACTATGAATAACGCGGATAATTCGATGCGATGTGTATTACCATGTTGCCACAGCTCGATTCTTCCAACACTTGATGCTGCGAATGTTAACATAAAATAATTATTAATTAAGGCTAAATTAGCTCTCGTAACATCCCTCGTTAGCTCCATTAATGAATGACGGATGATCTCCGAGATAATCAGGATTCTCGATCTCTGCCACACACGTGAAGTACGAAAGAGAAAACCGATGTTATTTCAGGCAGTCTCGGATAAACTCTTCAACTTAAACAACAAGGAGGATCTTATGCGAAAGACAGCATGAGAAAACTCTTACTTAGTTTTCTGTGATATGATCTGTGATTGATGGAACAGTCTTATTTTTTACATTTGTTTGAATTAGGGAGAGATGATTCTTTTAATCGCGAGATATTTAAAGGAAAATAAAAGAAAAAGTTGCTCCACAGGCATATGTCACTTGAATAATCGAAAAAGTGTCGGCGAAATAATCCGTCATAGTTTGCCGAGCCGAGTACTTGCGAGGAATTTTATTTCACGTTATCGTGCCTTCGCACTGCAAGAACGAGTAAAATTTTCAATTTGAAAGCTCAACTCGATTCGATGAGTTAACTTTCCTTCTCGTCATTTTTTTAGCTTTATTTCTTTAAATTGTAAGATCGTTTTAAATTACTTTGAAATTACTTACTTTCTTATACTCGAAGCCGTTGATTTAATTTTGAGAAAGAGAACCACGCGAAAGCCCTAGAAACGCAACAACGGACACTGCTTACAAATGCTACGCCGAAGTTTGTATTACTTATCTATGAATCAATTGCCACTACGCCGCTTACAGGCACTGATACTTTAAGTATTCTAACTGTTGCTAGCGCTCGAGAAGGTCTCTCTATTGGCTATTGAAATGGTCAATATTAAAGCTCCTTATGTTCGCGAATGTTGAATGAATTATGTTCGTGATATAAATGTTAAAAAAATTTGCCTGATCGATTTTGCGCTTTTAATATCACTGGGAAAGTAGATTTTAAGATTTTGTTTATATAATAGTAGATATTTAATAAATAAGATAGACTGAATTTATTTTGCTGCAACTTAGAAAAGTAATAAAATAAAAAGTAAAAAAATAATAATAGTTGAAAAGCATAAAAAAGGCGTTAAAAAGAAAATTAGTTTCTGTTTATCTTGGTAGATAGTGACATCTAGCAATAGGATCCAGTAATCCGTTCCATTTTGACGCGATCCTGTAAAACGCGGTCCGTCTTTGCTTACGTTTATTTACGCTTACGTTACAGCGCAAAATATAAATAATTACTTTTTATAATATGCCAATAATATTGGATTCCTTCAATGATTAAATTCCAATTGACGTTACAAATGCGGAATAATATATTTGATATATTATTATTATGAAAATTATTGAAATTGCGAAGCGTAAATTAGGTCGTGTATATCAGCTCGCTGTTTCCGCTGTTTTGCGGTATTAAACGTCCGCCAGCGTTTAACTCCCGCGTGTAACATTGAACATATTAATTAATCAAACGAGTCTCGCAATAAGATACAGTTCTAATTTTATGTTACAAAGAGAAAATAAAACCGACTAGTAGATTAATGGTATATTATGCACAAACATTCCGCTTCGAAAGAAATAAATCCATTTCAAAAATGATAAAAGACATACATTATACTCGACGGTCTAAATATACATTATCTTTTCCAATTAAATTAAAAAAAGATAGAACAAATAAACTTAATCGAATATTTTATTGGTGTAATATAAAAGAAATATAAACTTTAAAATTTAGATAAACTGAAAAATACACTAGAATCTGTCGTGCCACCGTGGGAACAAGGAGGCCTCCTTCACCGGCGGCCGAGGACTAACACACAAACGAAACACCGAAGGCCGAGGATATACCGTTAGTCCTGTATTACACAATCAATTCCAACCCCCGATAATGGAGACGCCAGGTCGGTTCACGCCGGCCGTCGAATTCGACAGCCCGAAAGTATTGATCAGGCAGCTGTCTTGTCCCGGAGATTTCATTGTTTCAGCCGTCATGTTAAATTTAGCGCTAATATTAATTGTCCCTCTCGTTGCAATGTCACCGTGCAGACAGACGTATTGAACCGTCAATTATAAAACGCGAGCCGAACGACTTTAGGAATGGCTATTAAAAAGCGACGAGACGTTTTTAATCCGTAGACATCGGACGATTGCGATTTCCGCGATCAGTATTTTTGATCTTTCGTATGTAAAAGGATTTTATGTGAATCGGAGACAGAAGCACAATTTTTTTTTTATTGTTACGACGTACAATAGTAAGCGGATGGATAAATTTACACTCGATAGTTTTTCGATGATTAATAACCGAACGTTCAGTGATATCATGATTGGAATTTATATTCGATTTCAAATTTGAAAAAAGCGATTTCAATAAACGTTATAAATAAATTTTTACAAACAGTTATTACTTATTGCGAGGATGGAAAATATTTTACATCATTATAGCAAGTTCTATATTACATTATCTTGTATCGCAGGCTGCGACATTTTTAATCATCGTCATCATAAATCATTAATAAACTTTTATTTTTACACAAATCACTTACGTTAAATTGAAATGGGAGACAATTTGTTCTCAAAGATAAATGCAATTAATGTGCGGCACAGAAAAAACATAAAAGGCCGAAATATTCAAACGGGTATGATAATTTTGACTTGTAACAGTCAGACGTGTAATCTTTTCACATGGCATTTGGATTTATAATCAAACGTATAATCCTCTTTCTGCATTTCGCCCTATTCATTTTTGCTCAAGCGAATTAGAGAAATGTTGTATCTGGTAAACTTCTTTTCAAACTTTACATCAAAGTTTACGTATTGTCGAATTGAGTGCACGCGAATAATAGACTTTGCAGGAGAATCGGAGAAAGTAGGCCAAAAGGAAGTACAAAATTAAAATATCCGGCAATTTTATACGAAGACACATAGAGAGGAGATTTGAGAGGGTTTAAATGTGTATGCACATACATACATGCATAATAAAATGTGAAAAGCGATACGATACGTGTGTGTGTATACATGTGTGGAGTGAAGATATCTGGAAGCAAACATGTAATCGATAAACGAGAGGCTGTTGCATTATGTCGGGACTGAAACATTTGCACAAGCGGAAGCGATGTTCCCTCGGTACCGAAAATCCGTTTTAACACTGTGTGTAAAAGTCGCTGCACGCGAAATTATCGGAAAGTAACTACTCATGCAAATTAGCTCACAAGCTATCATCTCGCATTAGGCGCACTTTCTATCGAGTTATATCATTATTTTAATCAGTCATTAACATTTTAGTTTATATCTTTATTTTTGTAATGTAAGCGAGAAGCTCTGTTGATCTATTTTCTAAAGGTTCAACAAAATCCTAAAAGGATCCAAGATAACAGTTTTTTATCTCGAGTTTTCCAGAGAATTTTTGAACTGTCTGCTGTGGACATGAGTCATAAAATGTTCAGATTGTTCAAGATATATCTCATATAAAAAAAAAGAAGCAAGATTATGTTAATTATTGTAACATTGCTTATAGTTTAGTTACTTTAATATAAAATTCATTATTATAATTGTTTGTTATTAATTATCTATTTCATTTATTATTAATGATGTCGCTAAACTCTTTCAACTAATTTAGCTCCCTTAATATTTGTTCATTACGAAAGTTATTTAAATTTATCGTATCTGCTTTTAATGTTTCTTTTGCAACTTTACTCTTGGACAGAAAATGAAGGATAAAGTTGTACCACAATTGCAACGTACCACATTACTTACAGTTAAGTAATCTTAGATCTATTATAAGGATCACAATTACTGTTGTATTATGCTAATTGTTATACTAATTGGCGCTATTCATTCTGTTTATTATTGGTGACGATTCTCTTTAACCGTCTCAGCCTTTTAAAGGACGCAAAGGCTAACAACAATAATGGTTCTTACAATTAGACAAACTCAATAATCACTCGGATTCTCCAATAGAACTTTTACAAAAATATAAAAAAATTGCAAAGTCTCGTATATAATATCATTATAGTTTTATGTTAAAAAATTTAAAATAAACAATGTATATGTGACATCACGATCATATTAATAATTTCAAAATCTTCTGTTAAATAAAAAAAGTATTAATTTCGATACGATGAAAAATGTTTTTTTTTTCTGAAAAATAGGCGTCGTAAAATTTAATTAATTTTTTTACTGATTCCTTAATTATTTGTTCAGAATATTTTTCATGCTTGCATAAAGGAGATAAAAAATTAAAAATGGTTTTTCACAGTGTTATCGTATGTAGTAGAGGAATCTGTCGATACATATCAACCGGTTGGTTTCGTCTATTTGGAGGAATATCGTTGCGTGGCTATGACGGCCGTGTCGAGAGGCTCGAATTTCAGGGATCAATTTCGCGTCGAACGAGAACACTGAAACGCACTACCTCTATCCTCTCTGATTTCAAACATTGTACGACCATCCAGATATTCTCTTGTAAAGTAAAATCTTAATGGATACTTGTAAAACGCAGTATTAACCCATTAAGTTCAAGAAGGCTTCTGCTGTTCTCTTTTAAATCCTTGTAACTCGGGTGCTAATTAAAATTTTTTGATCGCAGTTGATATTTAGGAATAAAAAGGATTGTTCTCTCTGAAAAGCTAGTCGGCGATGGAGTGCGATGTCTGGAAAAAAAATATAAAGATTGAAAGTAGAGATAAAAAATAAATAATATTTCTAATCTCCTACTGATAAATATTCAAGTAATAAATAATTTCGTCTATTTTTATATCTTTATACTTTTATATTTTCTCCTTTTCTACAAGATGCGTCATTAAAATCCAGACAAAATTGAATTTGAAATTCCCGCTAGATTAGAACTTTGCTATAGGTGCCACTTGGCGCTAAAGTAGACTAGTTAGTGGATAAGACGTTTATAACTTCGAAATAACCGAGTTGATCAGGTCAAGTTTGAAATATTTAAAAAGCCCGAAACTTCATTTCGAAAAACTCAAGGACCTTGCTAAGGAAATTGGCCGTCTTAGGAGTGAGCGACCCCATCATCCGAAGGATCGCTGAAGAGGATCTCAGATACGTGTCCTCAAGATGAGACTCGCCAGATGCTCTCCGAGGCTGTCAAATTCAAGGGACTGGCGCCCGCTATAATTTGCTCGTGTTCACTTTTGGCCTCCCGATAGTCTCGACCTGAATCCTCTTGACTACCACGTGTGGTTACCTCAAGAGGATCACCAATAAGTCCAGGCACCCCCAACGTGGTCTCCTTCCGGGTCGCCACTGAGGCGATGTGGACGTGGTTTGCGGCTGTGGACCAATTGAAGATGGCGTGCTGGCGCTTTGGGATCAGGATCGAGGTGATCGAAGCTCAGGGCGGTTACTTTGAATGAGAGAACTCAGGAAGGACTCCTTAAGTTGAATATTAAAGCATTTCTTTGCTTTAATGTTGGCTCTAATAAAAGACTTTTCCGAAAAACGTTTTCATGTCCGGATTCTGCACTCTGTAATTAATAAGAAATCATTCTCTTTATTTAGCTACGAGTATATGTGTATGATATGATTAGACGTCCTATACTTTACTTGAGATAAAATTGTTTATAATTGGATATTTTAAATCCAAGTTATTTAAGAATTTATAAATATAAAAGAATTTTTAAGAAAAACCTACTTAGATAATTGAGAAAAATGAATAAGATGTTTTAATAGATAAAATATCGTCGATAGAGCGAAAATTCTTTCGATCAATCCTCCCTCATTTGCAAATTTCTTGGACTGCATAACGCGAATTATTTGAGCAGTCTAATTCACATTTAAGCATGGAAGAGATGTACTTCCATTATCCGCTACTCGCGGTTAAAACTGTTCTAAATTCCGAATTGAAGACAAGCCAGATTTATGGTAAAGTCAGATTCGTATAAACATCAAAGTTCCATCAGTCGTTATTGATTACTTTAATGGGCAGAAGACTTGAAAACGGTACGGCCACAGACAAGCATGCGTAAGCATACAGGATAATAGTACTACACGCTTTTACAATTTCCGTATTTGTTTCAATATTGGCAATTGCCTTCTGCATTATAAGCATTGTGGAAATTAATACTGGTTAGTTATTTATATTTTCCAAAATAAGAGAGACGTTTTAATTAAAATACAATTACATGTTTTAATAATCTACCTACAGGAAGAGATTTCCAACGGGGATTAGTTACTTCTGCGCTATAATTTTTATTATACGGATTGTTTGGAATATAACGTAACAACATCTAGTTATACAATTTATACGGTTTTATGTTTTAATTAAAAAATTAAAACGTTATAAGCGGTAAAAACGTAAAATGTTTTAAAACAAAAGTTATTTGCATCTCGCAGATACTTTAGATTTAATATCTATATAGTACATAAAACAGAATGTATGCTTTTTATTAATTTATAAATCTTTCGATCTCGATCAATTTTTGCATAGTTACTCTATAGGACTTTGCGGAAAATACAAGTTATCATTAAACTTTGTGATAATTTAAATTTATCATCTACATTACATAATAAATTATACATATAAGTTAGTATTGCGTACTAATTAATAAAGAGAGACGCCGGTTAATTTTGAAAGTTCGGGCAACACGCCAAGTTTTAATCCAGCGCAATACGTTATACGTGTACTATAAATTTCGAAGAGCACCATTTTATTCCGGCTGTGTTTATGTCTACCTATTACCCTATTACCTACCCTATTACCCTACTACTCTATCCTACTATCCTACCCTACTATCCTACTACCCTATCTTTCCGCCATTAAGGTTGATTTATCGATTGAAAGTGTTGCGGAGCAAGCGCGCTAGTGAGAGCGTAGTGGAAGGGACGCGTGAACGCGAGTGAGGGACAGAGGGATAGAGCAGGACACGGGTAACGCGGAAATGCAATACGACACTTTGTAACTGCACTGAATTTAATGAAGGATAATTACAAAACAAATAACTGAATATAATACGATTGTAATCCGCGAATTAAGAGATGAGCGCGTCGCGGAAACTTTGTCCGCTCGGAGCTTTCATTCGATCCTCGAGGAATTTCAAGCTTGTGCGATAAGAGCTCGTATCCGGCTTTAGTTTGACAATATACTTTGATTTCTACGAAAAGCGTCGGCGCAAGTGCGCGGTGCTTATAAAAGCGGCGACAGGTTACCGGCTTGCTTACGTTACTCGCTCATCGGGTTGCCTTTGATAGCACACCGATTATGTCGATTTCGCGTATGAAATATGCGAGACGACGACATTTGCATGGAATGCGAGCAGTGCGATTCCATCGGGTTGTCATCGCGCGAGAGAAGCAAGAGTGTGAATTTTCTTTTTCCGTCTCTTCTTGAAATTTCAAACTGACAAGTTTAAGGGATTTATCACATTATTGTAAATCAATTGCATTTGAATTTAATTTTCTAATTTTTTGTTTCCTGTAAATTTTAAATAGTTAACGATTTTAAGAATTTGTCTTTAAAGAATTTTATATAAATTCTTAAATTAGTACAGCAATGTATTCTCTTTTATATCGTAGCGTCAGCAAGTGAATCTGCGAGACTTTTCTCATCGTATTCGATGTTATTCGTACATTAATGGAGCTAGTTGGTCAATCAATTTGCTTTGCACTTGATTGAAACAAGAGCCAATTTAATTCCTGAACACGATGTAGCACCCAACTTATGGTGGATCTCTGCTTCGCAATGGTAACGAGAGCGCGATACAACGAATATTGAGAAATGAAAGACTATGAATAACGCAGATAATTCGATGCGATGCGTATTACCATGTTGCCACCGCTTGATTCTCTCATCTGATGCTGCGAATGTGAACATCAGATTAATATTAGCCAAAGAAATCTTTGATCGGCACAAAAGTATACTGGCCCATTAAAGCGAAGAGGAAAAATATTTAAGTAGCTTTTTGGCGCTTGAAAAAAATTTAAATGATCAATATTAAAGTTGTTAAATATTCTTGTAATTAATTTGACACTTATAATCATATATAGGATAAACCGAGATATAATGGTCATACCAGAAAAGATGGCCATAGACTGTAATTTTTTAAATAATTGTTAAATAGTGCGTTCTTAAATTATTTTTAAAGAAGATCAATATTTACAGTAGTTTATGTGCGTACATTATTCAAAATAATGATATTGTGAATATTTTATCATGTTTTTGCTTTTGACTATCTGCAAAGTTTTTCGTGTGTCCACTAAAAACTGCTGTAACATCGGATAAATTATAGTTAAAGTGTTGTAATCAATATTAAATATATGATAAAGGTATATAAATTGTAATGTGAATTATAATTTTTATTATAATTTTTATTTCCGTTTTTACTGTTTTTTTATAAATACTGTGATCAACTTTTACTCACAGTTTGGATAAGATGGTCCATCTGAGACGTTCCCGCTAGATATTGCTTCAAAATTTTGAAAAAAATAATGCAGTTTTACTTATTTTCAATTTGTATATTGTAGACAGATGATTTTTTACAATTATAGATATTACACTTTGCTACGTGCGAAAAAGCTACTATTATGACTCATTTTGTATGTACGTTTTGTTTTTTATAAATAATATATTCAATGTGTATAAAAACAAAATAAAATTGAGAATGTAAAATTATAATAGCTAATAATTATATAAGCTTTTTGTTGTTTTTACAAAAGATTAGATACATTTTTAACATGAAATATGTTGTTTACCCCCATAATGCTATGGCCATTTTTTCCTTAAAAGTCAGATAAGATGACCAATGCTTATGTTGCAATATTATAATAATATAAAATTTCTGTGAATTATTTTTTTATATCTCAATATCAATTTATTTATGGTATATCTCAATAGTATTATGTACCTTAAGTTTGTTATCTCAATAGTATTATATACATTGTACCTTAAGCAGTGAAACCATATACTGAATGAAATTAAAAAATATTAAAAATGAAGATATGTTTTTTGCATTCTAAAAGACTATGATCATCTTATCCGTGTTTACCCTATTTGAATCCGTTAAAGTAGCTTATTTTCATATTGCATGTTTATTGAGATTAGCAAGATGAACATTATTTGTTCCTCCATAACATCCAAAAAAAATATTTTACATTCAAAGTGATTTTTCCTATAATATCATATTCTAAGCTTACTGTTTTACAGCAAACATTCCTCTTTCAATAAAGTGAATAATACTTTTTTCTCTCTTAAATACTCTCTTATTTACACTATTTTTCTCTTAATTTCAAAAGAATCCTTTTGAGATCAATATAAGAGTTAAGTCCTTTAAGATTTAGAGAGTACTACGTATATCAAAATTTTTTTTTTGGGTGGACTACAGTTTCGATTAGCTTAGGACGACCAACCGTTTTTACTTCTTCTTTAGATCTCGAGTCGTTACTAAAGTAAGTAAGATACAGTCTACACATTAGTAATAAATATCACAGTATGTAAAATCGTGAACAAAGGTGTCTTATTAATTAAACCACCTATTAAACGAAAGCGATGATTGTTGCCCATTTATGCGTACTATTTCTTCATGTTAATATTCGTAATATGTTCGTATACATTTCGAGATGGTTTAATTCCTAACACACATAATAAAACGTGTAACGTAGAATAATTGTTAATTAAGGCTAAATTAGCGCTCGTAACATCCCTCGTTAGCTCCATTAATGAATGACGGATGGTCTCCGGGATGATCGGGGTTCTCGATCTTTGCCACATGTATGAAGAATGATGCAAAAAGAGAAAACGCCATTATTTCAGGCAGTCTCGGCTAAACTCTTAAGCAACAAGGGCAGCTTTGTGCGATAGACGGCGTGAGAAAATTTGTTTTCAATTTTCTACGACAAAGCCGATTGACGGAGCGGTTTTATTTTTTACATTTTTCGAATTAGGGAAAGAAAATTCTTGGCGAGGTACTTAAAGGAAAATTTTAAAAAGATTTGCCCCATTGGCATACGTCGCTCGAATAATCGAAAAATGTGCCTCGGCGAAGTAATCTGTCATATTTTGCGAAGTCGAGTACTTGCGGAGAATTTTATTTCACGTTCTCGTGCCTTCGCATTGCGAGAACGAGTGAAATTTTCAATTTGAAGGCTCAACTCGATTTGATGAGCTAACCTTCCTCCTCGTCATTTCTTTATAATGCGAAATTGTAAGATCGTTTCAAATTACTTTGGAATTACTCACTTTCTTATATCCGAGGGCGCTGCTTTAACACTGAGAGAAAACAACGCGAAAGTCCTAGAAACGCGACAACGGGCACCGCTTGCAGGTGCTACGCCAAAGTTTGTATTACTTATTCTATGAATCAATTGCCACTGCTCCGCTTACTGCAGGCATTGATACTTTAAGTATTCTAGCTGTTCCTAACGCTCGAGAAGGGTATTGAAATGGTCAGCATTAAAACTCCTCCATGTTCGCGAAAGTGATATAAATGTTAAAGAAAATACCATTTCTCGATTTTGCAGGTGCATTTATTACAACTATCTCGTGAAGCAGAGATGAAATTTTATTTCAAAATTTTCTAGAATAAACAGTCCTAGGACAAACGAGCAATTAATAAAAGCGCAAAAAAAATAGAAAAAGTGAAGCAGCAATTGTATGAAAATCGTAATTTATCATGAAACTCAAAATATTCCGTATTTTACTACGGTTGTCTAAATATTACGGTTATGTCGTATGGCTTAAATATGTAAATAACATGAAAATTGCAAATTGCGAAACTACAATTTTACTCTACACATAATATTATTTCTACAATTTTTTTTCTCAATTTACGAGAAGATGCAACTGCTTGAATCTCGTTGACCATATAAATATAAATTGCATTGAGTAGAATACTTTGTTTAATGATTCTTTCTTAATTTGTTACGGATGATTCTTTCTTAATTTGTTACGTCGTTAAATTAAATTTAGTCGAGCTATCGTCAAATTAATAGAAATGTAAGAAATAAAAAATATGAAGGCAATGAATGTATGTAACATTGAGCGTTATTAAGGTAAGTATTTAAAGATGCCTCGCAAAGGAAATTATCATCGCACGATCGATTTTATCAAAGGAAATTATCGCACGATCGATTTTATCAAACGCCGCGTACATTCAGGGGAATGATTTATAATATTTCAAGCAAGGGGAATAGCAATTCATCGTTTTTCCATGACAATCTCACCGACAGTATCGTTATTGCATGAAGGCTCTGGAACAAATGGTAATATCATGGTAATATCATGACATTATTAATTATCGTTACGTTGGACAATACTTGCGCAGCATGTATGCGTCATGTCGCTCACTAACTCATATTGTCGCGGCAACCGCGATCTTTTTTAATGTACAAGTTTTTATATGGTTCTGCTACCACGGCAGTTATTATTTCAACATTGAGTAACTCCGTAGTTGTAAAAATGAGGTTACTCGAAAACATTTTCACAGTATCTTAATTTAAAGGGAAGAATTTTTCGCCGACTTCAGAATTTCATTTTCTAAAATGCTTCATGTTTTGTATTAACTGATAAATAATACATCTTATTTTAAACAAGTATAAGTTTACAGCAGTTTAAATAACTTTGGTTTCGACGAAAATTGCACGCGCATATAAATAGACAGCGCGAGCAATTTTTAATTATGCTCCGTTGAAAATGTTACGCGAATTATTTGATTGCATCCGGAAGAAAGCGGATAAAGCGGCAAAAGGAGAAAAAAAAAAGTAGAATGAAAGAGATTACAAGAAAATGAGGAAGACAATGAGAAGAATGAGAGAGAAAAATGGAAAAGTTTTTTATTAGTAGGGTGCACATCATTATTTGTTGCGAATTTTCAATTTAATCTAAAAAATAAAAAAAATGATGTTGCATGATACCTTTATCGATTGCCGCGGTACTCCACTCGGATTATCGGAACGCTTCTATAATTCGTAGAATGACGTTTTAATCGTCGCGTTCATCTAACTATTCACATTATCTGATCGCGATGTAACCGCGAACGCTCGTTTGTCAGCCAACGACGAGGTGTTCCGTCGGTGAATCATTATTAACCACTTCCGACAACAAAAGAGATTTGTGTCGCGTTTCGACAAAATCAAATCGAACGCAATTAAATGTAACGTAACGCGAGTGCCGAACAATGATTTTAATGATTTTACGCAATTAACGCTTTGTGTTTTTGTATCTAGCCAGTTTATTCATATCAGAGAAAAATTCTAATTAATTCCGTTTAATTAAAAATGTGAATTATTCGTAATTATCGTGTCAATGATCTTACATAAATGTAGCTTGTCCTTAGGTTCTTTTCGCTGCTGCTGTTCATTTCTCTTCGCTCGCTTTTTCAACGAGTTCTTACACGCAACCATTATCGTGCACATGCTTTCCCTTCTATAAATAAATTATCACACAAATTTTATATTAAATTTCAACGTGTATTCCGCGTCTCTCACACTCAAAGAAAAATATAGTTACTTTTGAACTCTACTTAGAATTCAATCACAATTTTATAGTACTTCTAACGATAATTATGGTTAACATAATTATGCATACACTTAAGTTAATCATATTTATTGTTAGAAGTACTATAAAATTATGGTTGAGTCCAAAAATAACTATATTTTTTCTCTCAGTGTATGTATCTATACTAATTTGTATCACACTCGATTGTTAATGTATTATTACATTTTGTCATACTTTTACTCTATTTCTAGAAAACTTTATAGCAAAAAATTTTCTTGATCTCTCCTTTTGCTTGTGCTATTCTGACTTTATCCGGTCTTTGTACTTGTTTCAGATTTATTTATTATATAAAGAATTATTATTGTTACACTGAGAAAAAAATTTGTTGAAAAACGCAAAATATATTTCATCTAACTAAAATATTTAGTCCGATACGTTCGACTAAACATTATTACAATGACAAAAAATATTATATGAATGAACTATACTTCTTTTAGTGCAACTAAAAAACTAAAAAACCTATTTAAAAAGAAACTGAAATTGTTGAATCAACCATTGGATTAAACAACTATACAAATTTAGTTCGTACAAACGATTTTTTTCTCAGTATATAGGTAAAATTCCTTTCAGATGTAAAACAAGGAATTGATGTCGATTTATTTAATGATAATGACCAATTTATGATGTTTGATGCCAATTTATCTCTTCAATTAACCATCTCACGGCGCGCATCTTGACGAGGCGAAGGAGCTTGAAGATCCTTGTGATCCCTCGGAGCAGTACCGAACGCCATTCGGAATTTGTAGCCAAGTTCTGCAGGGTTCTTGTGGACGTGTTTCGTCGAGCAGAACTGTGAAACGGTTTCAATAAACGTGTTTAATCTCACAAAGCTCTATATCATTATTTCTGCGCGAACAACGGTGGTCGGTGGTCGCGAACGTGCCACTGGCGTAATGGTCAGTGTTATGCCCGCACTGAATCGATCCTTTCGGTGGCGGTAATTTAGCGGTACAAAAATCGATTAGCTTTCTTTCAGTCTCCAGTGTTTGAGAGATTGTTGTTTTATTTGTGTCAGCTTGAGATTAAAGGAAAGCAAGTCAACTGTTAACCACATAATGTAAACGCCAAATTAAGTGCTTTGAAATCACAATAAAGCAATGAGGCAATAATTGCGCGCATAATTAATGCTAAACAATTGGCACATTAAATATTTTAAATTGTAATCCTGATTTATTATTAGTAAATTCAATCGGAGAGATTTTACACATACTTTATTTTCCTTTAACAAGTAAATTCTTATATTGGAGTATTTTTTTAAGAAATGAAGTTTTTGAGAAGAAAAATTCCTTAAGAAATAAACTCCGAGAAGTATAAAATCCTTGCTTCGAAATCGCGAAAAATCTTAGTATATATCTCGTGCAGATAAAAATTCGCGGAAATTGCCAAGTTCTTCGGCAAAGCGTGTCGCGTAGATTCGCTAACAAACCGTGTTGGCAAAAGCCCGGTGCGCACGCGATAACGATTCGACCGGATCGATTTGACTTTTATAATAGTAAATGCATTTAGTTCGCTTACGCGCGAATGAACCAGCACGAATTCGTGCGCGCATAAAATTCTTCACGCGAATCTATTCGCGAGGAAAGTTCTATACTTCTATGGGCGATGCTGCGTATTTACATATCGATTCACGTCTTCCAATTTCCGGGATAAATTGAATCAGCGACGGGATTCGGCATAATATCGTTAATCCTATTAAAGCGCGTTGTAAAATACAGCATGGTCTTAGAAATTCGCTAAATTTACCGAATAAACGTTTATTATCGATTAAACGCTTTCGTTTTTAAATTAAATATCGCGTTATTTAATTTATACGAGAGAAAACACGTTTATGGACAAAATATAAAAGGTACGTGAAATATAAAACATGTATTTCCGATTATTACGCCTAAAACCTTGTAAATTCAATTTAATATTATTTTTTAAAATGTATTGTATAAAACAAATATAATTTGTCACATTAATTTTTATGATATTAAAATTTTCAGCAAAAATTCAATTTTTATATACACATCTTTATATGTATAAACCATATTTAATTAAGATAATTAATTACTTTTTTAATATTTAATAAACTTGTCTTATAAACACATCTTACCCGATTGGAACGCATTATTATATTTAGTGCAGATTGTTTTACAATTAAAAGAGTACCCTTATATTAATTTTTATTTAAAAAAATGTTTGAAATATTAACAACCTTCATTTAATTATTGAAAAGAAAAATAAAAATTCAGTTATAATGTTGGGATGTAAAATACATCCTACGCGAGTAATTACGTTAAAAAAAAAACCACGTCAGTAACGTAGAGCTAAAAGCCCGTCGTTCACTCTCACGTGAATTTTCAACATATCGCGCGCACTCGTAAATGCAACTGTTCCCGCATGTCGAATCGATCCTTTTGAGTACTTGTGCGACACGCGGACACCGAGAAAATTACAGCGAGAACGAAAATCACTATCACGTTAAGACACGAGACTTGCTTCAAGTAACGTTGCAGTTTATGATATATTATGTTAATTATTATAAAAATGTAATGTATATATTATATATTTAAAAAACCAGTAGCGTTTCTTAGTTTTGTCTTATTACATATGTCTCGTATTTTACAGTTTCTGGACTGGATAGAGATTAATGACAGTTTAATTCATCCAGAAGTGACTTTCTGTTTTCAATAATAAATGTATAAAAGTGTATTGACTACTCTATTAAGCTTAATATTTTACGCCGCGCCATTTTTCCATGACTCTCCGTAACAATAATTTTAAGATTGAAAAACATACTATTTTTAAAATAAAGAAGTAACATATAAGCAAATGTAAACATAGGAAAATGTAATGTAAAACAAAATACAAATGAATGTATTAAAATAATTAATAAGTAAAAAGAAATATACAGGATAATGTAAAACTTGGTAAATACAATAATAAAAATACATAAGTATAGAAACATGTAAAACATATTAAATATTTTCATATAAATAATGTAATTAAAGCAAATTATAATTTGAAATAAGATAAACATAGATAGTTTGTTAGGATTTTTAGAAATTTTTTAGAAACAATATCATGATATTTT
Organism: Tetramorium alpestre; assembly: GCA_021460005.1. Lineage (NCBI taxonomy): Eukaryota > Metazoa > Arthropoda > Insecta > Hymenoptera > Formicidae > Tetramorium > Tetramorium alpestre. The sequence goes on along the minus strand of JAJVSH010000044.1, from coordinate 439,960 downwards.
ATTGAATACATGCGTAACAATGAATAATCTAACAAAAGGTACAAAACAAAATACGAAAAAATACATGTTTATAAGTTGATGTATATGAAATATCGGATTTTTTAATAAATAAATTTTAATGAATATCGGGTTTTTTAAAATGTAACAGTTCCTTGAAAAAGATGATTTATTTAATTAAACTTCATTGCAATAAAGAAATCTCAACAATTTTGCAATGAATAAATGCCATTCCTAAAAAGAGTCTGCATTTTTAAAATTGATAAATTGTTTTACAGCTCTTTCGACACAGACTTTATTTTTTTAAATTTTATTTTTTAAAAATAATTCTAATGTTTGAAAATATAATAACTTGTAAGGAAGAAATCTAATAAATAAAAAGGATGCAGTAAGATTTTACGATTCAATTCATTATTTTTATTATTGTCGTTTGAGATGTGGTTGAAAATTATTAAAAAAAAGTCCAATCCCCATATAATATAAAACTTTTGAAAATATTAAGTAATGTTCAGTGAATATCATTGTGTTAAAATATATGTTATTAAAATCTATAATCACTCAATACGATTCATGAAAATTTTTATGTTGGATTTGATTTATCTTAGATTTACTAAATCACTGATTAACAAAATTGCATGAAATTTGATCCAAATATAACTAGAAATTTTATTTTAAAAAAAGATATTAAGCAACAGTTTTTAAAAATTACTTAATTTAGTTGGGTTTTCTGGCTTGTTTAGTTTAAACATATGAAAATTCAAATTATATAAACTTGTGAATGCAAATTTGAAAAGCGAAAATTTATATGATTAAAGTCTTTAAAAGACTTAACATCCTTAATACTCTAAGAGTTTATTACACATATTTTGAAAATACACTTTAATTAAAACCTGCAGAATCTCTTCGATGCTGATAAAATGATGTTGTTTCACGCGTTCCGGTTATTAAGCCACACGAGATATTTAATTAAAAAACTCAAAAAGCTTTGCACAGCGGGAGAGAAGAGATCGAGAGAAAGGAAAAAGGAGCACAAAGAGAGAGAGAGAGAGAGAGAGAGAGAAAGAGAGAGAGAAAGAGAGAGAGAGAGAGAGAGAGAGAGTGTAATGAGAGGAGAAGCAGGAGAAGGGAAACTTTTCTCTCAGCTGAAGGAGTTTATTGTTGGATTTATCTCGTTATCGCTTTTAGATCGACAAATTCCTCAACCCCTTATTTCGCTTTCATAACTTTACAATTTTACAGTGTTACTTTACAAGTAACACTCAAATTTTGTTGAACAAAGAACAATCTTTGCACAATATTCGCTCCAGTAAATTTTCTTATTTACATTAGAAATAAATAAAACATAATACATAATATACCAATTTCTCATGTACTTAGCTATAATCGTAAATCTGATGTTGTTATCATAATAGAGATGACTGGACGTATTGTACGTGCATTCTATGCACCATTTCACGCTTCCATGTGCATATAAAGGCAGACGCTCATATGTACATTGTGCAGAAATCCATATGTACATATACAATCCACTCAATACTCATGCAAGTCCCTACACATGCATATGTAAACACGTTATATACGTTGGGTGCGAAATAATATGTTTACACGACCACACGAGTGTGGATTTGTACACGTGAAAACACTCTTGCATTTCACACCTGCATATACCATAATAAATATGTATGTGTTTGTGTTTGTATATTATCAACAAGTTCATACATATTATATAGATGTATTAATGTTGGTTGTGGAATAATGCATATGTCTAGCCAAGATTTTTGTATGAAATCTTGTTATTTTAATAAGCATAACAATGAAGGAATTAAGTATATTTCATGATAAATATAAATTTTCAAATGTTTAATATTTAATATTAATATTATTTAATATTAAATTCTTTTGCATTAAATATTTTTATTTATTATTTTAAATATGATAATAAAAATGTGAAAATTTTTGACGTGAATAAACTTAGGCTCGATTGGCAATGTTTTGATATTGATATTTGTGTAGCAAAAGTAGGTTAAAACAACATTGTTTTGGATAATAATTTAATTTTTATGATAATTTATATATATTTTTCATATTTCTCATCTATCATCTTGATAATTATTTGTATTAAACGGTGAAGAATTAATCAATCTTAACAAAATAATATTTCATGAATTACTAAAATTTTTAATATACAGATCTATTCATATATTTACAATAACACTTTCATTTATATGTATACTTCATGATTTTGAGAAATTCGCGTATCACAAACATTACTACACACAAACAAAATTCAACTTTGTTCAACTTGATCCAAAAATTAAATTTGCAAACGTTAATTGTAAATTTTGTACCATTAATTATTATTAATACTACAAACAGTACATTCTCGAATATGTAATTAATAATTCATTAAAAATATATTAATCACGGCGATTTATAATGTAATGATACTATCTGTAAGATATATAAAGCGGACACATAACAAAGTTGTATATATTCATATGTGTGCGTTTTTTTAACAAAGTTCTAGTATTTATATGGTAAAATGAAATATGAGCGCAAAAAGCCATATATATATATATATATATATTATAAATTTTCCAAACGTAAATTTCGAGCGGTCCTTAGAATTTCTCTAAAGATACACATGTGGAAACGTCTCGGTGACAAATTAAAAAAATAATAATCGCAGCTTATAATATTAACGAGATGCAGCTTTCTTCTTTCTTTGTAGGATAATTAGAGACTTATTCTTCATCTCCCTGTCGAGGGGTAAACAGCTAAAAGAGAAAAGAACTTTATGGAAAGAGTTTTGTAAAGGATAATGAATATCGTAATTCGAAATGACGGTTCGTTAAAACCTATATTTCGCTAATTAGCAGGATCTGTATCATACCAAAGTGCCGTCGATTAAAGTGCTGCGAGATTAAAGACTATGATTGAAAGTATTTAATCTGCCGCGGTGAGAAAGACTTTTGCAATTATAGTACATATCATAAACGCTATAAAAACTCATTTTGCAAATCGCGGTACAAACACGCTCGCGTCAAGTGTCAGTTAATCAAATTTTAACACATGCACTGAAATCAAATGAAAGGAAAATCTTTTACATTGTCGCCCACGTACATTGCAATGTGACTCTGCGCGTTTCCTGGACGTGATTGAACGTTTTGATAAATCATTTAAACGCAAAAGGTTTCAAAAATTTCATCATCGACGCGAGAGGCAATCAAGATTCATCTTCTTTAATTCAATGTTTATTCATTGCAAGGCTCTCTCGCGTAGTCGTGTAATCGATTCTCACTCTCCGCGCAAACATTCGACGGTATAGAAAAATTAATTTGTTTCTGTCGCGTTTATTTAATTGAATATGCTATATTTATAATAATTATCGAATATCTTGGTCCAATTATTAGTACATGTTGTCGGAATAAATTCATTGCCGTCTACTGCAATATCATTTCGATCAGATCGGCTGTTTGACCGAACGTAATGTACAAATAAAATAAAAACAGAAAGTTTGAACAATAAATGAATGCGATGCACATCGAGGCGGGAGATGTATCAAGGATGAACTATCGAACGTCCATTTCACATAAAAAGTTGACCAATGCGGTATAAAACCGAGTTTCAATTTACAGATAGAATTTCAAATTTTTGCAATAAAACGATGCTAAATCTCGCGGGCAATTGGGCTGCGGATGGCTTTCCTTCGCGGATATTGTTTCGGATTTAGTATTACTACGGCCATTTAATAATGCATTGATAATTTCATTTTCAGAAAATAATCCGATTACACGTGTCCGCGTAAAATCGATGGCTGCGTACAAATGCGATGCCGTTGTCGTTTATTCGAATTACAGTTGAATGATAGTTCCAATTAATAAATAAATTAGAATTAATAATATGATAAAATTGCACGTAATTTTATTTAATAATTAACGAATAATTAAGCGACACCCGCGCAACAAGCAAGAGCAACGTAACGCTGTCCGTTGTAATAAATGTTACAGTCGCAGTGACAGAAAAGTTATAGCATGTTTAGTTTAGCGAATAGTTGTAAACGACCAGGTGCTGCAAACACGCGGTACTCGTTGCTTGTAACGTTGGGATTTTAAGCTTGCTTTACTTTGTTATTGCTAACACAAAACACAGAGGACACGCTGCAAATGTCCATGAAGTGCGAAGTTTCAGCGTTCTCTCTCTGCAAGAATTAAATCCTTATTTGTCATTTGTCGCGCGAGCATTTATGTATGTACTGTGTAATTAGACGTTTATGGACGTCACTTGCGCCGATGACACTCTTGTATATCCGGCGAAAACATTTTCTCTTAAGAGGAGGCGGGAAGAGTAAACTGCTCGAGAGGAACATTTTCGACCCTTCTGTCTGATTTATTTGGTCTCTCTGGAATAATCTATTCAATTGCATTTAACAAAGAGCTTTATCTTATTTTTAATTAATTTTTAATTAAATTGTACTCGAGTTGCACTTGGAGCGAAAAGTTTCATTGCTTTAAGCAAGACTTGTTCTTTATATTCGTTTTTAACTGCAATAGTACTCGTTTATGGCACTTGTAGTCAACAGTACTAAACGAATACTTCACCAAATATATTTCCTTTTAGCTTTATAAATTTATAATATATTTCTGTACAACAAAATAGTTTTGACTGATTGTGAGTGAAGGCTTCTTCTTAGTAAGTTAGAGTTGTTGCCATCATTTTTAGCATCTCTTATGACGAAGAAATATTAGAGTTAATTCTACCATCAATCATCTTTTTTGCTTTTTGTGATTTCTTGAAAGTCCCGTGTATTTACCTAGTAATTTCTTTCTCGCTGGAAATCCTGATGCATATCCGTGTCAACATTGCATGAGCACGCACATACATATGTATATTTGCATGCAATAAGCAAGTGCATCGATCAAATCCGATTTCTCTTGCTAAAAGTATTTACAAGAAGGAAGCTTCATGGAAAAATCGTATTAATAATCATTAAAAAATTATTAATATTTTAACGATATATTCTTCGAAAGTCTGTCTCTAATATTTAAATTTAATTTTATTATCAGTGCACAATCAGAAAAATAAAATTTATCCTTGTTTGTATTAAAATTGAAAGAACTTGACATTTATGACTCGGATTTTTTGTTTGTAGCCGAAAATGGTTCACATTCAAAGAAAGTTATATTAACGTTATAAAATTAAATTTTTTGTTTTTGCGAAATGAGAAAAGAATGCACTTGAAATAATATTTTTTTCTGTCCCCAAGTTTATTGGGGCGCATTACTGGATCATCGTATTGTTACAGACAAATTCAGAAAGAAATTCATTATTGGAAAATATTTATCTAAATTAAAGCAACAAGAGAATTTATTTAATGCTGTTATTTCATAAAATTAATAAAATAATATAATATTTAATAATAAAATATTTAATAAAATTAATAAAAAGTGAATTATTTTAAATCAACAAGTCTTGATAAATTTGATCGAAAATCTGTCATAAAATTGACAGAACAATAATCCGATCGTTCTTCATATTTTCGAGTAATTCCCAATACGGAAATTTGAAATTAACACGAATGGATTATTATTTAATTTGTCTGTTACATTAAATCCTTTTAAAGTCGGCTTTACTTTTTACTTGTCTAATATTTTCATTATATTCTTTATCAAATTTATAGTCTTTATCAAAGAAGATACAGCAATCGCCTATAGATAATATAAAATACGTTATAAAGCGAGATAAATCGGAATTTGCAGCGCTTCGTCAAAGCACAGTATTAATCATCGGTGTAATCTGCAGAATATTCTATATCCATGAGGTTTTCGACTCCAACGATTTTTAACGACAAAGTGATTTTCTTTAATGGCTGCAACGAGATCTTTCCTTTTTCCCGGATTTTCTATTGTACTTTTGCACCTCTTATTTTTGTGAACTCGTTAAGAAGATTTGCGTCTGTTTCTGTACAAGGAGAACACCATTGGCGAAATCGAGAAGTGAACGCTACATTTCAAGTTAATCTGCTACATCTAAATGACTCCTCAAATAGTATACCCGTCTTCTGTAAATATCGGCAGAATGTCGGCAAACACGAGACGACAGGTTCAACATCCAAAACGGTCACGATTGAACTCCCGACTGATGCAACGTAAAATTGTTTGAGGAAAAATTATATGAAAACGAAAAATCTTCGCCAATGAATTTCGATAATGAAATTTAGCGATGAGAATGCAACGCACGGTGATCGAAGAAAATCAGTTGATCAAAGATCACGCGATTGGTAGATTTGAAATAGAATTTTTTACTGACAATTTACGGAAAATTTGGGAGAGAAGTTCTTTCTCTCTCTTTTTTTTTCGTTATCTCTGAAATGAAATACAGGAAAAAATCAAGCTGCGCAGGTTCAATCGAATCCTTCGAGCAGGAACGTATGTAATTAAATTGCCCATAGGCTTTCTGTAGTCAATCTGTCAATTTTTATCAATTCTATCGCGTTTTTCGCATGCGACTCGCGGAATATATGAGCCCGATGCGACGCGCGTCATTCCGAATGATTGATCACAATTGATGAACGCTCGAGGCACTGACGTGCTGATCTACCTTTCACGCCCGCGCCATTCTTCTGCATAATTTTCAAGCTTATAATTCTTTCACGCCATTTCCACGCGCTTAATTTTCATAATTCGCGCTGGATTCTTTTTATCATTACGTGCTTTTACGCGTAAATTTCGAGGAAACAGTATTGCAAGTGATACATTTGTGAATTTTGTTTGACATTAGACAGTGAGCAAAATTACAATTATAAATGAAATCACTTACACTTTTATACATATTTTAATATTACTTTAATTTATTTTATATTTTCCAATATTAATTGGATTATATGCTTTGTTGCATGAAGCTCTTTAGAATGTTTTTTTATTAAATTCCTCTCAAAATTATTGGTCAATAATTTTTACATTCTTTCAAGAAAGTATATTTAAGAAAGGAGTTTAATGTATAACATAAATAGAAAAATATATACTTTCGAGAAAATTAAATTAACCTTGTGCCAGGTAGATGCTTTCTAATAATTTTTTAATAATTTCACGTATCGAACATCTTGCAATTAAAGTACAATATTATAATATATACATAAATCTTGCAAATTGCCCAAATAATTATATTATCTTTTCTAGTTTTGAGATATATTTTTTAAAAGATGTGATCCCTATTTTTTTTTTTGGTATTTTGTGAAACGTATTTGTAAATGTAAAAATAATATTCTATAAAATAATATGCACGTTGAAAAACAATTTCTCTTTTGCGAAAATTATTTTTTTTATTATTAATAATTTCTTATTAAGTTACTGATTTTTTAAATTTCTCTTACTCTTTCATTTAATACTAGAAAATTTGAAGCTATACTTACGACATGTTAAATTTATTGTGTTATATTTATTATATTTTACGTTGAGCATTTCTATATTAAACTTGATTTTAGATACTACGTATATGATGAGTCGACACGTTCTTTGTTTTCGCAATAAAACCCTCTGTTTTTGCAGAGGATTGCTTGAAAAAGTTCGCCTGCGTTTATAAAAGTTTTCCAGCAACGACAAAGCAATATGCGGAAGAAAGTTATTCTGAAGCATTGAGACAAGTGCGGAGTACAGTGCTGCGAAACGAATAAACACGGGCGGTGATTGTCATTCATAATGGTTTTGTAGTCTATCGCGAACGTTGGAAACTACGCGGAGAGCGCAAAAGTACACGAGTAAAATAAATTCCGCTGTGTTACCGGATTCGAATGAGACAAATTGCATATTACGTCGCCGAGTACATGAAATGTTTTCTACAATTTTTATTTATTATATAGTAGTTTGTATACTCTCACGCCACAATTACCAGTGAAAAATATTAACACACAAGACGATAAGAAAAAATTGCCATAAAATTGAATTCTCTTTTTTTTTTCTTTCTCTTTACTTAATCTTTTCTTTCAAACGTATACCTACATTATAAAAATGAATATTCTAAATTTGTTTTTTAAGATGCGTTAATGTGATATGAGCAATAATATCAAAAGAAAAGTTTGACACAGATGGAAAAAATTGTCCTATAAATTGTTTTATTCATTTTACTTATTTACTGGGTAAATATACTGTAAATTTGTATTATAAATATTATATATACAGGGTGTTATATCTACAACGTACATTTAGAGTACATAGAGAAGAATAAATAGATATTTAGATGTCAATGTTAATGCGTTGTCACTTTCCATGTACTACTTGTATTCGTATGCACCGCCGAGCGCAAACGAGTAGTAGACAATGTTTACGTATTTTTATTTAACATTGCACATATGGATGTAGTGCAAGATTCAAACTTTAATTTGAGCCTAGTTTGAAGTCCCTAGCACGTCAGGTAACAGAGAAAAAAATTTTTTAAAACCAGATTTTCAATAATTAATAACTCGTCAACTATTGCGAAAATTGCAAAATAGAGAGGACTTTTCGACTCAGTTTAGTCCACTCTACCTGCACACGATCGTTGTGTCAATAATTATCAAACACCCTGTATTTATACATATATAACGTTTATATATAATGAATATTTATATATAACGAATCATTGAATTATGTCTAGCACACAGACGAGTTAACGCGAGCGCTGCACGTGACATTGGATGTCCATAGGATGATTCTACTACGAGATTGCATTCTAATTAATTTACTTGATCGCGTGCACAACACGAGTTTACGTATATATTTTAATCAACGAATAATATTTTGTATTCTAATTCCATCACGCACATTCTTATGTAATGTATACAGCAAAATTTCTATGATTGCTGCGTATATTTTTTTATACGTGCGCGAGTGCGTGCATACATTTTTCTTCGTGATGGATAAAAAAAAATCGCTCCTCTATCACTGTAATGACCAATGCAAATAACAAATGATACATCGATGAATGCTGTGATAAATTGCCTTGAGATTAGAAAACAAGAGAACAAGAAAACACGGAAAAACAAGTTTATTCATAGCTTGCGAATGTTGATTTAATATTTAAAAAATATAACAATAAAAATATCATTAATTTTTTAATTAATTTTTTAAGTTAATTTAGACTATTAGTAATGATAATGTTAAAGGAAACAAATCAATTCTTTCACGTACTCTGGTAGACACATAATAAAGTTGGGTGATATTTTATCCATGATAGTCTTTAAAGATTAATGGCGCAAAGTATTAAATTAATTATTAGAGCACATAATAAATTTAAGAAACGAGTTTTATTGGAAAGATATAAATTGTCATTAATATTCTGTATATTCTGTATATTAATATTCTGTACATTCTGTATATACATGTAGGTATTAATAACAAATTAAAATTGTTTGCAAATTGTTGGACCATTAAGGTTCACATTATCCATCAATATGTACAAATAATTTTGCCTGCGAGTTTAGTCTACTTTGTTGGTATATTTGCTGCACTATTTTAAACAATTTATAAATATTTTCTTGTTTGCTGTAATTTTTCCTTATGAAATATTTTTTGATGTACTTAAACTATGGCAAGAGATTAAGAAGTAATATTGGAAAATTCGAGAAATTAATTTTTCTTTTCTTCCATAATTTTAAAGTTCAAAATCTTAAAATTACATTTAATGCAATTATGTTAAACAACATTATAAACTGTGAACGAGTACAGAAAAAAAACGGAATTTGAAGTTAATTTTTGCTTACGCTACACGCTAGATGAACTTTAATCGACAGCAGCTGCTGTGCAGGTTTTCATTAATTCATACGAGCCTTCCACTTTATAGTTCTCTCACGTACAGCAGGTGTTGCAATATGTGTGCGGGTTGAGTGGTTATATCGATTCCACGATTATACAAGAAAATAAATTCGTAGCGAAACGAATCATTTTAGCGAACTGGCTCAGTCGCTTTCGATAATTATCCGCTGGTAAAGATTATAGATTATACAATGTAAACCGCACTCGCGAGTAGAATTATCGTGATGTACAATGTTGATGGATAATGTTAATATTAACAGTCGATTTGCGCAAGATAATTCATTATTAATACATAATTTACATCACATTAGCGTAAACCTTGTCATAATGACGCGCGTCTGACATGCCGTGATGCGTAATCCATCTCTCATGTTTTGATACTTATCGTAGAGGATTACATCCCAGATAGGAACGCATGCAGAAAAATTTTATCATCATTTTCATTTAAAACTATAATGTATAATATATTGTGTAATAAATCTAAATCTAATTTTAAAATCATTAATTCCACACTGAAAAAAAATTTTGGTTAAAAATGGACGAATTAGAAAAATTTTGTAGGATTAATCAAATATTCTGGTTACTACATAATAGGAATTCTAGTTTTATAAGTTATAAAGTATTGAGTTCTATTATAATAACAGAATTTCTGTTATAGCATCCAGAATGTTTGATCAATCCTACAAGATTTTCTGATTCGTCCGTTTTTAACTAGAATTTTTTTTCAGTGTAACTTTAATTACTGTAACATGTAGCAATCTTTAAAAAATTGATGCCTAAAATAAATTCTTATATAATTGTATAATTAGAGCGAATCATCTTAGCACAATTGTTATTGAATACATTTCAGAAATTAATTTTGTAATTATGGTAAAAATCGTTACAGCATAAAATTGTACAATTATTATTCAAGTAGTATAATAGTAAGAAATTTTGTTTTTTGTTGTTTATTTTTTAAGTAACTTTGCTTCATAATTTTCTTTTACAACTTGTAATTATAAAATTTTTTTTCTTCAAAAGAAATGCGTTTTGCAGAATCACCTTACGACAATTATTGCAAAATGCTGTGAATGGAAAGAACAATAATTGCATTTATCACAAAAATTTTCTATCTAGGATAGAACATTTGATGTTCAATATTTTTCATAATACTTATTCTTATTGAAAATTTAGTTACTACATATAATACGTAGAAATCCTAAAACAGTCTCATATATAAACTCGGACATTATGTAAATAAATATTGAATAAAAGATGTTAATATAACTTATCTATTTTCTGATTTTATTTAATTCTCATTCACTTGTATTTTTATCTAACTTGTAAGCAAGCTAGATTCGAACATTATTTGTGAGATTTTTAGTAGAATCTTTGCTGATTTTTATGCATGTGTCTGTATTTTGCAACATCTTCTGAATTTTTTGTTTATATAAATGATTTTTGTCTAAGACTATTGTAATATCTAAAAAATGTTTTCTAATAAAATTCTAATAAAATCCAACAATATTTTCAAAGTATTGTTTTATGATTGATAATAGATTAGAAAATGTTAATTTATTAGGATAGAAGGAAAAGGAAATAAAAGTGGAGTGGTTTCTAATATTCAACAGGATGTCTATCTAGAATTTTTTCATGTTACATTAAATATAATTTTGTAAATCTGTTTCTTAGAATTTGTCTCAAGTGCTCTAATAATTATTTAAAATTATTTCAATTCTTCGTGTTATTAATTACGTCGCTTTGTACATGCGATCAAGTAATTATAATGTAATCTTGAAGGAAAATCGCCAGAAATATGTAACGTCACGCGCGATACTCGCGTTAATTCCGTATGCCAAACATAATTGCAGGTCGTACTCACCACGAATATTTCATTGGAAATGCTATGCCCTGCGACAAGCTCATCTGATGGCATCGCACGCGGTAAATTAAACGACGCCGACCTTAGGTACGACGCCGACAACTAATTGAATTTGAGATAACAGCTACATTAGATTAAACAAACCCGAGTCCCGCGACTCTACCGCGTCGTAATTAGCATTAACGTTTAAGAAATAATTACTGACGTTAAATGTCACGAAAGTACACTTTTCCAGGAAGAGACATGACCTCGCAACTCTAACAACTTTTTACAGTTTCCGCTCTACAAGCGCGACTCTATAATTTCTTATCGAGACGATAATTTCTTATCGAATGTATCATAAATGCGACATGTGTAATTAATTATGTTGCAGATAAATTATAAATTATTCAATGTCGCGCGCGATAAATCTGCCATGAATTATTAAGTGAGTCGATTTGACGTGGAGTCCGTCAATCCGTCATGCGATCTCCATGGGATGATGCGTTCAACCATATGTCCACGACATTCCCACGACGTCTCTGTGCCGAGTTTGCCGAAAATACACGTAAGAGACATCACTGCATCTGGCAAGTCGTACATTTTTGTATTATAGATAATTAATATAATTAATATAATATTATTAATATAATTTTATTAATATAATTTTCCATTTCGCGTCCAAAGAATTAAAATAGTTATTTTACGGCAATTCAAATTGACTTTTAAAGAGAAGAAAATTAATTCCAAATTGTAAATACATCTATCTATGATTATATATTTCAATTTTTTATCATCAAGACAATCTTTTCCTTTCTTTTTTTTTAAATTCAGTTTTAAAAAAATATATATATATATATTTCCATTTATTTTAAATAAAATCCATTTGGAATTATTTAAATGTATTCGCACGTTGTTTTACAATTTTAATCAACTTTTATTATAGTTACTAATCGATGGCTATTACGATCTGGGACACGGTTGAATCCATTAAAGGCCACTAAGAATCTCAGAAGAGATCGAAGCCAGTTTTGAAATTCGCAACCAATTATATAAATGTAATTATTTGTACTATAAAATTTAATTTGTGCACACACACAATCACGTCCCAGACTCGTATTTACCAGTCATTGATTTGTAATAACATGTGTTGACAAATGAAAAAATTAAATTTGTTTAGTCATATTAATTGATATTTTCATAAATTATTAGATATTTATTTAAAGACAAACATAATGCAAAAATTGTCATTTTTAAATTGCTTTGAAAGAATGATAAGAATTCAATATCACTGTATGGAGAGTTAATATACAGTTAACTACTTTAATTCCATTTACAGTTATTACACTAAAATTGCATTTAATAAACGATATTAAAGAATTTTAATAATTTAAAACTTTCAAACTCATTCTCTAGAAAACTTTGCTTTTTAAGTTTGTCATTGTTATAATAAACGAGCAATATCTCTGTAATATAATATCCTATATACATGCATATTTGTGTAAGGCCGCGGATCAATCTGTTTAATAATGCGGAGCATTTACGGCATCTCGACAGCCTCGAGGCTTGATCTTAAAATTATTAATACACTTAACGTTCATCTCCGAGCTCAAAACATTTTCACGTTAGTTTGAGTCCTTCTCGTCTATGAAAGGACGTGAAAAAGCAAATTGTGTTGCTACTTTTTTACAAAAACATAGATCTCGCTCTGAATTATGCTCGATATTTCCCAGCACATGTCGATACATAATACTTTATGTCGTTAAGTAACATACGAACGCAATATGGCTCCATTGATCGGATCGGAATGCGCATCAATCATTGATCTTTGAAAGCAAAATAACAGGATGAGCCAATAAAAACTTTCTAACTGTTGTTTATCAACTGATTTGTTCGAAAATGTTAATTTTGTTTTTCAGGAGAATTTATAAATTTTTACGTCGCTTTATATACTCTTGTTTGAAGTAATTTTCAAAAATCCTAAATAGCAATAAATATTAAGTGACATTGTCGTTTTAGAGATCTTTTAATTTTCTTCGCGATTGTGTACCCTGCTTTGTAAATTTCGATAAATATATGTTTTTTTCGAAAAGTATGTGGAAGGCAATAAAGAGTAAAAATTTGTAATTTACAGAAAAATTTATCTTCGTAAATGTTCAAAAGTCTCCATTAATAAAAGTCTTCATACATAAATTCACACAAAAATTCGATTCAAAGTTGTTGCGGACATTTTGAAATATATTTCTGACGTTTCTGTACGGCATTCATCCGTTATCTTTTGACGTAGATCTTGTATGAAATGTATATATCTAATATACAACTGAAAAATATCCAATAAATTTTAAGTGCCGTTTATTTGAAAATTGAGTACAATTTCTCGTTCAAGAAAACAGTAACGATGTTTATCCAATAACTATCAATCAATATTTTATGCATTTAAGGTCAATTTAGATCGCGAGATTGTTCAATGAATTACAATGTTCTTCGCGACCGATAATTGCGCTATGCTTATTAGGCATTGTGATTGAGAATGATGTATAGCAAGAAGGACAGATATTGCGAGTTTCCAATCAAGTCATGTATTGCAATTTACAAGACCTCATTTTTAAACAAAATATCGCAACGTTAAATAATTAATTTTGATAATTTTAATTGTTCGCTGAGCGTTTTGTTTATTCAAATTTTATTAGGAACACATCGGAATGTATCGTAACTTGGATATTACCTCGGATAAGCTGAATGCACGAATGTGGAATAGATTTCAACACAGTATTCATATGACATTGTTGTGTATTTTACAATCGAATCGTGCAGTTGAATCTATCCGCGGATCCGCCAAACATATGTATTTCCTCTGCTCGCTCATAAGTACGAAAGGAGTAACATATGATACTGACATTTGCAATCTCTAGAGGGTCGCATAACATGTCATTTGCGTATGACAAAACAGCTTGACGGAATTTCATTTGCATTATCTTGCGCAACTATGATATTCATATATTTAATATTCATACATTTAATGTGTATAAAATAAGCTTTACTTTAACCAAAATATGTAGTTATTGTTAAAACCAATTAAATATGAAAGCATTAAGCATTTTAAAGTGAATATATTTCCTGTAATAATTTTAATAATTTTATAATAAATAATGAGATTTACATTTCATGTTATTATAAATAATATATTATGCACATTTTCTGTTGCAATAGAACTGTATATAAATTAAGTTAAATTAAATTAAATAATTAAAATTACAATATAAAAATTACAAATTAATAAAAAAGACATTTAATATGTATCAATATTTATTCTTTTCTCTTCGATTTTACGTCCTACTCGCCTCAACTTTTAACTAATTATTATTATTAATTAATTATACAATAAATTGAATTAAATTATTTTGTTGGTAATGAATAATCTTATGTGTATAAATATATAAATAAAAAACATTTTAACTTAACCTTTGGAGAGGCAATGCGTGGTTTTGCACGAGGCTTTATAAGAGATTGATTTGGAGAATTAAAGGATCAAATGAATGAAAGAATATGAGATAAATGAGAGTTATCCGGTTCAGATAACTCATATTTCAAGGAGATATTAAAATTAAAAGGGGGAACGGAATATCTTTCACATTAAAAGTGCACAAATCATGTAAAAATCCAATTTTGTTTGAAGAAAAATCGACTCCGCATCGGTCGCCGCATCGGAGTTTGAAAATAAAATAAAAAGAATGGGGACAATCGCGAAAGACTCTGTATTCATGAAAAGAAATGGAGATTCTTTATATTGTGAGATAGTGGAAGATATGAGAATTTTCTCATATTACGTGCAGACTTTATGATTCTTTTATTTCATGCAATTCCGCGCCGTATCGCCACACAAGCTAATAAATAATATACATGTACAAATCTAACGGACTTTGTCTGCGCACCCTTAAAATATGTATTTCGTAAAGCTTGAAAGGCCATATTTCTACATGTCTTGAAGCACAAATGTTATCTTCGAAATGTGCTAGTTTTTCAGCACAATGCACACATATTTTTAAAAATGGAACCTCGAATAAGAATATCGATCTGTTTAGGTCAAGAGACTGCTGTGTATTTTTACCTTGTAAAAAACAAACAAATAAATCATGTAGAAATCGAATAAATTTTTAATCAGATAATATCAAGTGACAAAAAAAATTGATATGAAATATAAATAAGCATACCTATAAATTGGATTCGTCGCAGGCGTCAGATATCGAAAAATAATCATTGATCTCTAAATAAACAAGCCTTTTAAAGCCTTAAACATATACAGCTTTCTATCTTTATACATAAAACTTCACCTGAAGGCGCGGTTTTAATTATTGTTTAATTATCGTGGTCTCTCTCAGTTTAGTCGCACTTCATTTGTTATTTACCTGTCATTATTCGATTCAATTCAGTGGTCAATCGATTATCGATTATCACCCACATTAATTACCCGTGAGAGGACCACCGATAAACACCTGGCGAGTCCTGTTCACACATGACAATACCACATCCAGACACTTTTCGACTACAATTTTTCTTCTCGAAAATCTTTCAAATCTTATCCACCAGTCCATCAAGTAATGAATCTTGCTTCTTCTTTTTTTCAATACAATTAGAAAGATTGCGTCGTCTTTCAAATTGTAGGACAGTTTATTTTTTATTTTAAAAATAATTTCTTTTCAAGTTTTTTCCTCCATGGTTTACAGAATCTACTTTTTTTAAATTCTAATTAGCATTAGCGTTCAAACCTTGGTGCTTTTTCTTTTCATTTCTCTAATCAACTCTAATTTACCCTTTTATTCCAAAAAAGCACCAAGAAAGAAATAATTCTTCCTTCATCCGAATTTTAGTTGATACGCAAATTGCCAGGTCGAAAGAGGAAGATTACGGAAAATCTGGCTGCTAAATACGTGCCGAATCGGCGAAACAGGCAAACGCGTAAGATTTCTAGAGAAATTTTGCGCTGTAAGTAAACTTATATCCTCCATTATTCCTTCTTCCGCCATTCTTCCACTTTCCTTCTTCTAGCGAGCGGATTTCTCTATTTTTAATCCCAATCGGATGCTCCTTTTTATATTCTTATATCCCTCTTATTCTCGCAGCCAGAACATTTCTCGCGTCAGCTTCTTACCTCCTCATCGGAATTCTTTGATTCGATTCCATCGCCAAATCGCGCCACTTCCCACTTTCCTTCCTTAGAGGATTCTCCCACTTCCGTTTCCTTCATACGCCATATCCACTCCAGCGTGGAATTTATCGAGGAAATCTCAATTACCCCTCCGCCCTTCGAGCAACGATCTCGATGGACGATCTCTTGTTCACCAATCTCGTCGCTCGGTTTCCTCAATCCAACTGTCCTGTGGGAATGTATATCGTTGGTCTTGCGAGGAGTTCGATTTCAACCAACTCAGGACCGTAAGGCCAAAGCTAGCACCCGACATTGCTTCAGTCAACTATCCCAATTTGTACCTGAAACTATAACGCATGCACGTAGCAATTTCTCTCAAATAAGTTGTGTAAAATATTTTCAATATTGCGCTTTGATGTAACTAAATGTTATTATTGATAAGTTAATTTACACTTTTTGAATCGGACTTTTTAATTTAATTAATCATGATTTGCATTCTTCGTTATAATAATATGTCTGAAAATGCATAGAGAAAAAGTTTGAGAGTAATAGCACATAATTTACAAAATAAAGAAAATGCGTAAGAATTTTATATAAGAATTTCAAAATTATCATTTATTCCATATAATTCTAATAATGTTATCACACTTTTTCCAATATTTTTTATTCTTTTTTTACGTACAACGTCTCGTATTTTTCTTGAAATTTATTGCTTTCGAAAGGAAATGCAGTCCAGTGAAATGCATTTTATTGTATATGAAATTTTACAAAAAAATATTTGATTTATTTATTTATCTTAATAAAACATGATAAATGTACAAAATTAAATTTTTTAATTCTCGTATTAATTTTTAAAATGATAAAATATTTTATTTGATTCGAACGTGATTGTTTTCAAATATTTTATACTATTAATAATTAATAAAACTATTAATATTAATAATAATAATAATAATAATAATAATAAGATAAAAACAGATTGATTAATTTTATTTTATTCTAAAATTTTAATTTAAGCGTATTGTATATAAATTAAAATTGGAATTTGAAATCTGATTGGTATTCTTTTTTTAGTCAAACATTTTTAACATTTTATTTAAAAACTAAAAAAAAATAGCAATATAGTTGATACTTTTCAAAATAATGTGACAGAGTAGAACGCAATTTAAAAATCAATTTTCAATATTAATCTTTTCGGGTAACAATTACATTAGCATAAAACAAACCATCACGTACAGAGAAATACAAAATTAAACGAATCAAATTGAATTGTCGTTATCATGTGAAATGTTAGGTTTTGTCGTGCAAAGTAATATGAAAGAATTTATAATGACAATCCACGAGACAGTTCTTTCTCAATAATATGCTACATATACATATTATATGCTACATACTCTCATATTTCACTTGTCAAACGAGCATTGAAAACATACATTTCCATGCGTCACATTATTGGTATTACATCGCCATGTTATATGATGTAAAAGGCAAGGTAATAATTGTTGACTGCACGTAATATCGCTCCGTAATTTACTATAACAAAAATATATCGAGGTTTAATCAAAATTCGATTGATTGGAATTAGAATATAATATCCAATTTAACTCATCGCATTCGCGAGCTTGGCGAGGCAGAAGCGGATAATGAAAGAAAGGCAATTACTGGATCTTAACAATACGCACAGTATATTTAGATTCGAATAATAACAATTAAATAAACATGTATACTTTTTCCACAAAGTTAACGTAGCACGAACGAAAAAGTCATACAAAGAGATCGTGTGTATCACGCGATGGAACTGCAGAAGAGTAAAGTTCCAACATTTTACAACTAATTGTAAACTTTTCTACAGGATCCAGGAATCCCGCACGAGCTCTCGATGCTCGACACATTTTGCTCTCAATAATTCAGCTGTTTTCCTGACACGCAAAGATCTCAAATATTCATCGTTATTTCCCTTTATTTTATTATACACGTGTTTATAAAACTTTAAGAGCCTTCTACGAGCTGCGCGGCAAAGGAAATCAAACGGTCAATCTTATTTTGTTAAAATAAAAGCTATTAATCTGTAATAAACGTCAATACTCTCAAAGATGTTTGAATTTCAAACATATTGAAAGCACACATGTTTAATTAAACATTTATTAGACTCGGTTTTTTTTCTGCTTAATGAATGAATGCAACTGGAAAAAAAATTGACAATGGAAACTTTCTCTTTGAAAGCATTATTCTGACCAAGAGTGAATTCCATCGTATGGAAATGGATTTTCATAATAACTGGAAACGAGAATATAAATTTACTGCGGTAAAACGCGAATATCAAGCGTTATACCATCAGTCTTCATGCATGTATAAATTTTCGCAGGATTGAATTTTTACGAAACATGGCTTTAATTACTACAAAGCGGGCTGCAGACAACCGCATGTTC
Organism: Tetramorium alpestre; assembly: GCA_021460005.1. NCBI lineage: Eukaryota > Metazoa > Arthropoda > Insecta > Hymenoptera > Formicidae > Tetramorium > Tetramorium alpestre. The sequence continues at coordinate 420,760 of JAJVSH010000044.1, read as the reverse complement.
GCATAATTATCATTGTAATGTATTTATATACAATTGCGTTACGCACATGTTCATTATGATGGTATGCAATGTCATTCGGAAATTTATTACAGAAATCGAGAAATTAATTTTCCCTCGCAACACACGCGCGGCACAAAGAAACGCTAAATAAATAAGAGAAAAGAAATTTAATTGGCCGTTCAATTTACCAAAGTTGGTAGTTGCATGCCCACGTCTTGTCCGAAATCCAATTAAAGCCAACGTTGCAGCTTTTGTTATTACAATTCAATTGCGAACAACGAGAAAGACATAAATATCAGTTATATATTTCGCAGTTTGGCAATCGATGAGCGAAATAATGGAGAGGAAAATCTGATGACGATGGCGACTTTAAGAAAATGCATTTATAATGCAATTTATAATGCAATTTATAATAATTATTATAAATGCATACAATTTATAATTTGTAACAAAATCCGCGACAGAATAGAAAATACATTTGTATGTATTGTATCATGTAATACTGAAATTATGTTTAACCCTTTGAGTGGTGCATTATTGTTTGAGACCCACTTCTTTTCTTAATATTGTCTCTAGAGATTTTTGGGGTCGCTGATTACGAATCTGAAGTCAGAGTTTCAAAATTCAAGATGGCAGATCTAATATGGCGGACGAAAATTCAAAAATTCATTCAATTTATGTGAGAATATGTAATAAGGGGTTTTCGGGGTCGCTGATTACAAATCTGAAGTCAAATTTTCGGAATTCTAGACAGCAGATCCAGTGTGGCGGACGAAAATTCGAAAATTCATCCAATTTCAGCAAAAATCTGTAATAGAAAGTATTCGGGATCGTTGATTATGCATCTTGAATTTTAAAAACCTGATTTCAGATTTGTAATCAGCGACCTCGAAAACCCCTTATTACAGATCGTGTAAATTAAATGAATTTTTGAATTTTCGTCCGCCATATTGGATCCGCCATCTTGAATTTTGAAAATCTGACTCCAGATTTGAACTCTACGATTCAAAAAACATAAAATCCATGTATATTTCAAATATATTTATAGGGCTTTTTTCCACAACTGAATTATTTCACGTAAATTATTGGTATTTTTTAACTCAATTATTTATAACGATAAAAATAATAAACATCGATTCCTTAGTACTCAGAATATCAATATTGAACTCTTAGCCACTCGAAAAAGCAAAAAACCGCATCAGTATATGTAAAAAAGAGGGTTAAATATTGAGAAAATTGATGATAAAAAGGTGGGAAGAATACTTCCCACTGACACACAAAGGGTTAATAGAGACATTTACAGCGCGAGTAAATTGATTTGTTTTCACTTGAAATGGTTAGATAATTTCAATAATGAGTAAAATTACCGCTTAAAAGAAAAAGAAACCGTCAATTTATCGCGTGCACGTTCGCTCTTTAGGTTCATATTACCTTCCAAGTCAAATTATAGTTATCTATTAACGAGCTAATCAACCAAAGCGAGCAAACTAAATTAAATTTTGTCATTGACTAATTTTAATTTCTTTGTGCCAATTAAGTTAAACTAATTAAATTAGAACTGAATATAAATTTTTTAAACAATAAAAATTCTTCAACAGACACGATTTTATCATTAATTGCTTTAGTACATCTATTTGTTTTGGGTGTATGCATTTAGATGTCTCATCACGTCAAATACTTAATAACGTACGCTTGATGACACTCTAGAGGTTACACCTATCTGATATGTATGCAACGCGTTGGAGTACGCAGCACTATATGATGTTTTTAAATGCTATTACAAGCGCATTAGTCCAGATCGAGGCATCGTATGTATAAACAATTTTAAAGTGATGAGAAAATAAAGTAGCGAAACTCAAGATTCATATGTATGTAAACTGAAAAAAAATTCTGGTTAAAAACGGACGAATTAGAAAATCTTGTAGGATTGATCAAATATTCTGTTGTTATAATAGAATTCAATACTTTAGAACTTATAATTAGAATATAGAAATTATAATAACCGGAAGTCTCCTATTGATCAATTTTACAAAATTTTTCTAATTCGTTCGTTTTTAATCAGAATTTTTTTCAGTGTATGTATAATTGGAAATTTATTGTACAAAGCATTCTCTATAAAATGTCTGACAATTACATTTTAATAAATAAGAAGCATTTAAGGATTTTCGAGATTAAAACAATAAAATAATTGGTGAGTGCGACGCCGATTACATTTTACCAAAATTTGAAGAGCACGAGGTAATTACAATTACAGAAATATTTAGCAAAGTTAACAGTTTCAAAGATAAAATATACAGTAACAATGAGAGACAAAATATATAATAAATGTACAAAAATCATTTATTATATTCTGCGTTTTATAAATTTTATAAAAAGATTACGTCTTTTTTATTGCCACGTAACACACATTTTTTAAATATGACGATTACAAAACGGGAGAGTTATAAAAATTATTTTTTGCCAACGTTACTGATAGTACTTCACGTAAATCGGTTTAAAATGTAGCTTTTAAAAATACGTTTTATCATTGAAGACGTACGTGCGCGACAGTTAAATAAAATGGGTAAAATCCGTTTACAACGCGATAGATTAAAACGACATTTCAAACTTTACGAAAACATTCCGATAAAAAGTACCTACCAACACTTCTCATTATCACTATCAAACTATTTAAGTAAAAGTTATCATTGCGTAAATAGTTAAATGCTCACACGCTCGAGAAAGAAAATGTATCTGATGATTGTAAATGATTAATTATTTATTAAGATCAATCTTGCACAATTATTTCTATTTTATCTTGTTTTCTACATATTTAACTTCATGTCCTCTTTCATAAATATATTATAAGTACTCACTCAAATTATATTTCTGCATATAAATCTGTTGAAAGCACGTTCTTTTACATATATTATACGTTCTAGAATCCGCATTATTGTACTGATCAGATAAATCTCGATTTTGCATTAAAGTGCTTTACATGTTGTTTTACCTAAAACAATTCTAAATTGCAAAATTTTCGACATTCGGTAAAGGCTACTAAATGCTACCAAGCGTCGAACGGAAGCGTTACGCGCGCGTGGGATGGTCACAAATATTAATTGCTCTTGGTTTTGTTTTACAAATTTGCATTGCGTACTACCGTTCTATGAACGGCGATCTAACGATGCGGCCGACAGCGTGTGCGCGCCCACACGTTTTATAACACGGTAACGCGATATAACAGAAATGTACAGAAATAGCCAGGAGAGATGCTACGCTCTACTGTGCTTTTAACGGTTTGTTTATTAAATAACAAAAGGACGCGCGTATAAATCAACACGTTAAAATATTTGACTGACTTTCCAATAAGCGGTTTAGCTACCGCGCAAAAATCATTGAAAGGCTGCAACGTTACGAAATCCTCTTGTTCATTATTGTAATCTTTTTACCGTGGCGATGCCGCATAAATCTCTCGCGAATATTCACAATATAATACCGACAAGTATGTAATGCACACTCGTGCGTTAATATAGCATTGCGGGAAATTGGCCTAGATAATGGGACAATTGATGTATGTCGACGGATATTGATTACTCGTCCATATCGATGGTAATGATAAGTGATAATACTGGTTAGTGTTGTCGAAGATAATTGCAGTCGTACAAAGGGAGAGTAATTATGTAATTGTAGCATTTTTAACTCAATCAATATTTTATATATATAATTTGGCCCTGTTATAGATTTATTATAACGGCTTTATATAAATAAATTTACGTTATATATCAAAAGAATTTTCATTCTTGTACAATTTAAAATAACAAATATCACGTTGGCGATTTAATCGTGCAGTCTCGTCGAATAACGAAATTATTACTTTATTTGTAATAAATTTTTTATTTGCAATTTCTTTTGTACATAAATTTTGCATGATATTTATACAAATAAAAATGTCTGTAAAAATCTCTGAAATAAAAGTCATAATCTTGAAATAATCTTGTCATATTAATCGTCTTGCTTTTGCATTAGATGCAACAGTTGCCGTGAATTAATTTTAATTAATGATTAGATATAATTTATCTTTTATGATTATAAAACCGCTTATGAAAAAAGTGAAAACGGTAAAAGAATCATAAATTTCAAAAATGCCATTAAACGATCAATCGTTTGCTTCATTTAAATACGCTGCAAGTCTCTTTCTTCGATGTCCTTATCGATAACTCGTATATCGTGAAATAAACTTTCCAAGAATCACATCTCCTCAGCACATATATTTCTCTCTATGTGAACTTGAACAATAGTATCGTAATATTTTCATCTGATACAGTTGTTTCGTAATTTTTAGTTGTAATATTTGTGCTCAAAAGAAAATGTGATATCATTGATATTTTATATATAATTTAAAGGAAGAAAATCATATTCACGAAATACGTATATGTGTGTGTATGGAATTGAAATATTGGACACATTGTATTGAATACGTGAGAGTATCATGTTTGAACTAAAGCAAGCGGCTTTCGCCGTCCCCTCCATTCTTGCCGTACGTGTGTAATTAATATACATTGATACACATGTACATGTATATCAATTTCCTTCGATAACAAGTGGTAATTGTAGATATTAATGTAGATATTAATCTCTTTCTTAACAACAATAAAAATTCTTTGAAGAAATGAGAGAAAAATATTATCAAACATAATATTAATATTTAAAAAATGATGGGAAAATATAATAAACATTTACATCACATATTTCTTTATGATGTAATAAATATATAAATATTATTGAATGTTAAACAGTGCTGACATAAACTGATAATATTATATTAAATTAAACTAAACTTCCGATAATTTCAATTTATAAGATTTGAGATTGACAAAATTTGCAAAAAGAAAGAAAGTTTTCAATCAGAAGCAGCGATTGCCGGAATAATTTTTTGAAAACATTTCGATAGAAGAGTGCCTTGTTTGGCGATAGAGTCTGTAATGTAATTGGCGTAGAAACGAATTGGAACGGTTGCGAGATTGGATGTAACGAAAAAAAAGTACACAAGATCAATGAAGACAGGCAGTGGCAAAATTGAACGATATCGGTATTCCATACTATGTTTAAGCGCTCCTCGTATTAGACGTTAAAAAGTGAAGAGGCAATGGTAAAAAAATAATCAGTTACGATTATACTATATACGTACTTTGCAGAATTTAGATACAATTTATGGTTTTAGTTCCATTAAAGAAATGGAGCATTTATTAATTCTAATTTGATCCAGGTCTCCGATAACGAGTGGTAATCTGACGCAGTGGTAATCTCTTGCTTTACGCCGTTCGATCGTGAAAGCCCAATTGGGTATGGCATGAAAATTACACAGTTACATATATTTGGCACTCCACGGCACGAATAATCGTGATAGTGATCCCTACGACGTGAAAATGAACATAAATCTTAATTTTATACATGCAAACCTTATTGCATTTCCGTGAGAAGAAAACGAGATATTCTGTAATACTTTACTAATAACACCGAAAATATGAAAAATGTTCAAGTTTTACACTTATTTTAATTTAATTTAGTCAACCTTATCTCAAAATGAAAATTAATTTGAAACTTAATCTGAGATTAATTAAAATCTCTCCATCTTAGCGTACAAGATAAAAATTAAGTATTAAATATTTATATAAATTACCCATGCAGCTTCACTATTACTCAGGTATTAGTTATAATTTGAAATTGATCAAAATCTTTATCTCAAGTTTAAGAAAATTAAGGTTAATTTAATTTTGAAATCTGACGAATTCGACGTCTTCGTAAGCTGACAAGTGTGAATTAATAAGCTAATTGTTCCTTTGAAATTCCCCTCGTATTCCTCGAGGAATATCTCTCGTGATCCTCGTACTCATTCGTGCGAGTATATCGTACAAATGCGAAACCCTAGTACATTTCTAGACTAGCTCGTCTAATGTTACTACAAAGTTACACATGTATATTAGTACTTGTACTTCCGTAATAGTTAACTATCAAGATTATGGCTACTTTGTCTTACATAATCGACAACTTTGCACATATTTGGTTCGTTCAGAAATTCAGCTTTTGCATTTAAGAAGAGAAATTATTTCCGCTGCCATAAACTGAATTCTCTTTTTCTTTTCTTTTTATTAGCTCGGCTCTCAGATATTCGTGACGGTGGAGGACGTGATGCTTGAACCGTGCCTGAAAGATTTGTCGACGGGAAGAAAAGTTTTACGGATTTACCATAAAAGTTCATGATAGTCTGTTAAATTGATCCGCGTTATATCGAACTGTGGTTTTCTCGAACGTGATCGAGATGTAGCTAGCGTGGTCTCGGATGGATCCTAAAGTCGGTCATTCTCGTGCGCGCCGCCGCTACGCCGTACATTTCGAAAAATCTATATTGGAGCAGCAAGGAAACGCCTTGCTCGATAAGCTGCATTCTCGAGCAGCAGACTCGTTATCAGTGCGCCGAGTATCTCGGATGGAAATAAAGATACTATGGTCGTCAGATTTTTTGCGATTGATTCCGAGAAAAGTTATATCAAAGCGGATCCCAAACAGCGAAATGTTAGCCGATCTGAACATTTCACAATTGACAAATAAATGAAACATTAATCATTGCAGCAAATGTACATACATAAATTACCATTAAAGCTTTATGGACTATAATGTAAACAGAGTAAGATTTATTACAGTGGCAATATTGATACGCTCGATATTTATCAAGACTCGTACCTACATTGATACATTTACATTGCCGGCCGAAAGTGTGTGAGACTACTAATTAAAAAATATTCCAGTGAAGCATTATTTAAAATTCACAAAAAGCGCTTCGCAAAAAGTGATTAAATATCCCTTACAGAAAAGTATTACTGTGCAATAATAAATTGGCCAGTAATAAATTACTATTATTTAGTAATTTTATTATCGTGTAAGTAATAAAATTACTGAGCAACAATAATTGATTACTGGCCAATTTATTATTGCACAGTAATATTTTTCTGTATAAGAATGATGAGTTTGATTTTATCCTGTAAAAAATATTTTTGGGAAAACTTTTAACATTTTATATTATTTTTTATTTTATTATAAAACAATAAATAAAATAATAAAAGTATATTAAAATATAAATGCACAAGCTGGATTTTATTTTGTACAATACATATTTTCAATCAGTGGTCTCAAATTTTTGGTCGGCAGTATATTACACAAGATTAACTCCAACATTCACTGACATAGTAACTGTTATTTATTAATTCTTCCTTTAAATAGTTAACTAATTTTTAAATTATTTTAATATACAAGATTAATCTTGTAACATTTAATTTCAATCTTTAAATTCAATTAAAATTTTTTTTTTATGAAAGGATTAACAACTTTTCTTTTATGTAAAAAAATGTATGAATTAAACAACTATTATAATTTATTACGGATTATTTTTTAATTATGTGTGTCATTTATCTATCGAGTTTCTCGTCTTAAATATATAAAATTTCTGATATTAAAGTATATTCTCTATATCCAATTTATTAAAGCAAAACGATTATTCCAATTAATAGAAACTATTCTCGTTCAATTATATGTAATAAATATAGCAGATTTCTTGCGTCAACTTAGCATTTCCCTTTGACATAACATGTATGATTGCGAAAAGCAGAAGAAAAGGATATTAAGAAGAAGCATGATTACAAAGATAAATCACGGATGCGGGCGAATTGGTTTTACAAAGTCGACACTAAAGGAATAAACGTTATCGTCGTAATCTATAAATATACTGCAGGCTCACTGCAATCTTTATACGACAACGCTACTTGCAGAAACTGTATCCTACCGCAGACGCGTATTATGTGTTTTAAATTTATAGCATATTGTGCTATCCGAGTACTTTGGGGAACATGAAGCCGGCCATATCTTTTTAGAAATTCGATAGAACGTGTAATATTACGGTGCTAAATAAAAGAGATATAAAAGATTAAAAATTCTCGTCTATCATATTACAGAATAATAATCACAAATTTAATAGCTTTTTGCTTGGTGGGCAAATGACAATGTACAATTGCTCAGTTAACTTGTGTTTAAAGTTAAAATGTATCGATAAAAAGATTTCTTGTAAAAAATTTAAAAAACATTTCACACATTTATCGGAAGAAATTATTATAAAGGAGAGTTCTTGAATTAAAAAAATCTCTGTAAACAAAATTTTAAATTAAAAATCATTTTCTGTCTTTGAAACGCATTCTTTTTTTTCTTTTTATTTGCGATGTTAACTGTGACAACAATATTTCCGTTTCAACGTTTCCGATCCTGCGACGCATTGACTACAAAGATAATGTTACGGTATCATTTCTCAGTTCAAATAAAAGCATGAGGAAACCATATTCCCATGGAGATTATTTTCATCGGATTTAATTAATATGTAAGATCATATTCCATTACGTGATAACTGACGCTAAAAAATTACGATATTATGCAAATATGGTAAAAGCAATTTATGAAATATATAATATTTTTACATGTCGCGTTTTGTTACGTGGAAAATTTGTGTCGCTGCAAGAGTCTTTATATGGAGAAAAGTTAAATAATATTGGAATAATATTTAATTAAACAAGCCATTTTCAAGTTTCAAATACATGTATCTAAGGAAGATTGTGATAAAATAATACATGTCAGGCGAATAATTTCTAATTGGTTACAATTTCTCTAAAGTGGGTAAAATAATAACATTTAATAACATTTAATAACATGTTATTATTATTAAAATATAATAATAAATGTAACTAAAAGTTGGAAATAAATGTCAACAGTTGCAAAATTTAATTATATGCCATTTAAAATATAAATTTTAATTAATTAATTAATTAATATATATACATGTATATATATATATATATATATATATATATATATAATGCGTTGCATTTATTATTGTACAATTATTGTATAATTGTATCACAAATAATCGGAGTCTAAAGGCACTATTTTTAGCGTAAAAGTGAAATGAATGCGTAAAGGAACTCTGCAATATGTATGTATGTGTATTCGTTTCATGTATCCGTAAACAGAGATGAAATAGCAAACACGCGAGAATTTTACGGCAATGCTTCCAGGATTCCGAAGAATGCTAGTATCTGCCGTATACAAATAATACAGCTGTCAAGTCAAGCATATGCAACTGTGAAAGTTAAAAAGAAGGATTCAATATCGAGCAGACGTCGCGGATATAAAAGTGGATGTTACTCCTATATCGCCAGCAACATCAGGGAGAATAAAACACCGCATACTTTGGAAACAAGTTTCAATGTTTTAATCTAATGACCAGCCACTTGTTTTATCATTAATCTTCGATATAAATACAACATTGTTATTAGTGCAACTTTGCGTATTTTTGGCCGTTATCTTGCGCTTCATTAGCATTTTTCAACATTATTTTATCAGTGGTCTGCCTTTACTGCCAGAAAATAATGTAATTCAAATTTAAATATTTTTTTTATTTTAAACCTAACATTTCGTTGTTATTTACATAGGATTATTTGGCAAGTTGCGATTTAAAGGTTAAACCTGAAAAATTTAAATAATTCTTATGGAAAATTGTATTTTCGCAAAGTATTTGCACATAGAATATTTACACAAATACTCTTCTTTATTTCTCCCGTTGTTTTCAGCAATCGAGAATCAAACGAAACAAGCAAGTGATTTTCATTTAAGCTTTGGACAAGACAGAGTGTGGAAGTGTGATCTCATTTCTCGTCCACCCTAGTAAGAATGGTTCGAGCCTACGGGCTGAATGCGGCGGGCATCAAATCTCATTTATCAACGGCTTTCTTTCTCGCGATGAAGATCGATGGGAATGTTCCGGCACAAGTCCGGGAAATAATGCCAAAGAAGTCCTCGGACAAAGTGAGAAATTCTCTGTATAAAAGATTATTATTAAACAGATTTCAGAGATGTTTCTTTCACTTTGTCACTCCTTTTATGTAATATTAACAATGTTTCAATGATATGAAAAGTTAAAATTAATAAAAAAAACTCCGATATATATTTACTATGTATTTTTCATGTACCGTTTTTTTTTTTTTTTTTTTTTTTTTTAAGAAAATATGAAACTTTAATAGACAGTTGCTTGACTAGTCAACTTTGACCAAAATTTAACGGTCGGCTTTGCCATATTGAAAGAAACTCTTGGGAAATAAAAGCGCGGAATGTACATCGGATTTTCCATCGGCGAAACTGGTAACGTACACAAAAGTTCACTGAATCACAAACAACATTCAGAAAAAAAGAGAAATTCTCGCTATATACACAGTACATGATATTTTTTGTCGCGAGTTAAATTGTCATTACAAAAACGTTATCGTGAATGTTGACTTTAACGTTGTTCCTTTCGCGTTTGTTTATTTCGCGAGACGGGAATATCCCGCGATTACCAGAATTCAGAAAGAAAGTCCATCGTTCGACAAAAGTTTTCAGGTATCGACTGGTCGGAACAAACTCAATGAAGTACGAGGTAAAGAACGAGACAAGGGTCGAGCGAAAAATTGGCGTTATGACAGAAATCAAATCTCCGCGCTTTTATGGATCACCGGTATATCGATCGGCGCCGTAAAAAGATGCCAGCGAATGCACATGAAAACATGGATAGTTATTTTTCTTTGCCATCTGACGTTGCTCGAGCGAAGAAAGATAAAATGTGGGAAATGTCGGTCGGCGATTTGTCTTCATCACTCTCTAGATTATAACTGTTCAATCTTATTATAAATATACTTTAAAAAATACACTGTAAGAAATTAGTGTAAAATTACATGTAATTTTGAGACACACTTAATAATTTTAAATTAATTTATTTCTAATTTTGCAGTATAAAAGTGAAAATAATTTCTTAATTTGTTTTTTATAATGTATACGCAATAGTGAATCTCACAATTTCTATAAAATTACATGTAATTGTGAGATTCGCTATAATAGTTGTAAAATTCTACATATTTATAATTTTGCAGTCAGAAGTAAAAATTTTTAATTTCTAATAATTTCTTTACACTGTATACACTGTAAAAAAAACAAAGTAAGGCATTATTTTTACTTTTATGCTGCAAAATTAGAAATAAATTAATTTAAAACTATTACA
>JAJVSH010000044.1:323521-408535 GCA_021460005.1 Tetramorium alpestre | reverse complement strand
GAGAGAGAGAGAGAGAGAGAGAGAGAGAGAGGAGAAGGAGAACAGTAAGCAAGCGTCGATGACGTTAATCGCACGAACAGAAGGCTGATTATTAATGATACTGAGCGCGACGTACATTAATTACTAATCAATATTTAATCATATTCTGTTCGCCGTGGAGAATTTCATGAATAAATTGTTCCTATAATAACTCTACAATTGTGCCATAAATTATATAATTATTTACTTGTCAATATAGTTTGTCTATGCGTTATTACACTGCACGTTACTGTTTGCAACTACGTTTGAAAATGAACACTACATTTCTCTCCTTCATTTGGTTTAACAGTTTTACTCTTGCGCAATTTGCAATACTGCATTCATTTATTTTATGACGTTGCATAATAAATCACTATTCCCGCGACAAAGGAGCTTTGATTCTAGTAATAATCAAATAAAAAACCATTCAGGTATTAATTCTTATTTCTGAACTTTTACTCCGTTTTCTTTATTTTCTTTTTTTCTATAAAAATAACATTAATTCTGCTAAAATGTTATCTGCGAACAACAATATAGGACATTTACTAATGTACGAAGGTGAGTGAGAGTGCATTAAACGATATTGGGACGCGTCGGGGTGCATTGAGGTGTTTGGGGATGAAAGGGATGAGGTTAGGAGAAAGGGAATGGTTGGTGATGTATTAGATGTATGGTGAGGGTGTGTTGGACTATGTTGGCACTGATCGAGGTGTACTGAAGTTTTTATAGTTGGTGGCAGGGGGGTGGAGGGTGGTCAGCTGAATGGCGTGGATTGAAGATGAGTAAGGGTGTGAAGAGTACTTGGGGAGTATGTATGGATGTACGCGAGTATGAAAATGTCGATTTATAACCGGGACAACGGACGATGATGGAGACGGTGACGTTTCTTAAATAGAATTTGCCCGATTTTAACATAAATTAAAAATCTCTGCAATATGCAATATTGAAAAAACATAAAGACACTATTTATTATGTAATAGACACTATCGTGTCTCTTGATATACATGTATAAATGTAGATATATCAGAGACAAATATGTATATATGGACATATATGTATACATATTTATATGTCTCTTGATATACGTTTTTAACGAAAAAATTATAATCTCTTTAACATAAAAGAATTGACATTACTTTTATATTTGGAAAAATGTAAGTTATAAAATAGATTTGAGATGAAAATGGAACAAAAGATGCGCAATAACTATTTGCATGTCGTATGGACGCATGTGACGCGTTTTTATCTCATCATTATCATAATGAATCGCGCTGCGGCTTCAAATCACGCTCGATAAACCTTTTCTCAGAATTCTGGACCGATTACGGCTTTATTTAATTAATTTATATGTAAAAGAATAATTATTATCTGACTGTAAAATAATTATAAATTATATGCAGGATGTAAAATAAGAGATAATAATTTAGTCTTATTAATAATTTAATATTTTATATTTAATAATTTTCTCAATTGTTCTGATGTTTTCCAGATCTCGTTAGATATCTCCCAAATCTTTCTTTCTCCTTCTCTTTCTTTTCTCCAAATTTATTTACTTTTTTTATACAATACATTCGCAAACATACTGCTAATTACAGTCGCGCATACTAATTACCAGGCTAAAAGAATCACACGGTACTTTGCACCAGCATTCTTGACGTTAATCGCACGCCAGACGCATTTTACTGTCACAAGTCTTTTCTTTGTAGCTCAACTTTTTACATTCTTTTCGGTTTTTCTCTCGTCTAATTGTATACCTATTTCATTTTAAGTATGAAAAATATAAATGTAATGCTGCTGTAAAGAACAGGTTTTATGTGATGAAAAAACGCGAGAAATGTTTGGTGGCCTGATGGTCCACTCGATATCCGTCAGAAATTAGAATGACAGATGATATCTCAGAAAATGAAACATTTTCATAAATTTCAAGCGTGACGTACAAACACTGAATTATGTTATTAATATAGCATAAATTTAGTGTTGGATATTAATATGTAATTACGCTTATACTACTATTGATAAATACTATTAATCCGCATTTCAATGTTGTTTTATCGGCGTCGATTTGTTTCATGCAAAATTCTGATTATACACGAAAAATTTGAAAATATAATATTGATATAAATCATAGGAGATATAAGAATAGAGTATGCAAGAGAGCCAAGAGTGCGATAGAAAAGTAAAAAAGAGCACTGCATATGGGCCCCTCCTGTCCTTGTCTAATCACGTGATAAGGAAAAGGACAAAAAGAGTCCATATGCAGCGTTATCTTTTTTTTTATTCCTCTATCGCATCCACTTACGAGCCAGCTTAGCACTCGCGTACTCTAGTCTTATATCTCTATGGTATAAATTCGATAAAATAATGTAAAATCCCCGTTCATACTGCTTTGATTCCTGTAAGATTTTTTTTTTATATAAATACTTGCTTCTGTTAATAATTTCATTTATATGTATGCTTTTGACAGAATTGTCAGCAAACTTACTACTTGATACGATCGCGTATTGATAAATAAATGTGACGACATGTACAGCACAACATGCGCGATCCAGCAACTCGAGTCTCGACGCGGAAATGATAACACTGTATACCAGCTTTGTATCAAAGCAAATATCAGAGTCGTACACAAGCAGTCTCATCTAAAAAAAATATTTAATATTATTTTCATGAAATTGCCATACGTCGAATATTCCGTTACTGGAGACGAGCAAAAGAATATTTATATAATCCCGAAAATTGTTATAAGCGAATTATATAAAATGATAAATTATTTCAATGCCAATTAAAATACTACTTGAAATATAAATGAATATAGCTGAGATTTTATTTCAGAAATATTTCAATTATGTATTTTTTATTAGATATTTATAATAATTATAATTTATATTAAGTAAATCATAACTGTTCTAATAACAATTGAATAGTAACAATATATAGCTTCGAGCTTGGGATCGTTTGTGTTCAGCATAATAATAGTTCAGCATAAATTTATGAACGTATTTCGCTTAGCAAACTACGCGCCATACTGTCGGTCTTGAAACGCAGTTTCAAGTTGAAGCTAGAATAGTCCAATCACGTAATTAAGTTGCTAATCAATTCCTTTACAGACATTCTAAAGACACGTGTTAATATGGATATTATTATTAAACGAATTAGCAACTTAATTACGTGATTGTACTATCCGAGCCCCAGCTTGAAACTGCGTTTCAAGATCTACAGTAAGGGTTGCGTAGTTCGCCAAGTATGCACAGCTCAATCCATGTTGTTCCAGAGGAATTTTGTCTGAATTCTTCTTCAATTAAATTGCAAATGACGTAAATGTTAAATATCAGATAGCTTCTATTTTGTGTTATACGTATTTAAATATCATGTACCGCGGTTATCACAAGTATAACAGGAATGATCTCATCTGAATTCTTTAGCGAAACGCGAGCCTTAAACTACACGTTTGCGGCCGACGGATAGATAATTGCGTCCATGATTGAGGGTGCTGGAAGTGGAAAGTGTTAAAGAGCGCAAAAATGATCTTTGTCGGCTTTCACGGCTGAAACAATAACGAGCTCGAGGAATTGCATGCGGTAAAAGGGGAGATATATCGTGATCCCAACCGGCGCGCCGGCGGTTCGGCTCGGCTCGGCGCGGCGCAGTATTGATCGATTCGAATCACCTACTGTGCCAGTCGCACGCCATGAAATACGTTGATCATATTTTGCTGACAATTTTTAAGTACCCGCGAAACCGGATATATCCCGACGTCGCAGCGAAGCGAAGTAACGAACGGAAAAAGAAATGGAGGGAAAAAAAAGCAGCGCCGGCGTGATTGATATCCGTGAGATATATCGCGACGTGTCGATTGAAAGTTTGTCCAAATTTTCACGAAAAACGCTTGCAAAACGACGAAGATGAACGGGTTCAGCGATGCGACGTAACACGTAAAATAATTGAAACAGATGATTGATTGAATAGCCAAAGATTGTCGATATTAAAATTAATGAGTAACAAGGAGAGACGGTTAATGGTGCATGAGTTAATAATTATTAATTTAACAAATTATAAATCGTACGCTTCCATCTGAGCCATTTTTAGCGCGACACACCGTGACAGATAAATTAAATAAGCTCAAGTTTTTTTTTGACGAGCATAAGATGAGCGTTTAAAAATTAAACATACGAATATAGTGCAATTTTCAAGCAAAAATATCAAAAAAATCTGTAAAATGTTCAGATTAAAAATGAATGTTGGAACTAAGAGAGATATTAAATGCACAATTATGACAAAATTTGATTAATCTCCAAAATAACAGGGAATACTGCACGATAATTGTCTATACTACACAAACTTTTCGATGACGCTCGAGTTATGCATATGAGTTTGTGACAAATAATGCAATTATATATATATATATCATATATCATGTATCGAAAAGTTTATCAAATTGAATATAAATTTAATAACATCCTTATTGTAATTAAAATGAGCAAACGAATAATCGTGCACGATAAATAATCAACACTTGATTTTAATAGACTGAAATAATACAAAATAAAACGGAAATGTATCATAATACGTATTACGTAAATGTACGTGGAAAAATATGCCCATGTAATTGAAAAACAAAAATTTTGGATGACACACGCACGATTGCTTATTTTGCATTTATTAACCAATAGCAATGATGCAAATAAAATATTAGTAGTTATTAAAAAAGACATTAAAACAACATCTACGTAATATTCTCGAATAAAAACAGACGTTGCTGATATAATGCAATTCTCATCTCTGATACAATGCTATCTCTTCCTTTTCCTTATCCATTCCAATAAATAAGTAAATAATGTTATTCGCTGAATTGTCTTATTACAGAGCGGAGATCGTCCAAGGTGTCACTCCACGAGCAGCGAGAGGGAACGCGGAACACTGCAAAAATCAATAAGGATGCCGCGGATGGGTAACAATAAAGCTTTCTGCATTTGTAACCGAGGCCAGCCGAGACGAAGGAAAAGTGAACGAAAGGCCAGCATGACTTTGGACATTATCGTTGGCGCCTTCATTCTCTGCTGGCTGCCATTCTTCACCTTGGCACTGATCAGGCCACTTTACAAACCTGATGCGCTTTCGCATTCGGTATCTTCCCTATTCCTCTTTCTCGGCTACTGCAACAGCGCGTTGAACCCAATCCTATATGCGATCTTTAATAAGGAAATCCGTAAGCTATACATTTTAATAATGTGCTTACGTTGGCGCGACGTCAACGAGTTGACGCGCGAGGAAAATTATCAATGACAATTCGATGAATGAGGAATAAGGAATAACGTTAACGGCGGCAGCGAACGGCATGAAGAATACGGTGGATCTTGTCGATGACGCCCACCTAAACACTAATTAACCATCAGCTAATCAGAATCGACAATGGCCAGTAATAACAAATCAAAGCCAGTAATAACAATCAGGATGTCGACCACAACAGTCCGGATATCAGCAATAATAATCAGGCCGTCGATATTAACAATCAAGCCATCGGTAATAATCAGGTAATAACAGGCCACTGGTAATAACAGGCAAGATGTCGCTAATAAAAGTAAAACTTTGACGATATCGACAAGATTATTGTCGATGAGGATCAGATTACTATTGATACTGTCGAGGAGACTGAGATATCTCGCTTCTCATCCAAAGAGCGTTCCTCGAATAACGAGAGTAATGATATTCAACGAACATCATCGTCGTATGGACTTCTTTTTCAAGCTGACGCTGAAATCCGTACATCTTGCATGAAAGAGAGATCATGTGATCGAACAAGGTGGATATCAAGCGCGTTTTAGGACTCTACAATCTTTTTCTCCATAAAATTTTTACATTATTCGATTAATAATTCACTCTCCTATTCATTTACATTTCTTCAAGTATCACAGATACTCGTGTCAGTCTTCTTTGTTGAAACGCAGTTTTTTTCTTCCTCTGTGTCGTATTTCTTTGCCATTTTCTTACTTAAATTGCATTGAGTTTTATTGCGTCTTTTATTTTATTTCTTTTACGTTGCTTTATTGCCGACCATTTCACTGTCGAGAATATGAACCAATTAACTCACAGTTAATTTTGCAGTCGCTGAAAATAATTAAACAGATTAGTTTCGAAATCTAATCTGGCTTTCTAAACATTATGTTGTGAAATTATATGAGGACGATAAGATTTGCGTTGATGCATTGTCGTTGATCCATTATGAAGATTAATTAATTTACGTTTCAAGTATTTGCTTTTCTGAAATAGAAAACACGTATCTCGGGAGGAAGGGATGCTATTACACGCATTTGTAACAACCACATTGCGACGTGAAAGCATAAAGCTATTTCGTTGTTAAGGCATGGCTGCACGTTAATGAGAATCTTAGCAACATGATAATAGCTAAGCCCCTTCATCATGTCAAGGTGATTCTCGTAAAGGGCAAAATGTGTATCGGCCTGAGAATCGAGATCGAATGCGAAGTTTGCCGAATACGAAATACCTCCTAAATACCACGTAGCCACGCTATTAAGGCCCGATCTACAATAAGAAGTTGTTCCGTGGTCTACATTACGCGGAGTAAGCCTGAACTAAGTATTAAGAGCGGAGTAAGGAGTTAGAGTAAGGGCGTAAGCGAAATGAATAATTTCCATTTCGTCTTACTTCTACTCCTGCTTTTCTTACGCTCGACCAATTAGAAACGCAGGAGGAAAATTACGGCCCTTCTGATTGGGCCTTCATTCTTTCTACTCAATCGTATTGTAGACGGAGCCAGCGTAAGCATCTTTACGCCAAAATCGTTACTTCTACTTCTACTCCTTACTCTATCTATTGTAGATCGGGCCTTATTTTCAGTGGTATATTTATTTTTTGAAATTTGAGACTTTATCGGTGTAAATGAATGCGTGAGACAGCCTGATGCTCAGGAAGGAATAACCTGCGTAAGGCTTGTTTCTCCCCGATGAAGTGAAATGTTCGTGAAACGTCGGATCAAGAATTCACGCGGCTTAAACCCGGAAACCAAACCGAGTGTACTTATTCCCACTTGCTAATTTACACATCCATTCGTTGCGACTACAGACAGATAATGGACATGTTCTCGCGAATTTGTGTGACGTAATATACCTGTTGGAGAGATATACAGATATCCCTTTCTGGTCGGCAAAGAGAACACCGATGCAGACGGGCAAAGAGTCTAATCATGTCTTTAAAAGTAGATTAAATTAACATTAAAAGCTTGATATTTCAATGTTAAAAATGTCACATTTCTCGTTCAATTAATTCTTGAAATTACATTAGCCTCGTCGAACGATCAAAATGAGAAAATCCCTTAACGATTCATAATTCTCGATTAAAAATTTATCTTTAATACGCGCTATACTTATAAATCATTTTTATAATAATTCCAACATTTTCGATGGGATTGACATTAGACGAAAAAAAAAAGATAATGGATGTACTTTTTCTCGTAAGTGCATTTTGATTATCCTGCAGATAATCATAATTGTAGATTGTGATTATCCTTTAAAGTTGAGTCTTGAAAAAATAAAGAGATGAAAAATTGAGCTCCGCTGTATAACGTCATATTAAAACTTTCTTTATTTGATACACGCTAAAGTTTGTTAATGAAAATTACATCGATGCTCTTGCCTGTTTTTTTGATTGATGAAATTGATAAAGTGATGAATTGATAAAGTTTGGAATAAATGATTCGGTAAAAATATATCAGAAAGGCGAGTACGTGTTAATTCTTTAAATATTCCAAACGCGCATAAATAAATAAATGCATTTAGCGTGTCTCTTGAAAATTTCTCGAAACCTTATCCACGAAATAATTAATTTTTACAAATAAATGAGTCATGTACACTACTGGCATGTTGGGTAATCATTCGGTACTTTGACTAGGTGCGAAAAAGCTCTTTACACACACACACACACACACACACACACACACACACACACACACACACACACACACACACACACACACACACACATACACACACAGCGCTCGTTACCGCGGTTTGAATTCCGAACACAAAACCTCAGCGTCAAGCGGTTCCTGTATTCAAAGGATTAAAAGAGGTACGTTTTCCGCGACCGTATTTCTACACCAATATTGCACCCAACACTCCTAGCTTAAAGCCCGCTTATTTATGCATTCAGCGGATTACGTGTGGATTATGTGAGAAATAACTGCAAAGATTCGATTGTACGGTCAAACATTAAAAAAAAACAAATTATATTAAAGTCGTTTATTTCCATAGCACTCGCAGCGGCGGCAGTGCACGGCGTCGCGCTGAAACATCGCCTTTAAAAGAAGGAAAGACACTTGAAACAGCTTTCGTTTACCGTTTCCCTTCAATAAGGGCTTTCGAAAGTAATGTACGTTTGTCGTAATTGTTTCGAGCGCAGATCCCCCATTGAAAATAAAACGCACAGTATTTTTTGCAATATTGTTACGTCTATTTATCGACTTTAAGATTATTAATTCGTACGGCTATCTTAGGTAGATAAAGTTTTACTTTACGAGAACAGTATAACAAGCGGCTTGTCGTCTTTGACGACGTGTATGTCATCGTTAATTCACTTTACCGCTTTTCAGACGCGATATTCCGGAAAATAATGAGCCGATCCTTAAACGTTAAGTAAAATGTGTACATACATTATCGTGCGATCTACGTAATCGTTACACAAGACTCTCTACGTCACCTTTTCCGATGTACAGAAAAGAATATAATTATATTAATATTATTCGTGTAGCAATCGAAATGTGATAAAATGTAGCTAGTAATTTTCATTTGGAAGAGAATGAAAAGCGGTGATCAATTAAGTAGAGGAAAGTCACCAATATCGGCACATCGGTTTGTTTTTGAACAATATTTCTCAAACCAAAGCTAAAAATAAAAGTTTGATAGCAGAAATACAAACTAGAAAGTGTCCTCTATCGAATAGTATAGTAGTCATTATAATACTATTTCGTATTTTGTACATAATTAATATTTTCAACACATGTCAAAAAGAGTGTCTGAGAAATTGGGCTCCAAAACTGGAACACGTATTTGTAAAGTTGCCCACTTTGGTGATATTATCAGATCTATGTTATTATACCTTCTATTCTCATTGAGAAATGTATCGTTGTACAGTGATTTTAAACCGTATTATGAGAAAAAAGAATACAAAAGAGAAAAAAATAAATAAATTGTTTAACTAAGTAGTAAAATATATTTTTATATATTAAACAATTAATTTTATAAAATTAAAAGGTTAGAACAGACTTTTGAGAATAAAAGCAATTTTAATCTGTTTAAAACTATGATCTGTTCTCACGAAGAAATGTAGACCGCTTAACGCTACAGGAGCAATTTTATGTTTAAAACTGCATTACGAGGTAAATATGACAAATACATATACAGGGTGTCCCGTAAAGTAACAAACTTTAAGGGTAAATTCATGAAGTCATTTTAAGACAAAAATCTTAATACCAAAATACTCAGGCTATAATAATTTTTGAATTAGAAGCGTTTATAATTAGCGAATGAGGTGGCCTAAAGTTCGCGCGCTCAGGTGTGGTACAACGAACAGTGCTAAAATATGAAACTAGCAGCAGATTTTATGTTGCAAATGTAAGCTGTCAAATAACATTTTATAAAATGCTTACGTTTTATGTATTATGTTTTATATTTCGTAATATTTTCAATAAAATTTTACCTGTAAAATAGTGAATTTATAAACATTAATAAAAGGGAACCTATACTGTATATGTAATCTCAACATCGATATTGACAAAAAGGGCGACTGTTAATTTTCGCCTTTAGCATTGTGTGTTATAACACCTGAGCGCGCGAACTTTAGGCTACCTCATTCGTTAATTATAAACGCTTCTAATTCAAAAATTATTATAGCCTGAGTATTTTGGTATTAAGATTTTTGTCTTAAAATAACCTCATGAATTTACCCTTAAAATTTGTTACGGTCTTTACGGGACACCCTGTATAAATAAAACAGTTTTAGGAAGCTACAAATGTATAAAATGATGTAATATTATCAATAATACATTCCCTATTGTTTAAACTATCCAATTTGTAAGAGAAAGTCGTGCAAATTTTATTTTCGCTTTTGAAGAAATTCAAGTTTTTATCCGATTTTACGTTGAAAAAAACCACGAATGTATGAACTAGGGGTTTCTATTCCTTTAATTATCTAAGAAGATCATGTTTTTATCGGTATTCATTACAGTGTAATGTTTAATTTCCGAGAAATAGGTACCGCTTTATGAGGTATGTACCAGTATTGGCGACTTTCCTCTATTCTCAATCGCTGAAAATTGTTTTACTTCGTGAAAGAAACAAATTTCTCGTTCTTCGAATATTGAATTATTAATTATTATGTGATTAATAATCTATTTGCGAGAAACAAAGCGCTCTTAATTGGTTTTTCTTACTGCTGCAGAAAACGAAATGAGATTGATCAATAATCAAAACAAAAGAAATAAAAACTCTCGTTATTGACTCCGTGATATACATACAACAATTTCTCGACCACATTTTATCCATTTGAAGAATACGTCTTACGATAAACGTTTCACAAAGTATTTCGTTCATTATCGTTCAGTAACGAGTTTGCGATCACTCTTTTACGATTCTGCAATATTAACGCGCGACAACAATGGTTTACCATTTATATGTGTCGATTGGGCTTTCACGAGTAGCACAATGGGACACATATGTGGTCGAAAGGCGAGATTGTCGTTGGTCCATAGTATTGAACCATCCAATCGATTCCAATCCCCGATGATGGAGATGCCAGATCTGCTCACGCCAGCCGATACAATCGAATAGCCCAAGAGTTTTGTTTGGTTCGATCCATTATTCTGCTCTGGACTTTTCAATGTTTCAGCCGTCAAATTTAGCGCTAAAACTAATTGCCTCGTTCATTGTGATTCCACCGTGCAGACAGATGCATTAAACTGCCAATTATATAAATACGCATCGATCTAATTTTGCGTTGATCAAAAAGCAATAAGATATAATATGTAAATGTCAAATGCCGTGACATCCTGCACGTATAAAATTATACATATCGTGAAAAGAAGCTCTCATCCGAATTGAAAATCTGATATGAAAATGTGACCTTTTTGTTTATTATTACGCCGTCCCGTGTTACAGATGAATGAATGTATACGTGACAGTTTTTCGATAATTAACAACGCTGAGCCGCGATTGCGATATTATATCGGATCGATATCGGCGTATTCAGTTCGGATTTGAAAAAAAAAAAAAAATTCCAGCGAACGTTACAAGCGAATCTTACGAATAGTTATATTTCATTGCATATTACATCATCATCGTATCGCACTTTACAAAAATTTTAATCTCATCGTAAATCATTAACGAATTTTCCATTAGTACAAATTATCTGCATAAAATCAAAGTAGCGTCAGAATGAACTCATTCTCGAAGATAAACGCAATTTGCGAGTAGCGCCGTACTTTTTATAAATTTTAATTTAAATTTTATGCACAGTTGGACTGACATGAATAATAGATTTATCCTCAGACAGAGAGAGAGAGAGAGAGAGAGAGAGAGAGAGAGAGAGAGAGAGAGAGAGAGAGAGAAAGAGAGAGACGTACGAAAATGAAAGTTTTCGAAAACAAAGATATCCGGAAACTTTAAATAAAAGAGCAGAAAGGGGCAAACTCGAGAAAATATTTACGGTTTAATTACATGTACGTAATAAAACGTGCACCGGATTGCATGTGTAGCCGTACGTAGAGCGGAAGCACCGGGAAGCAAATATCGGTAAAACCGATAAACGATTGGGCCGTCGCATTGTGTCCGTGAATGGGACATGTCTCTCGCGAGCGTGAGGGATATTCTACCGATGCGATTAATGTGCTTCATCGCGTGAAATTCACTTTGACTCCGCGTAAAAATCATTGCATGTGAAATTATCGGAAAACCACCGGCTAGGCTTGTGAATCGCTTGGCTCGCCAGCTCATTAAGCGAGGGACATTTTATCGAGTTATCATTAATTTAATCAGCCTTTAATGTTTCGGTCTGTCTTTGCTTTTGAGTAAAGTAAGCCAGAAATTCGATCAATTTATTTTTTTTAAATTTTGTTAAAATGCTAAAAAAAAATCGACATTATGAAAGGAAGATTGTTATACTTTTCAAAATTACTTTATTTCAAATCCTCCAAGTAATTCTTAAACTATAAATGTAAGTCATGGAAGTTTACATTTCTTTTCTTAATAAATAGAGAAATAAGTGCTTTAATGCGATTTTATATCGTAACTTATATTTGTAACAAAAAATTGTGTCTATCTACTCGATGTAATGGCAATTGAAGTTAAAAGTACAATTACGATTATTTTAACCAAACATGACCGATAAATTCAGTCGATATGACCTTTTGAAAGGACGACCTATTGATAAGTTCAAAGCACAAAATGGCCCGTAAAAATAATTCCGCCGAGTTTACGTTTATTGCAGCAGCTCGTGTGTCTATTTCAGAAAAATGTAATTACGATCGGATTTAATTTGATCGAGTAAGTAACACAATCACACACCATCGTGCCACTAAGGGAAGAGTTCTACTTCAACCTTTATTTGGGACAAACTTGCGAGATAGATAATCAATAACAAAATAAAAACTGCTAAAATATATTTGACACGGGAGCGCGTATACATATTAAAAGGATACGACATCGCTTCGTTATAGACTAAATGAATTTTAAAATGATGGTTCTTAGATAAACTAAATAATAATTTAGATATTTTAGCGAAACTTTTGTCAAAAGTATCAAATCATAAAGCCTCGTACACGATAATATATTTGTTAGTTTTATCAATTAAGAATTTGCTCCAAAGAAATAATTGATCATAATCGGATTAATTATTGCAAAATTGTCTGTTTTAATTAAACGAAAATATTTAATTAAAAATATTTTTCATTCGAAAGAAAGAATGTTTTTATTTTCCTTAAAAAGTACGCACTGCGAAACTTGATTAACTTTTCTCGGTGATTTTTTAATCAATAATTTTTATCAGGATATTTTTCAGCAACCTCATTTTAGGAAGATGAAAGATTAAAAATGACTTTTCACGGTATTGTCGTGGTAGGGGAACCTGTCGATAGATACCAATAGTTTGTTTCGTTTACTCATAGGAGTATTGTTGTGCAGCTTCGATTAACTGTGTTGATTGTCTCAAATTTCAGAGATCAATTTTGTATCAACATCAACACCGAAATGCATTACGGTCTCTCTGATTTCAAACTTTATGCCACTATTTAGACATTTTCTTCGTAAAATTGCATCTTGGATATTGCATCGTGGATATTGTAAAGTATATTAATTTCAAAATTTTATATCTCTGAAAATAAACTTTTATTCTTCGTTTGTAATTTAGAATGCAAATTGTGAAGACGTAGTGGAATGCCATGAAAAAATCTGCAAATGCATCTCGCATATTTTTCCCTCCACCGCGCGTACATATTAAATATTTTGTTTAATTTCAGAAGTACATTAACGGTATTTAATTCGATTCCTGTTCTGTGATCACTGACTAATCGATACTGATTTAATTGCCAAAATACAATACGTTGGGTTGATAATGGAGAGGAATCGATTAATTAAATCTCATCAGTATATACAGACATACTTTTTCGCAGATTATTAAACGTACTGGGATTTAATTACAAAATTTAATTACCCGTAACATTTTATGTGGGAGAGTGTTGGCACATACCCTGATAGCACTCACATCGGTTAATACCAAAAAATTTTCTTGTAAACTATCAATCGGAAAATTTTATATTAAAATCCAAATGGTGCTGTGGTCTCGCTCTAATATTTTTCTCCTTTTTTTTCAGGAAAAGAGAATGTTCGGTAATATTTACGAGCAGTGAGAAGATTAAGCTGTACAATACAAAATAATCTATCGTTTTGTAATTTTCTCAATAATTTATGAGAAATTATTTTCGCTCCGTCTGCCTATGAGAAATTGTACTACTAAATATTCTGTATTTTACTCATATTGTAATTTTACAAGATCCTTTAGAAGATTGTTGAAGATTACGTTATTTATAATTGAATATTTGAAATTAAACCGAGACTAAAATATAAAGGAAAATAAAAATATAAAGAAACTTTTAGTGAAATCCAATTTGTATAATTGAGTGAAATTAGTTAGGATGTCTTAATCGATGAGATACCGTCGATAGAGTACTTCGACACTGGAGTGGAAGTTCTTTAGTTCTACGATCGATGCTCCCTCATTTGCAAATTTCTTGGTCTATATAAACGCGAGTTCGAGTAGTTTAGCTAATGGTTAAGCGTGCAAGTACGTACTTTCGTTATATACTACTCGTAGCCCAAACTATCTTAAATTCCGAGTCGATATCAAAGTCACTGTGCCATTTATGGAAAATACAAGCAGTAAATTTTGCTCAGTCGCAATTGATTGCCATACTTTAACAAACAGTAGGCCCCAAAATGGCACGACCAGTTTAGATATACGCATAAGCAGGATAACAACAGTTTCACTTTTACGACTTTCGTGTTTGCTTCGACAACAACACAGTCACTTTCTACATTATACGGACAATGGAAATCAATATCTCTCTGTCGCAATCTCTAGAGAATGTGGAAACAAGTGAACCGGGGAATGTTTGCCAAAGAAAGATCGCAGAAATAACGACAAAGAAAATAAAATATTGTCACGATATGGGACAAGCATTTATCAAAAGGGATTTGATTTAAAATTTTTCAATCGAAAATGTTGAAAATTTTTATCACATTCTTGTGTTTACTATCAGTGAATACCGTATAAGCAAATGTCAGTTCATTGTCAGTCACAAAAGCTCGACTACATGTGAGTTATTCTTACTCTTTTAAATCTCAACTGAAAAATGAAAAAGCAATTATAATTAAATGATTTTAATTTACGCTAATCAAGATCCCATCGATGCATCGCATTTCTATTTTCTTCTACCGTTAATGTGATGTACGATAATTGTTTCTTCGTGAAAAACGTTATCGATTTTACCATTAATACATGATTGGTAAAACGTTGACATGCACATCTCTGAGCGAAATAAATATATTATTTCCAGGAACGTATGAGAAACAAGAACAAAAATTTTGTTTATATTTTAACAAATGCCGATAATAAAAATTGAAGCATATGAGTACGGAGACCATCTGTCCTATATTACAGAAAACAGATCTTTATTTTTCCGTGTCCTTTAAATTTATTTTTTTCTTGAAAACTTATTTTTGTCTTTTATTTCTGAAAAGTCCTATATTTCTTTATCAACTTTGTATATTTTGTGTAATGAAGATGTGTCTCTTTTATGTATAATTGTTTTGATTTACAAAATTTTACTTCTCTTTCATATAAATCTTCTTTTCAAAAACTTCTCTTTCATATAAATATATATTCAGGAAAAAAATATTCATGACAATAATAAATTTACATTGCACTTGTTTGCGGAAGAAGAATAGATGGCGGTGTTCTTTATTTTTCTCAAAGAAATATGGTCACCGTACATATGAGATAAGACTGGGTTTTTTAAAATGTAATAAAATATTTCCAACGAAAAATAATTTGCACGTCAATTCGCATACATAAATTTTGATAGATTTTCGTTATTATCGTTATCGCATCACCGCGATTGTATAATTTCTATATATATATATATATATATATATATATATCTTTTATATTGTAACGTGAGCAAGTGCATCCGCGAGATTTGTCTCATTGCACTTGGTATTATTCGCACGTTAATGGAGCTAGGCCGCAAATTGAAATCCTTGCGCACTATCGAAACAAGAGCCCCTTCAACTCCTGAACGCGATATAGCGTATAACACGCAAATGGATCTCTGCTGCACAATGATAACGAGAGCGCGACACAATGAGTATTCAGAAGTGAGAGACCGCGAATAACGCGAGTAATTCGCTGTGGTGCGTGTTATCACCAGATTGTCACTACTCGATTCTTCGACACTTGTTGCTGCGAAATACGAATGTCGAGTTCAAAGCCACCGAAAAATCGCTGGCCCGATCCCAAGGCGCGTACAAGCCGAACGAGAGGGGAATTTAAGTGTTCCAGCTATTCTCGATGCTCGAGAGATTTGAATGGTTAATAAATAAAGCAAAGACATTCATGCCCATTCATGCGTCGCTTCATCCAATATTAATGCTTGTATATTTTGAGATCGCTCCGTCTATATAACATACAGTACGTACCGTAGAATAATTATTAATTAATTATAAACTAGCTCTCTCTGAGTTGGTTCTCGCAATATTCCCAAGCTCCCGAGCAATGAATAGAAGATGATCTCCGATAATCGAAACTCTTGGGACGAAACTATTCATAGTCCGATCTTATATTCAAGATCGTCTTAAGTCTGGTTAAGGCACTCTCGAGACTTCAGCCAACCAATAAAATGACTGTACAGCGTCTCGAAATCATAATTGAAATAATCTCGCGTGTGAATGTAAGATCGGACTATGAATATACTCTGTCGTTCAGGGAGTACGAGGGTGTGCGAATAAATTTGATGACTTTTTTCACACAAAATTCAAAATTCCAAAAAATTAATTCCAAAAATTAAATACAACTTTAATGTAGGAAACAATCTGGTCCATTACCCTTTTCTTATTCCATTTATCGAGCAACTGACAAATACTCTGGCGAAAGAAACTCGACAGTTTTCAATCAATAAAGTTTTTGAGACTTCTTCGGACTACTTGCACGCTCTTGATCAGCCAGGTAATGTCGGAGCGAGCGGAACGACGAGTGGTAATCCGACGGGGCTAGGTCTGGTGAATAATCTGGGATGAAGAAGAATTTCCTGGCCCAGAGCATAAATGACATCCTTCATCCCCTTTACGACATGTGACTACCGTGGGCGTTCTCGTGTTGCATAATGACTTTCTTAGTTTCGAACATTTTCTACGTCACTACTTGAACGCTTTATCGGTCGCAGAGCCTTGTTCTAGAGCAAAATAAATAATTTCTGCAGCTTCGACGGTATTCTTTTTTAATTAAAGTACAAAAATGATACAGTGCCTCAAATGTTATTTCTCGGAGGCCCTCGTGTTCGCTACCAGAGATTATGAGATTTATGAGATTTTGTCGTCTGCTTCACCAAGATGTGATATTTTGAAAATGTAAAGGTTCCCACAGTTATAAATTGTAAAGGAATGGGAAATGAAGATAAATGTTTCACATTTATCTTAAAACAGAGTCATATAAGGTAATTAATTTGCACACGTAATCAAAAGAACTCTGAGATTGCTTCAAGCGGTTATGGGGTTATTCTTACACTGAGAAAAAAATGTTTGTTGAAAAACGCAAAATATATTTCATCTAAAATATTTAGTCCGATACGTTCAACTAAACATTATTACAATAACGTGAAATATTACATGAATGAACTATACTTTTTTTAGTGCAATTAAAAAATTGTTGAATCAACCATTTGGAAACAACCATGCAAATTTAGTTCGTACAAACGATTTTTTTTTTCTCTCGGTGTAGCAACAATAGCAACTTTAAGCGAAAGAGGGTGTTAAACGGCTCGATTTCGATTTTCTGCGAAAAAAAAGACTTATTAGTGAGTAATCCTTGATGCTATATAAATCGGGGAAAGATGACTTTTTCCTTTCAGCCGCGAGGGACTTGAAGGGCGATTTTCAACAGGTTTCTCGTACCCAGCTTCAGGCACTCTCTTCCACTCGGATAATCGGAAATCTTTTAACGATGTAATCCGTCATAGTTTGCCGAATCGAGCATCTTTGCGGAGTATCTTTATCTCGCGTTATCGCGCGTCGCGAGAACGAACGAATTGAAGACCGCGCCAGATTTTCATTTCAAAGTTCAACTCGGCAGCTTTCCTTGGGGTCTCTTCGTAGCGTGAAACCTTAAGATCGTTTCAAATTACTTTGGATTTAATATGTATCTGAGACCGCTCGTTTAACTTTGAGAGAAGACTACACGAAACTCTAAAGATGTGACAACGGACATGTTTACAAAGGCGTCTGCTGCGTCAAAGTTTATACTACTTAATTTCCCATTGCCACCATTTTGTTTACATCGACATTTATATATGCCTGTAACCAGCAAGAGCTCACTGAAAAGCGAGGCATGGGTCACGAGGATGATCACTGTGGCAGTTAACATATTAATTAGATAATTATTTCTACCTGTTGGAACATAAGTATCTCTCGCTCTCACATCTATGCCATTTCTCGTTTACTGACAAGCTTCGGGAACCTGAAAGGAGTCCAACTTTGGTTGCTCCGCATCTTCTCCTCTTCTAAAGTCTCAACTTCTTCAAAATTGATGAAGTGGTTAGATAAGAATGCACGAGTAGGTAACTAATGAAACAGAAAAGTTGGCTCGAGAAGCGTAGCTGCAAAACTGTCTGAAACGACCAACTTCTCGAACGGAAGCTGCTATCTACCGCTAGTCCGACGAGTGAGCTGATATGAAGATCGCCGGTCGGTTTCAACAGCGGCGCGACAATGTGTGGGCGATTCTTCGATCTCGTCGAAATATCCCGGATACGTATTATGAAACTTTTCGGAATTTTTTATTCCGATCGGAATTGTTTTCTCTAGAAAAGACAATAGAAATCTAGGAAATAACTAAACAATTCCAGTCGGAATCCATTCCGAAAAGTTTCGTAATAAGTACCCTGAAATAATAGGTAAGATTATTTTTTTTTTAATTTTAATTAATCTCCCTTTTCCTCATTTGCGATGTCTAATTCTGATGATTTAATTAGCATGCCTCTGCGAAAAGAGGAAAGTGAACGCTCCGAATAGTCCGAATGTAATGATAAAGGGGAAATAAAACTTTTCCAGATGTACGATGCGATTTTATCTCTTTACAAAATTCGTATCGATTTCGGAGTTTCCGATGTCTCGTATACGGTATATAGTACGGTCAAATAGTAACGTATGTCGAAAATAAATCTTGAACGGTATCGCCCTCGGTTACCAGTGCGATCGTTGTATCCTCAAATAAATTCCTTGTTCGTTTGAAACTGAAGATGAATACAAAATCACTCATTATTTATAGATTTCATGTCCTCGTGATGCATCGCAATGATAAATACACTTGGCGAAAGAAATTATCGAGCAGTTACATTTTTATGAAACGCCGCGTGCATTCGAGGGAATAATTTCAAGCAAGAAGTAGCAATTAATTGTTTTTCCGTGACAATCTCAGCGGTAATGTCATCGCTGCACGAAAGCATGGAAGCAAAATGGAAATGTCACGGTAATATCGTGGTGTATCGTAACGTTAATTATCGTTACGTTGGGCAGGACATGCGCAGGGTGAGCGCCATGTCGCTCATTTCTAACTCACATTGCCGCGACATTAATGCTATGATGCAATTTTTTATAACGCAGCTTTTTGTATGATTCGACTAATACGATTAATATTATTTGAATCTTCAGTACTCCCGTACGTAGCCACGAAAAATGAAATTATTTGAAAACGGTTTTATTTAACCCATCAAAGCCCTTGGCCAATATAGCCGAGATAGCGACAAACTATTAGATTCATAACATAAGATAAAAATAAGGTTCATATAATTTTTCTTTTGTTCATTAATAAAAAATTGTTTAAAACAATTTTTTTATTAATTGTTTTTTGCAAAATATAAAAATGGCATTCGATTCTACGGAAAAAATGATGAAGATTTTGTCTGAAACATTTTTTTGTAGGAGCTTTAATTTTGCCAGAAAAAATTAAAGAAAAAGCTTTACGGCCCTTTTCCGACTTTTTTCGCAAACGCCCTTATTGGTTCGAATTATGAATAGAAAAGTGCTCGATAAATATTTGATTCATAGCATAAGTATATAAGGAGTCACATAAGCACATTTTTATGATAGTTTTTGAATTATATATAACAATTATTTTATTATACAATTAAATAAATAATTTGTTATAATTAATTCAAAAATTATTATAAAAATGTACTTGTGTGACTCCTTATATACTTATGAATTAGATATTTAGCGAACACTTTTTTATTCATAATTCGAAACAGTAAGGACGTTTTTGAAAAAAATCGAAGAAGGATTGAGAAATCACCTTTTTTTTTATTTTTTTTCGGCGAAATTAAAGCTACAAAAAAATGTTTCAGACAAAATCTTCATGATTTTTTTCATAGAATCGAATAACATTTTTATATTTTGCAAAAAAAACAATTAATAAAAAAGTTGTTTAAACAATTTTTTATTAACAAACAAAACAAACAAAAGAAAAACCATATGAACCTTATTTTTACCTTATGCTATGAATCTAATAGTTTGTCACTATCTCGGCTGTGCTGCCCATGGGCCTTAATGGCTAATTTATAATAAATAATTCTTATCTTGCCTAAAGAATTCCATTTTTAAAACGTCTTTAATGTATTCAACATCGGTAACCGATAAGTAATAAATCTTGGCGTATTTAAGCGAGCGTGACAGTCAAACTTTAACTTCGATTAAAATTGCATGCACGTATAAATCGGGTGCGCGGTACTGATCGGATACTCCGCCAAGTTGCTGCGTGAATTATTCAGTTGCTCCCGGAAGCAAGAGCGGTGAGTAAAGCAGGGAATGAGAGAGAGAAATTGAGAGAGGGAGGGAATGGGGGAAAAGAAGCTTCTTAAGATTATCAAGATTATTAAATTTAGAATAAAATTGAAATAAAAATAGACTTGCAATAGATTTAGGGGGGGATAAAGGATGAAAACAGCTGTGACCCGAGAAAGATAGTGCGACGTGGCGCAGTTTGTCTTTCGAAGGATTATCGCGTGACAATATAGCACGGAAAAATGTCTTGCTTTGTTGAAAAGCAAGTTAGGTTGTCACGCTGAGCTTCTTAATAAACTGAAGAAACTGTCTTTCTAGACGACAGTCTTTCTAATTGAATAAATTTTCGAAATTTTGTGATAAATGAAACATCGATCGGCTCTGTGTCGTTGAATGTCGTTCGCGATATATAAGTGTACGTACGTGTGCAATATATGCGGAAAGAGCTGTCGTTTCTATAAAAGAGAGATACGACATTGGAATAGATAGACTTGACTACAGATAGATATCCGGTTTGCGTTGGTGGTGAGTACGTACATCCCACGTACTTTTGACATCTGTGTGTGTATTTTTATTTTTACTGTCTGTTTCCTGTGTTCTGACGCTTATTCCTGAACAATAAGAGCTCCTATGAGATTTGACGCCAGCATCCATCTAACTACTAACTGCGCCGCGGGCATGCTCTTGTGCTTTCTTGCAGCATTACGGTCAACGGATAAATGTTCCTGCGCACAAGATTATCTTACATTACCACGGATGCCACGGCGTGCCGTGGATGTACGACAATGCTTGCTAATGATAGATTTTCTGAAACCATTTAAAGATAAACATATTAATATTTTTTAATAATAATTTTTATTTATCGTTTAAAGCTGGCCGATAAATTCGCCTATTTAAGTATAATACATTGCATCTTCGTTAGCAGATATTACAATGGATCTGGAATACGTATGTGGAATATGTATATATATTATGCGGATAAAAATAACGAAAAATGTACGTCTCGAAACACAGAGCTGCGAAGTGCTGCTGCGAAATTATAAGATATGCAGTGCATTATGAACGAAGCACATAAGCTACGAGGCTTTATGAACGGACGTACCGCAATATGTCAAGCAGCAGATTTACATAGCACAGCGAGGAGACGTAGCGTCGGAATATCTTACGTAATATATGCGGAGAAAATAGGGAATTTCTTGCGACTAATTTATCTCGCATCCGACAGGCTTAATTTTATATATATATATCCATTGAGAAGATGCACGGGTCTCGCTGATGAAACTGCAACGTCAATCGTGCGTTTAAAGTGACATTTGTCACCATGTCCATAGTTATTGACAAGTGCATAACTGGTGACAGCGTAGGCGGGAAATCATCATTACCGTTGACAACTTTTTTTTTATCGATAGAGATAGGATATATAAATTACGCCTAAGGCAAAAAATGGACAAATTGATGAAGTTACGAGCA
This sequence comes from Tetramorium alpestre, assembly GCA_021460005.1. Taxonomy (NCBI): domain Eukaryota; kingdom Metazoa; phylum Arthropoda; class Insecta; order Hymenoptera; family Formicidae; genus Tetramorium; species Tetramorium alpestre. The sequence goes on along the minus strand of JAJVSH010000044.1, from coordinate 386,438 downwards.
GTGCGTGGGCGAGCTGGGAAAGTAAATCTAGAATAGTAATAAAGAAGACCTATCGCGTAATAAAGAAGACTTATTACCCATTACTTTTGTTCTCGAATATCTTTGACCGATTGCGCGAGTGCGCGTTTCAATTGCGTTCGAGATAAATTGAAACCCAACGAAATTAGAGCTGCTGTCAGCGGAGCCTCCTCACTGAGATCGTACCATTCTCCGAGGATATTGAAATATATATACAATATACAGGGTGTCTGATTTAAGGTTGCCAACCCGAAAACTGGAGGTAGATTGAGTCAAATCGAGAAGAAAAGTTATGTACCATTTTGCAAAATTCGCAATAGATATTGAGTTATTAATGATTAAAAATCGCTGTATTAGCCCGGCCTACCACCGAATACAAGCGCTCGAAAAGATACGACCGCCCAGCGTCATTGTTACCAAGATCGAGAGGAGTTGTTTGGCAAAAAACAGGGGGACAATCGCAGCTCAAAACCGCCGCTTTTAGGCATTGCCGCGTTTAGTAAACATCTTGGTAACAATGACGCTGGGCGGTCGTATCTCTCCGCGCGCTTGTATTCGGCGGTAGGCCGGGCTAATACGGCGATTTTTAATCATTAATAACTCAATAACTATTGCGAATTTTGCAAAATGGTACATAACTTTTCTTCTCGNTTTGATCCAATCTACTTTCNGTTTTCGGGTTGGCAACCTTAAATCAGACACCCTGTATATGGGGTAACCCAGCTCTAAATAACAGGCGTGCCACCTGTTAATGACAAATTTTTTAAAATCATTTTGAGACAAAAATCTTAATATCAAAATGCCGAAAGCTACAATAATTTCTCAATGTTCAAAGTCAATTAAATTGTTCGAAATTTACGTGACACGTCAGATCCGCGGCACCCTGTATGTCTTATTCTTCTTCTCACTGGTAAGGGCATTGGTGAATTGAATATGGTGAATTGAATATTAATACTAAAGTCTTATCTCTCTTTAAAGAAGAAACAGTAGGGACAGGAAAAACGAAAGAAGTAGGAACTGCAACTTCATTTTTCTTTAAATAACACGAATAACTCCCGAAGGGAGATTCACGTACAAGAACAATTGAGGGAAGAAAAAAAACTGTTGGAAGGAACTCGTGCACGCAAACTTTTACGTAAAATTGTAAAATTTTATTGTATAGGCGTATTTCTGTTATATCACATTTTTATGGTAAGTGCGACGAGTGTATTTAAGGAGAGTAATATAACAATTTTTATAGTCGTAAAATGAATTAAATTAAAAATATTATTAAAGAGTATGTTAATTAAATGTAAAATATTTAATGAACGGAAAAATTCAATTACGTTGTTACTGATTATCAGATTACAGATACATTGCAATAATCATGCATATATAAGAACGCTAACGTAGATAAGCTTTTTCATAATTCAGTATTAATAATCAATATTGATAATCTAATATTAATTGCTTTTAATTATAAAACATATGATTGTGAAATTAATTTAATTAATTGTTAATTATAAAATATCTTCTCGTAAGTGTCTCTATTGAAAAGTAGTTTTTAATGATTACACATTACATAAATTCATAATGAATGTAATTTAATAATAATTGCAATAGTACAGTGATTTATTAATGTTTCTACATATTATTATTATATTTATAAATTACATAAATTTCTAAACACAAACTTTATTATTACATTTATAAATTACATAAATTTCTAAACACAAACTTTCTTAAAACAAGTGCAAGTTTAAAATTTCTTTATTTAATGTCGTTCTTTGCAATGAAGATTTTTCTCAAGTGAAAAACGTTCCATTTCAACAGTATTTCTTCCCTTCGCAACCCTCATAATGCATTCTCTCTCATAATACAATATTCACTTTCAAGCGGGTTCGAAAATATTTCAGCCAGCTGCTCAACGTTTATTTTGCCCATTTTGCTTTCGGGACATATCTTGGCTGACCGCTCGGTTTCATCGAATATTAATATATGAGTGTTTCAGTAGGAAAATCAATTTTGTATAAAAAAGATATAGTCGCAGATGGTTCGCCTTCTTCATTTTATCTCACCAACGCAACTAGCGGTGCGAGATGAAGCGGTTATAACTCGAGCAATCTGCAATTTTATTGGCGTGCGGATAAATGTATTGCTTCTCGCGAATGATAACGCCAGCTTTTGCCAGTTGAAAATATCATATATTGCAGTAGATCTTTGCATGACGACGCAATAGGGCGATGTTATTTTTTTTCCTTGTTATAACAGTACAACAATATGCGCGGTCGCGGCAAACGCGTGTTTTCATGCATTTTCGTCGCAATATAGGTTATAAATATATTGCCGATCCAAAGTGGAAATTTTTAAAGAGTAAAAAATTTTCCAGCAAGTATATGAAGAATGTGACATGAATACCTCGTGCCGAGTTGCCATTTTTATCGAACAGAGATGGAATTTGAGAGGGTGGTGCATGAATGTTATTGAACGCGTATACACGTACATATGAGCCAGAAAAGTCGCGCCAATTTTAAAGGAATTCACGAAAAATGCGTGACACGACGGTTGATAATTTCAAGGGAAATTCACCTCATGTAAAATTTTTTATTGAGAACAATAAGCTCAATTCCTAATTGATTGGCAACAAAATTAAACATTGTGAAAGAAATGCATTGCTTGTTAATATATTTATTGTTTATTGCGCCTTATATTTAATCTATCATTCTGCACAAATGCATTATGTACATGAAAGATTGATTCTCTAACGTCGCGGTCGGTTTAAATACAGGAAAAAGAAATATTTTACAAGTTTCACAAACTTACAATCACGCAAAGTTGCATTACACTATTTGTTGTTTCTATTGCGGCATTAGTATGTATATTGCATACTATGTATGCATAGTATTTACGTATATTGGATGATGTTTAGACAGTATTATAAGTTTATACAGTGTTACAGTATTATAAGATTAAAGACTAACAAGAAGAAAAGTTGGCTACAAGTGTCAAACGGTTAATGTAAATTAACGCTATGTAGTTACCGCATTTAGTTACCAATTTTATACAAATTACAAATCGTACTTTTATATGATTTCACTTTAAATCATCTTTAGCGACACAGTGATAGATGAATTAAATAATTTCAAGCTCTCCGAGCATAAAATGAGTATTTAAAATTGAATATCCAGAAGATAGGGATAATTTTCAAGACGAAAAACAAAAAAAATTATACTAATATTTATAATTTGCCAGTTATTCAAGCTAGACGTAAAAGTTGAGCTTAACTGGCAGAGAAAAGTAAGATCCATTCATCAAACCAAGTCCAGAAAACTTGAGATTGACAAATTGAAGTCTCGGAACGATGGAAACTGAGATGACTTTTAAGCGCCGGTGGATAATCAAGACAATGGTACAATTAAAAAAAACGGAACTGGTTTCTAATAACGCTTTTTCAACACTTTCTTTCATTCAACTTTTGGCAGCAATAGACAATTATGCTCATTTGTTATTTATGCTTAATAAAATTTTTAAATCGATTTTTTAACGATATAACATAAAACTGCGCCATAAAGAAATGTATTGTTTCGTGATGCTGCAGTTTTTACAAGCATAAAATCGTACATACAGCAACCCGCAAATAAGTATACTTGATGGAATAAATTAGTTATTTGCGAAATGGGAGCAATACGGGTTAATTGGATGGAAGTCTAAAAAGTATGTCCAATTATGTAAAATTGTTCACTTCTCGTCGAGAAGAATTTCCCCATCAGGTTTCTATCTGTGTTCTATATATGAGGTCGCAAGCGTAATGCGTCTTTGAATGAGTTTTTTCGCAAGGTAATTTCTCTTTCATGTTGCGCCCTATTATAGTGCAGAAGCAATTCGCATGGGTCATTTCCGAAGTATAAGTCGAAAGTCGATCGACTTATAAAAGTGCAATATCCATTAACTCAGATATCCAGATAACTATTAATGCGCGCGACGTGGGAATTTGATCGGAAAATGAACAGAAGCTTTCTCAGAAGAACATGTTTCTCAAGGAATTGATTTACAGCACTTTTAATAGCGCGCTTATTATGTACATCACAATTATAAATAAATAGCTGTTTAAGGATGTATCTGAGCTATCTTCGAAATAGTACCAAGTCGATAAAAATTTGTGAGATTATTCTTTAGCCTTCCTGATGTGCTGCAAAAAAAAACTTTAAACGAACCCACTAAACAGTTGCTGAGTAATAACGATTTTAATTTTCACTGATTTCCCACGTATGGAAGGAGACGATCTTGAAGGATAAAAATATTGAAGAAACGGTACCAATGTTTTCTATTTCTTTGTACATCTAGTATACGGATAAACGAAATTATCTACCAAGTTTCAATTATCTTCACTACATTGTTTTAAAGAAATAAATTATAAACTGACAAAAATATGCTATCAGTACCACAAATAATGTTGGAAAAAATATTTGTAATATGAAAAATACCTTTCTAGGAGTAAAAATAAGACTCCAATTATAGTTCGAGTTCCTTACATCTAGATTTACTATGCGTAAGGTACAGATATTCAAGTATTTCAAATTTCGTGCACTTTTATCTAAGCTTGTACCTCCGATACAACCTTAATAATTATCGCCACAACACATCGAATTTACTTTGATGACACAATTCAATAAAAAATAATTTTATTTTCAAGCACAAGAACGAAAATAATCATTCGCAGTCTTCTAGGTACCCGGATATAATCCCGTTTATCAAATTGTCCGTGACCGTGTATCACAATTTTGCTTAAAGCAGTGTTTATGCATAAAATGCATAACATAACACGGATAATTAATAACACGTTATTGAAACAAAATTCTTTAAAGTTTCAAACAAATAGTGGATAGTTGGTTTTAATAAGCCTGACAGTTTTATAAATTTTAATCTGTTGTTAACAAATGTTATGTTATTTATTATTATTATAAAATTACTGAATTAAATAATAGTCGGACCATGAAGCATTGTTATTAGCACAAATGAAAATGCGGGAGAAATAAATGTGAGAGAAAGGAATTTTGCAATATCATCGGACGCCTCCCTCTCGCGTATTAGTAAGAACGGAATGGCAAACATGCGAGAATTTTACAGCAGTGTCTTCAGAATTCTGAAGAATGTGAACAGCTACTGCTAGGTGCTAGACAAGTGATATAAGTATCGAGTCGGGCAGGCGTGACCGCCAAGGAGAAAGAAGAACGCAATGTCGGCCATACGTCGCAAGAGATGTTACGTTTTATAGTCACATAAATAGCGATCCTAATATGGGTGACATGGAACTTTAATGCAAAGTCTTTAAGAGTGTGTAATATGTAATATTTTTATTTACGGCGCGACAAAAATGTAAACAATAAAAATTTGTGTAAATTTTTCGTTACAAGTTTATGGTAAGTTGAGTTTCTTCTTCAAATGGAATCTGATTATTTTCCTTAATAGCAGCATTGTAATTTCGAAAACATCCAGATCGCTCAGAATCTTGCGCTTTGGTACTGATCTTTCCTTTCCTTTCCTTCATTCCTAGTGACGTAAGGTGTTCTCGGAACCACTTAATTAACGAGATTAAACGGTTGACCTTTAAGATTTATTCGCTTTATCGCTCAGAAATTAATTAAATTAATTAAATGTGGAATAAGCGGATAAATTGGACTGTTAAACGAGAAAATTGTTCAACACTACGATCTAAAATTATTATCAAAGTATGTTATCATTTAATAATTGTTGATGTAATAATTTTGCTAGATTCGATAAAAAAGTAAGCCTTATTATTATTTGTAACTCAACGCCACAGATCAAAGAGTATCTCTAGTCCGAAAATTCGATAGCTTAAAATTACGCGATTTTAAATTTCTATTATAAATTACAGATCGATTCAGGATGTGATTGTTACCGATAAAGAGTTGCTTTACGTGACCATCAATTTAATATCACACATCTTGCTGCCAATTATTGGTGAGAAATAATGTAATTGATTTTCAGAGTCTGACGTGACATCACGACGATTTTTATTGCATGCTCGATGTATTTGGGAACATGTAACATATTGCAACACATTGCAACATATTGCAACATATTGCAAACTCGTTTTAGGACCGAGACATTAATTACGCGCGCTTGATCTCAGATTAAATGATACACAGATTTTCATTTATCATGATGCTGTTCAAACTTAGCTGGCACTTTGACGAAGCACGGGAAATCCTTGCAAAGTTGCATCTCATTTTTAAAAATTAAAAATTTTATCAACTACGATTCACTTTACATCCACCATGATTCTGTAGTTTGATATTTCAAGTTTTCGCGGTGTAAATGAATCTTTTCCGGTTTGTTTGGTTTCCAGGTTTAAGACGCGTAAATTTACGCGGCTTCCGGGTTTAAGCCGTGTAAATTTACGGAAACCAAACCGAAAAATTCTATAGTCTCTGACAACTTTTAGTTTTGTTGATTTCGTTGAAAAAACATTTGAGAAATGTGAGACATTAATTTCCGTAGCATTTTATATTTTAAAATTAATTATTGATTAATTTTACCACAAACTTCCATAATTCTATATTTCTGATATTTTATTCATCTACATAGTTACAAATTTTTAATATTTTTGAATGAGTTTTTAATTTTACCATCAATCTCAATAAAATACAATACTTTTTAATACGCATCTTTCACTGAACAAGATAGCCAAGTCAGGACAGCTAAAACTCTGTGAGAAACAGTACCAGTTGCCTGTCAAATTTGACCTGTGAACGCAAAGATAGCCATCTTGAGCCATGGTGAGCCATCTGAAGCCGTGATGAGCCATCTGATAAGCTGCCATGTCAATCAAACGACAAACACAGGAGAAAACAAGAAGGAAACTTCATAATTGGATACACGTAACATTCTAGAAATAAATAAAAATCCTTATTTTCCTTTTCCTAACGAGGGGAGAGCTTATTTTGTTGTATAAAGACATAACATTAGTTTACAGGTCTATTTACTGCGAGTTTACAATTTCCTGACTATAATCATAAGCTTATTGAATGTACATATCGCTTAATTTGTTCCAATAATATCACATAATTAATGTAAATATCAAAATTAATATTTATTTAATCACATGTGCATGCCGCAATTAACCCTCAATCAGGCGAGTCAAATTAGTAACGTGAACGAGCAGATCGGGTCCGCGAGAGACCTATATATTGTTCTATATATACAATTGAATTTAACAAAAAAGCTCAAATAATTCTTTTCAACAAGAATTTTTTCTTTATATTATTTTTAATTAATGCCAATATATATGTAATAATTATCCGAGGAGTAAGAAACTGCTATATTGAGTTCTGTGAGCAATATATTTATTGAAATATTGTTTTGGATACGATATCGAGTCTGATCTGTTCGATGAAGAATTAATAATCGATCAACCTATAGAAATAAACAAATGAATAAAACAATAGTTACTTTAAACGATTAGCTCTAGACAGTTACTTTTAAGAAATCCCAATCGAACCGTATTTATGCACCATATTTAGTGCAGACTTTATAAATTCCACGAATAATGTAATTACAGTCCACGGCAGATTTATTGGAGTAATATGAACGGATACGTCCACTTGCGTACTTGCGTTTAATATGCAGAACTGTATCGCTGGTATAGCCGCAGTAAAACTCGGAGATACCGGTGTAAACACTTAATCCGTAATGTCGATTAGCGCGATTATGGTTAATTCAAATCGAATCTATATTACCCAATTCATATATTATCGAAAATCGCATTATCCGGCCGGTACTGTCCGCTACGTTTATTGTTATCGGAATCATGCGCGAGTACGTGCCCGCGCACAAATATATATACCGGGTCAGGAATAGAATATGATGTACAGCATGCTATTGATTGGACATGATCCGAGAAGAATCGAAGATGGGTATGTGCTCTGCGTACACCGCTTTATGCGACTCTTAACATCGGCGGAAAGCGATCCCCTCGTCCCCCGCCTCTCGTCACATTAGCGTGGTTATTACCTTTAGTATATATTGTACTTTGTATCCTTTTGTCGACGCTGCCAACACTGCATTAATGAATTATCGATGAGATTTCCCGAGGCACAGGAATGTATATTTAATTAATCACCGTGCAACAACGCAGGCAGTTAATCTGTAACAGGACATTCTCTCGGGATCATTAAAAGAGATAAGAGACAGGGTAATAACGAGCGAAAAAAAGAACGAATAATTGGAAAAGATAATGCAAATGCTGCGCATACTAGAAAATATTAGATGTACGCAAAAGTTTTAATCCTTCTTTTTCGCACATTTATTTTAAGTGCCTGATACATAGAGGAAAGTATATATACTGGCACAGATCTCATAAAGCGGCACCCGGTTTCTCGGAAATTAAACATTACATTGTGTAAATACCGATAAAAACAGAGCCTCCTTAGATAATTAAAGAGATAGAAACCCCTAGTTCATACATTCGTGGTTTTTTTTCTATATAAAATCTCATAAAAACGAATTCTTCAAGAGTGAAAATAAAATTTGCACGACTTTCTCTTACAAATTGGATAGTTTAAACAATAAGGAATATATTATTGATAATATTACATCATTTGTAACTTCCTAAAACTGTTTTATTTATATATGTATCTGTCATATTTGCCTCGTAGTGCAGTTTTAAACATAAAATTGATCCTGTAGCGTTAAGCAGTCTACATTTTTTCGTGAGAACAGATCATAGGTTTAAAATTGCTTTTATTCTCAAAATGTCTGTTCTAACCTTTTAATTTTATAAAATTAGTTGTTTAATATATAAAAATATATTTTACTACTACTTAGTTAAACAATTTATTTATTTTTTTTTCTCTTTCGTATTCTTTTTTTTTCATAATACGTAATATTATGAAATTTTCATTTTTAAACATAAAATCACTGTACAACAATACATTTTTCAAGAAGAATAAAAGGTATAGAAACATAGATTTGATAATATCACCAAAGTTAGCAACTTTTACCTCACTTATTGTAATCTTAAATACGTGTTCCAGTTTTGGAGCCCAATTTCTCACTCTTTTTGACATGTATTGCAAAAATATTAATTATGTATTGTACAAAATACAAAATAGTATTATAATGACTACTATACTATACTATACTATATTTGATAGAGAACACTTTCTAGTTTGTATTTCTGCTATCAAACTTTTATTTTTAGCTTTTGTTTAAGAAATATTGTTGAAAAACAAACTAGTGTGCCGGTATTGATGACTTTCCTCTACAATACAATTTAATAATTAAAATATTTGCTTTCGTTTTCTATGACGTTTTGTCATCTCTCGGGTAAATTTTGGATTTTTTTTTGCGGAAAGAAGACATTGATTTGAAGGCAATGAAATCATCCCAGAGCCGTCTAGCTAAAGAATGCCGCATCGATCGGAATGAATGATAATCCCAAGGGCGCCAAGGGTAAACATGCCGCTTGCGGGAGAACTTCATAGCTCAAGTTAAAGATGGTTTGCTGAGTACGAAGAGCAACATTTGGTCTGGTGTTATCGTGCAGCGAAATAACTTTCCGGCTTCCCTGTCCAGCGAACGGTCTTTTCCGTTCAATTTCGTCGACCAACTGATTCAACTGACGACGATAGCGCACGGCAGTAATCGTTTCACTCGCTTGGACGAGCTCCTAAAACAACACATCTTCGTGTCGCAGACAACAGAAGGACCTTTTTGCCGTGGATGTTTGCTTTTGCCATTGATTGTTGATGGCTAGTCGGGATCCATTCATGAATGTTTATGCTTAGGTTTCTCATACATAATACATTTCTTGTCAGCGGTAACAATTTTTTTTCGCAAGAAATCCTTTTTACGTTACGGCGTGCAATAAAGCGCAGTGATGTATCAAGACGGACGGCAATGCTGTCTGAGCTTTCCCACCTCGTCGTCCCGAAACTGATACTCGATCGGCTGTTTTCGCAAATTCTTCTTGCGACTAAAGTTCCTTTCAACCCTTGCGAACCATCGGCCTCTAATTTTCGGTACTCTGAAACGTGATCGATCGCTCACATCAAAATCACCAGCTTTAAACCGTCGAAACCAATATTTGCGAGTATTGTGAAACATAACACCTTCACCAAGAACGGAGCAAATTGATGCTCCGTTTGTATGCATCAGCGGTGTTTCTTTTTCACTGGAATTCATATCGCATGGAAAGTCGAATATAGCTTTCCGTCGATGATTGTATTCACTATTGTTTTATCATTAAATTGTGTCATGTAATAGTCAACAATTTTTATTGCCAACTCTTCAAAAAACGCTGAAAAGTAGAAACGTTATTTTGACGTTGAGATTTAAATAATGATACCAAAGGCTGAAGAAGAGGCAAAAACTTTGGGATATATTCAATACAATGGCACATGAAAGAATCTAATTTGGATTATTACATAAATTTCTACGACAATCTAACAGGCCACTTTGATCGCGCTAAATAATAAATCGCGCTAAAAAATAAATAAGTTTTTTTAAATCCCATAAAACGGATACAGTATTCGCGTAACCGAGTTATTTACGCAAGTTAAAGTTATCATCATAAAAACAGAACGCGCCCAAACGGCGAAAGTTGCTTGAATTCTCCTCATCAAGGCGGCATAGAAAACTTGCCAAAGAAGGAACTTGCATTTCGCGCCAGAGATGTCTGTGCTAAAACGACATTTGGAGAATCCAGAAAAGGTAGAGTTTCTTCGAATGGCTTTCCTTCTCGCAAAACCTACAGTGCGGCGAGAAATCTCGTTTTACTTTGAGTCACACACAAAAAACCGTTTGAGAAACATTTCTACGTAACAAACGAAATGCGAAGGTGCCATTCGTTTTGTTCAACTCAAGATGCAGCGCGATCCGCGAAATTCTCCCTTTAACGCATTCAAAGCGTAATATTATTCTATTAAACAATTTAGCGAGATTTATTTATGCGATTATTTCCGCTGCAAATTTTTCCGCGTAATTATTCAAGAATTAAGATTTACTTTGATCTACTATCGTCGGACAGACCGCAATATTTCAAATAACAATAATACAAATAAATAATAAATGTAAATAAATAAACGTCATCAATCGTGATATTTAATTTATTTATTTGTCAAAATAATAAGTGTAATAAAATTAATTTCCTCAAACTAACAGATGGTCGGACTTTGATATATTAGACGTCACCGTCCGCTGATATTTTATGTATGAAGCGAAAGCGACGACGGATGCGAAAGCGCTCAATAATATTTGAATTTCCATCGTGCCTCATTAGGACTGGTAAATAATGTATATAATGTAACAATTTCGATTCCGACAAACAGGACCCCGTGAATATTTAAAGCGATTTTTCTTCTTTGTAATTAATTCGACACGTTACGCTTCCACGAGAGCAGATATTCCCATTTATCTACGATTAAAAAAAAACTCATGAAAAATAATGAGGATTAATATATTGTTCTTATTCAAATAAAAGTATTTTGTTAAAAAATATTTTGTGAAACTGTAATCCAAATTATATTTTTCCATTTAAATTAAAATATAAGATACGTTTCTTTTCGAAGAGATAGTAATTTTGAATTTCCATTTTCTGATTAAAATATTGTGCTTCTAAATTTTATAAACATTTCCAATAACTTCTTTCAGAAAGACAATTGATTTTGACGCAACTGAATATAACCTCGTATTACTCGATAATTATTTTAATTAAAGATTTTGTCTAATTAAATTAACGAAGCTATAAGTAGATAACGTTTATTGAGCAGCATTATGATAAATGCGTGTTATTATAATTCATAATTATTCAATATGATGTACGATAATTCTCACATTGTGATGTGATTGATTTAGATTTGATAAATCAGTAATTAACAAAATTGTATAAAATTGAATCAAAATATAATTAGTAATCTTATTTAGGAACGCAATTATTTTTAAAACCTTAATTTACCGGAGTTTTATAGCTTGTTTTAGTTTAAATCTATAGAAATAATTTGGAACTTGTAAATATGTAAATTTGGAAAGTAGCTGGAAGGTTTGTTATAGACATTAAGAGATCAAATAGTTCTTAATTCCGTAAGAGTTTGTTGCACAAATTTCACGAAAATACACTTAAAATTTACGGAATCTTCTCGATGACAATGAAACGGTATCATTTCTTGTTATTCAATTTGTTAAAAAGGAGATATTTAATTTGAACACTTAAGAAACTTTGTACTGAAAGGTAAAAGGGAGGGATGCAGAGAAAGAGAAAGAGAGAGAGAGAGAGAGAGAGAAGTTTTCCACAGCGTATTATGAGGGTTCATTGCTGGATTTATCTCGTTATCGCTTTCAAACATCCCTCAATGCCGTTCATCCTTCTCGCTGTTTCCATAACTTTACAAATAGTACTTCCAAACTTTGTCGAACAAAGAGTAATTTTAGCGCAATGTCCGCTCCAATAAATTTCCTTGTTCAAAATACAAATAAATAGAATGTAATGCACAGCCACATTTTTTCCGGGTACCCATACATAATCTTAAATTGCATTACCCATATTTCTCTTCAACAATAAATATTATCACAATTTCGAGCGGATAAAATCGCATTTTATCCTCGTAATATCTTTCATTGCTGAATGGACGTATAATTCGCTTCTCATTAAAAATGTATTTCAAACGTGCTTTCATATCATATCAGTTTTGTTTTCCCGACTGATACCGAGAGGTAGTGTTCATAAAGAATCATAAATTTTCATTATTTTGATTAATAATCTCGATAATGTTCTAAAATTTACTGTTTTTAGAGATAATATTTTCCTGCGGAAGAGTTATGCATTTTTTATATGCTACGCCCTTGAACAAGGGACATTGTAATATTTTTATAAATATTTCATGTTGAATGAATAATGTCACTCGCGAGAAAATCAAACAGAATATCGACAATCGTTCAACTGCTCGCAGAGTGAACAATAAATCATTTCCTTACCGCTGAAATCGCGTATATTCCGAAATGCTTCCATGTCATCATTTCGTAAAATATGAACGAATCTTTCGCTACCCAGGAGTATGAAAATACAAAGCAATCCATGTCGCTGTTAAAGAGAAATCATTTCTAATGAATGTTGTACGTGCCGATATACTGTTGTACTCGCTTTTTATTTTTATAACTTGACTAATTTAATGTTAGAGTGATACAGGAGCGCGTTATCGCAAATATATTTTAGAAGATTGTTTCCCATTTTTCCTTCAAAAGTGAGCATTTATCTTTGAATTGTACGTCGCACGTTTATCTTGTTGCACTGTTTTGCAACATTATTTTACCCTCTCCCCCGAAAAAGTTGCGCGATACATTACTTGCATAAAAAAAATTACGTACATTGTTGCGCGATAATTATGACATTCGTCCGCGGTGCATATCTAAATAATTTTCATCCGAGCTACGAAATTCGACGAGATAGCTTTATTCAAAGTATTCTTTATTTTCAATGGATTGTCCGCGTATTCATTGTATCTACATTCGCGAGCTTTGTAACGTTATATTCGAAAGTGACCTGGCATTCTGTTTGATCTATTGAAACTTCATTCGAGCATCGAAGCAACGGTGCGTGCTGTTCCCCCGTCAGACAAAGCTTCGATCCTATTATTTCAATATCAATTTGACACTGACACGAAACACGATAATCATCTTAACCATGACCGTGTGATAAAGTTTAAGTTTATATTCTATTCAAGGCCGTTTCATCATAATGTCAAGGGATTGTGTCAGATATATAAAGTTTATGTTCAATATCCTTATCAAAATATACAGTATCATGTACGTTGAGTAAAAAAATTTACGGAAACTTGTATTTACTGTAGAATATTGCATTTTAATACTTGAGATAATGTGAACGAAAATTGTAGAAATAAAAGCACTTAAAATTTTAATTATTTTAAATATCACAAATTTTTTATTTACTTTACTTTCATATAAATCTCTCTTTTTCTCTTTCTATGTCGTTAGTATTGCATCTATTATTCTCAACATGGTGGAAAATTTTTATGGGATAACATTTCGTTTTCCTTGCTAAAAATTTTAATATACGGTATAGTAATTAATTGACAATACAATCAGCGATATTACATGTTTAAAATGAATAATGCAACAACGCAACAACGAACAAATTATGTATTAAATCGTCAATTACGGGAACGGAAAATATTGAAGGAGGAGAGAATGGAGCGTAAATGTTTACTTGTAGTTGCAGTCAGAAATCCAATTATCTAATGACACGCGACAAGGCTTGAACATTTCACGTGCCAAATATTTAAAGAGTGTTTCGGGATATATGAAATCGATGGCTCAGTATTGAAGGCAAACGAGTGTTAAGAAAATACAATAGTATACGCACGCTTCGATGATCGTTTGTAATCAAGTAACATTTTTCGTGTCCAAATTCGTTCTTTGCACCGCTGCAAGCTCAATACGATGCTTTCTCTACACTCTTTGTTAGAATTAGGTCGTCCACGTATATACATATCGTCTGCAGAGTCACGATAAGTTGGCCAGACAACCGGTAATCTCATCCGCTGATCAAATCAATCGTCCGAACCTTGGTCTGCTGCATCTTAAATTAAACATCCTTCTACAACCAATTAGCGAATTGCGGGCTGACCTAAATTTATAAATCTATAAACGTTCCTTAACCGTTCCGTATAAAATGGAATTTTCTTTAGCAGTGTATTTTAGAAATTATTTACAGGAAATAAGACATTCACAATTTATTTGAATACTCATGTAAGAAGTTTCCAACTTTAATAAAAATAATAAGTAAAAGTAAACTATTACAATTTAAATAAGTTACTATACCAAACAGTGTATGTGTGTAGATTTATTTAAATATGTTACAGTAATAAGAAAAGAGATGTAATGAAAATAAGGAATAATAAATACTATGGAGAGAATAGAGAATTATAATTAAACAGAGCAAAGGAAAAACAATTTCAGATAAATAACGTTTAGGTGAAAAGGAAGGACAGCAATAAATTATAAAAATTGGAGAAATTATATAAAAATAATAATAAAGATATAAAACATATAATATAGTTAAATCAAAGAAACTTTAAACAAATTATTTTAAATTGATGTAAAAAAATGTTTTCCAGCAAAAATGCAATAATAATAGTTTTTGAATGTGTCATAAAAAATAGAAAATTTCTTGTGTTATTTAATATTCATAAATGGTAATAATTGTCACGATCTAGGAATGGCTCGGCGCCCTAAATCGCAATCTGCGATTACGTCAAATAGCATGGAGAATCTTGCTCCATTTCTGGGAAGTACCATTCCATGGGGTCAATGGAATCCACCCCTTTGGAATCTGCCTTGGAATCTGCCACTATTAGCGATGCCTCGAATGCAGATTCGCTTAGCTTGTCCACGAATACCGTTAACTTTTCTGCAATTTGCATAATTACTAATTCTATTGTTAATTGTCCCCGTTAATGGTGCAGCTAAGAGTTCACCGGAGCATTCGAATGTTTCGCCACGAGAATCGCCACGACTGAACATGAACATTCCGCACGTATCTATCAGAGTACTCTTTAACTATTTCAATTATCACCTTATCTATATTCTTACAACGCAATTTCCGGAACATCCAAGAATTAACCAAAATGTTAAAGCTGCGCTTTCGCGTTATCATCAGTTGAGATTTTGGAGACATACTTGCAGAAATAAACTACAGAATAAGCAGAATAATCCTCAGTAACGATCTGAACGGATTCCACATGTTATACACCGACGAATCGCGATGTAACATCGTGAAAAAATGACTAAATGGTCAAACTATTAAATACACGAGATATACATGTACGAATATCTTTTTCAAAAATTTTTTACGTTTTATTTTTATTTAATCTTAATGTTATCAAGATCAAACTAAAGACAATGCCAAGACAAAATAAGTATATAAAACAAGTTATTTAATTTTATGACGTAACATTTAAACTTGGGACAACTTTTATGTAATACCATATTTAAAATCTTAGATTGTTAGAAATTAATGTTTCCTGATATTTAACTTATTGAACTGCACTATTTCAAGTTAGAGCTTAAAGAATTATAGCCTTTATTTTTTTAATGCAAGTACACAAATTCATTTTGACAAATTTGAAATCAAATTTGGAAAACTTTAATGGCAAATAAGAAGTAGCAACGATGTACATCTTAACGATGTGTATTTTAGGTCGCAGTCCTATTACGAGTTTATTTAATGTCTTTATATAAAGATACATATTTCAAATTGCGATCTGCAGTTTGCGTGACTGCAACTAGGTGAAATTAAAAAATGCAAGTACATTCAAGAAGTAAATGCATAATTATACACAGTGTTTACGTCGCATTTATGAAAATGTCTTTGTCGCAGGAATGTCCGTAAAATTAACTCTCTACTCGGAGAGGAAATATCAATAAAACTGAGAAAGTGCACTTTTAGGAAAAATGCGACGTTGTTGCTAAACAGGTAATGAGTCTAATATGATTTTTTATGAAGAAGACGCATAAGAAAAAGCTGGTTTTCCATTTTTAGACTATTTACCATTTTATTCATCGTGCATTTTAATTCTTTGAATAATTATCTCCAATTTCAAGTTTTCTCGGGTCTTTAGCATTCTTTTATCGATTAGATATAACTATAACGAATATTTTAGTTTAAAAGATTCCAATCTACTTGATTTACTTTAATTTAAAAAATCCTTTAATCGTTAATAAATAAAAATAAAAAAATTGTTGACAGATAAAAATGAATCATGGGAAGAATGAGCGCTCATCATTTACATCCGTTTCCGCGTTTTATTTCCTCGGGGATATTATCTATGAGAGAGAGAGACAGAGAGAAAGATGAGACTTCATTTCTTTTATAACCGAGAAAACGTCTTTGAAAAGTAGAAGTAATTAAAAATCCGCATTCATTTTTAATCAACTGTTCACTCGACGATCCTAGACTTAAAACAGTCACGAAAGAATTAAACATTCATTCCAGCTGTTAACGTTAATCGGCACAATGTCCAACCAACTACAAAGTTAAATGGCTTATTTTCAAAAATAAAATATAAAAATTTCGAAAGAGTTTAGTCACCGACAAAGATCGAGCCAAGTATTTCTGGTTAAATTTAATGGCAGCACGTTCTCATATCGAATGCAAATTGCTGCGACGTGATAAAAACGTCTCTGCATTTTTCAAAAATGGATTGAAATGGAGACTCGCGGTATCGAAAGCGCGCCATTACCTCCATTTAACTAAAAGGTCAAATGGTAACTTTTCAAAGTAAACGACGCCGCACTCGTATACGGCTGAATTTGATAACACAAAGCATTATTGCCGCATGGTCGAAGCTGGACGTTGTTGTTCGGCTTGCTTTTGACGCGCGCGCCCTTAAGCGAAAGGAGGTGCGTGAATATGTGCAGCGTAAAAAATATGGCAAGGGCTCGCGCAAGCGTATCCAGCTGGTGCGCTCATGCTCGACCGACAAGTTACCTAAGTCGCGTTTCAAGGAAATTTCTGGAGCAGAACTTTTCACCCAAGTCGAAGCGAGGTAGATGCCTTGCGTTCGCTCGCTGGGGTCACGGTATATGCAACATGCACGTGACACGGTGCTGAAAGTCATTTTTCAGCTCGTTGCCGGTTCGCGTCGGGCGAGATCGAGTCCTTTTTCAGCTGTTTGTCACTTATTGCAGGAGGAAGAGACCGAACGTCGTCGAATTTGAAATAAAGCGAAACTCGAAACACGACGCTCCACTCGGCGAAGAATTTTCCTAAAACCGAGTTTGACGATAACTGGATCCCTTTTCCTTCATATTCTGTCCTTGAGATTTTGAATTTCGCTCCTTTTAATCTCAAATTTGAATAATGCATTATCAAATTATCCTATTAGACCAAGTTTCATGAGAGTGGAGCGAGCAGTTTACCGAATCAAAGAGGGTGGCTAATTTAGCGGTCGCTCTTTCTCAAAGGATTCATCATTTTCACTGTGTGACACATACATATTTACACATGGAGTATTTCGTGATTAAATTACTCATTAGTATGGCTAAATTCGAATTATCAGCATTACTGATTTTTCATGCGTTTTCAATCATCAACTTTGGACTGAGAATATTTTTTTCTTTTTTTTTTTTTCATGGAATTGTGCATCTCTTTACACACATCTCTTGTGAGATATGTTATGTAAAAGTGAAAAGGGTCGTTTGTTATCTTCTTCAAGGGTTTTTTTTCAACTGAAGCTTAGCACTCTCACTCGAGATGCGGGCTTTCGAGTTTAATTACACACAGAATATCTGGGTCGTCTTTCAACCAAAAGAGGATTTTAATATCGCCGCAATTTTACATCATGTAATCCATAAACCGACGAGCGACTTGATAAAAGTTCTCGCAATTGTTAAAAAGTTTTCAGGCGTGTCTCGAGGAAAGAGAGACAACAAGAGAATACGCTTGAAGAAAGAAATAAAGAAATGAATGAAATAAAGAAATGCATTGTTAAGCGTAACATAAATTTCTATTGTGTAAAAATCTTGTTAGCGAAGGCCGCGAATTTTGTCGGTTTCGCCTCGTGCACGAATATCGAAATTCTCTATAATACCGTATTAATCTCATTTGATGAATTTATGCGGTGAAGCATATTGTTATAAGCAGACATAAGCTAGCACCAAAGGTGGTATACTAGATAATTTGATTATAATTAGTAATATGCAATCGCTCAATAGTTTTATTCTTATTTTTGGTTTCTTTTTTTCTTATTCACATTCAGCTGCTATTATACATTTTAGTTTGATTAACATTATTTCACAAAACAAGCTTTTTGAGTTATATATCTTTTTTTCAAGAGTCAAGAACTGAAAAAGTAATAGTAAAAATAGTTTTAAAACCATTAATACGAAAGGAAAGCCATTAGTGAAAGTAATGTAAAATAGCGGTTTCACAGCGAAACCATAGAAACGCAAAAGATTAAATACGCCACCTCCATTTTGCACGCAACAGGAGCTAATATTATTATAGATAACATTTTGATCTCTAAATTACATTTAATGCGTTTACTTTACCAGCATGTTTAATCTATTGTTTGCATATTTTAGTTATATTCTATATATTATAACCTCTCGTAATTAATCAGGAATAGTATATAACATATAATAATGATTAATTATAAAGTGAACCAACTGTTGATTTTAATACATATGTGAGAAAAAATTATCAATTTATTTTATAAAAAAAATGTACTGTTCTTAAATAATATAATTAAAATTACATATCAATGTATAGGTTTATTAGCATGTTCTCTCATATGTTTATTAATTTTTGATAATTTATCTCGCTTTTTGTGAGTGTTATTACACTTTCCTTCTCCGAAACCAAAAATTCAATTACAGCTCGTTATTTGCAGCGCCAGTCATAAACCAACACCATTTCAATAGTTCACTGCAGCTGTGCTATCTGTCGAAAAACTATGTAATTCCGTACATAAATGTGGAAAATTTTAATTTAAAAATTTTATTGTTGTTTCTTTGTTAGTGTCTGAGAGAAAAAAAATATGGGACATTAATTTTTAAACAGCCCTCGTATATTACTATTATAGTATTACCTTGACTTAAATTTATATAGAAAAGAAAGCTTAAAGGAAAGAAATAAAAGGCAATGGGCAAAAAATTCGCAACAATGAGTCGTCACAACCTAATAACCAGTCCCACCGCCAGTTAGAAGTGATCATACCAGAGCGCCGTGACGCAAGCCGAAAGCCCGTAGGGGAAAATATAAGAAAGCTGGCAGGAAAAGTGCGGTAATCCCGCTTGATAGAGGAGGTTTGAAGAAATGGTCCACCTAGACACGTGATCTCGTTTGGAAGGCCGCGGAAACGTGCCGCGGAAATCGGCACTTTGGTCCTCTCGGGCGAAACGCCGCCGTTGGAATATACACTGTCGGCCAAAAGTTTCAGACCACACATAAAATTATAAATATTCCAATAAGGCATTACTTGAAAGTCGTATATCTTGCTGAATATTTTTTCTCAATTTCAAAACAACAAGTTATATTTAATACAGTTCTGGTCAACGCGTAACGTTATTTAATTTCAAGTTAATGGACTGGTTATAAAGTCTTTTTTCCAAAACTGTACTGTGGATTGTTTTAGGTCGAAGAGATGTGCATCTGAAAAAATAAATAAACTTGTAGCTAAATTATCTGAATTAATAAAGTAGGCGATTAAATGTAACAGTGGAAACTTTGATGAAAAATGTATCTCTTGTTTTTAGTTTAAAACCTGTATCAGACACTATGCATTGGAGATTGAGGATTAATAGTCTGATACAGACTTAATACTTTTAACGTTTTGTAAAAAAAATTCAGTATAAAACTATATTCTGTAAAACTGTAAAACTTTTTCTATAGAACTATTTTATATTATTTTTTATTTCTATAAAACAATGAGTAAAATAACAAAAATATATTGTAATGTAAAAAATTTGATTTCATGTAGTAGATACTTTCAATTGATGGTCTCAAACTTTTGACTGGCAGTGTATAGAATATTCGGAAAAATGTCGGGAGTGAACGTGGACATCCTGAAGGATATTGCTTTCACAAAAAGCGTTACGCGAGAAAATGTACACACATTTCAAGATTCCTACTCATCAGAATTATCTAGTCCTCCGCGACGGTGGGTACTCGCGCCACTTTAAAGTGAGAGATCTTTGCAATTATGGTAATAACAAAATGCGACGTTCACGACACGGATGCTGTGAAAACTCATTGCACAAAACGCACGGTGCAAAACATCCCTCGTGGGCACACACGCGTGTCGTCGCTTAATTCAATTTTCGCATGTACTAAAACATGTACCGGATAAAAGGAAAATTTTTCATATCATCGCCCATGTACGGATCGCACTACAGAGTATGACTCTGCGTGATTGAATTTAGCACCTAGCACCTAACACTTACCACCTGCTACCGTGTTCGTTTCAATATAAATCACTTGAACGTAAATAGAGATTGCAAATTTTGTTATCAACGCAGAGGGCAGTCGGGAATCACCAAGTGTCGATTCAAATTGCAAAAGGTTCTTTCATATAATCGTGTAATCGATTATTACTTTCCAATATTTTACAATGTAATGTATGAAATTAAATTTATTTGTGTCATATTGTGCTCAATTAGATTTGTTACATTTATAAATTTCATCTTTAATGCACGTTACTCTGCTATGTATCGCGATACTTTAGTTTCTATAGCGTAATTCGGCCATTCGACTGATCGGCGCAACAAACCGGAAACAGAAACTTTGAGCGATATATGAAACTAATGCGCATCGAGGTGAAAGAAGTGAGCTATCGAACGTCCATCTATCGCGCATAGAGCTGCTCTATAGAGCGATAAAACCGAAATCCAATTTACAGATAGGATTGCAAATTTTTGCAATAAAATGGCCATGGCGCTAGACTTTAGCCGGCAATCGGGTTGTAGGATAGCTTTTCCTCGCGGATACTATTTCGCGGACATGGTATCTGTATATGGATATTTTAGTGATAATATATCGATGATTAAATTCTTACAAGTCAAAATGATTGCGCTATTTTGTGCAAAGTCAGCAGACACGTATAAATGCTTATATACAATTAATCAAATAATAAATTGTACTAAAAACACTGTCCGACAAAATTTGACATTTTTTTGTAACATAAGTGTAAATAGACATTTTTAACGTATTTTTTGCTCACTGAACACAAATCCGTTATCCAAATTTCATTATCACGTCACAATTTTTAGAAAAACGGCGTCAAAGTGGCCAGAAATGACGATTTCGAGGATATTCATGACGTTATAACGCCGGTATTAAATTAATTCTTTTCAAATTTTGTTTATACCATTCAAAAGTATTAACCTTTAGCTTTAAAATACATTTTGTTTCGTATCGATATAATTTTTCCTTTTCGAAATATAATAATTTGAAAATAACCCTTTTTCCTATACATGAAAGACACATGCAGAAAACATTTTATTCTATCTTAATACTGTATTATATGCAAAATAAATGCTTTTAGACTTAAATAATATAACAGATGTGAGTCGTAAATGCATCCTTCACTACCATAAACATGCTGCTCCGTGAGTAGTCTGATTGTTGCACAAAACTCGAAATATCTCGAGTATATAATGAAAAATTATATCGAAACGAAATAAAATGCATTTTAAAGCTAAAAGTTGATACTGTCGAATGGTACAAACAAAATTTGATAAACAGACTTGATACCGATACTATAACGTCATGAATACTCTTGAAATTGTCATTTTTGGCCACTTTGACGCCACTTTTCTCAAAATTGTGACGCGACAGCCAAATTTGGATGACGGATTCGTGTTCAGAGGGCAAAAATACGTTGAGAATTTTGGGACTATTCGTATTCATGTTACAAAACTACTGTCGGACAGTGACAGTAAAGCATTTTGAAAATATTGTTCATAATAACGCTGTCTATTGTCGTAAATATTACAACGATAAAAAGTACTACAGTATGTTTAGCGTAAAATGGATTTCAAACTTATGGCTTACAGTGCTCAATGCTCATAAAGTTGTTGTATCGTGCGGTTATTAACACAAAGCGAAGGGATACACTGTAACTTTATGAAGCTTCAGCAAAATTTCAACAGTATTAAATCCTTGCTCAACACTGGGCGTGCACGTGTGGCATTTATGTGTTGTAAATGGACGTCTGTATCATCACCTGCGTCGGCAAGTCCCTTGTTTATCTAGCGAAAATATTTTCCTCCAACGGCGAGAAGAACAAGCAGCTCGAAAGAAAAACTTTCGATCCTTTCGTGATTTACTTGGTTTCTCAAATAATGAATTCAATTGTATTTAGCGAAAAATCCTTAATCCGAGTCTTGTTGTTTGTAATTAGTTTTTAAATTAAATTTTACTCAAGTTGTGCAAGGACTGCGTAAGTGGTGCGAAAAATTTCATTATTTTAAACAGGATCCACTCTTAGACTTAATTTCTTAATCATTTTCCATTTAATGTTTGTAATTGAGAGTCAAATAATATTTAATCGAGTATTTCCTCACGCTATCGTTTAACAAATCATAGTGCATTTATATAGGCAGCAGAGAATAATTTTATTAGAACAAAGGAATCTATTTAATAAGTTGAATTGTTACGATTATATTTAGTCAAGTAGGCTTTCTTTCTTACGATAAGAAAATATGAAAGTCGATTCTGCGAAGCTATCGATCATCTGTGTTTTGCCTTTTATGATTTCTTGGAAGGAGGTCGAGGTTGTGAATTTACTTAGCAGCTTCTTTCTTGCTAGAAATCCTGGCACATATCCGTGTCAACTTGTCACGTCAATGCATATGTGTATATACATATATGTATGAATAAATATCATATATAGGTGCACATAACGAGCGAGTGCATCGATCAAATCCGCGCAAATTCCCTCAAAAAGCATTTACGAGAAGAATCGACTTGTCAGAAGCACAATTCTGACAATATATACATCCTTCAAAGATTTAGATTTCATTTAAATTTAGTTTTAACGAGACCTAACTTAATTTTAATTAATAATACATAAAAAAAATAAAGTTTAATTTTATTTGTCTACATTGGAATCAACAAAACTTACTAATATTTTTATCTCGTATTCTTAATTCATAGTAAAATTTAATAAAAAATAATTTAGATTCGAAAAAGATTATTAACATTTCAGAACTATATATTTTCCTCTCTTGTGCGACGCGGCCAAATGAGATGGACTGAATAGTTTTTATAGTGTATTGAAAGGAATTATTCCGAGGGAGTGTTTAAAATAATATTTTTGTTGCTTCCAAATTCATTGGAGTACTTGTTACGTTCGTATTGTTACGAAAAGACAAATGGAGCATAGCTGAAAAATATTTATTTAAATTAAGTACGCAACGACCGTTTATTTAATGCTTTGTAATTTTTTCCAGAGTAAAACAAATTAATGGTGCGGAAAATAACCTTTTCTTTTTAGGATAAGTTTTTAAATCTACAAAATTCAATAACGAGAATGATAAAATTTATTAATAAAATAATATTTCTCATAAAGTGCAGAATGTGTGATTAATAATATATAAATAAAAAAAATAATTTTTGCTAGAACCGATATAAAAATTATTTCATGTTATTCAACCTCTCTATAACATTTATGTCTTTTTATGTCTCACTTTTATTTACTTGGCTAATCTTTCGTTTCACTGTAGCTTAATTTCCCTTAAAAAGTGCCCGGTAATCGTCTGTAATGTAAGATTCTCATCCAGTATAAAGAGATAAATCAGAATCTTCATTTTTTTTGTTAAAACACAATATTAAGCACAGTCTCGGAATATTCCAGAATAATACAGAGTGCTCCGAAGATCAATAACACATATACCTGCCGTCTTTTAACGATGAAGAGGTTTACTTTAATGTGCTTGCCACGAAATTTTTTCTCCTTGGATTTTCCATTGCATTTTTTTTCACGTTCATTATTCATAAAAATCGATAACGCGCGTAATTTGCGTTTATCCTCACATAAAGAGGAGAATTGCTAACGAAATCGGGAAATAAAATAAACATTTCAATTACGAGTTAGTGATTTTCTACATCCGGATGACTTTGCAAATAGCACTCGTCTTCCGTAAATATTGGAACAACATCAGCAAACATGAGACAAGAAGTTTAACGTTTGAAATTGCTACAAGTTTGGATTATAATTCAGAGGTAATATAGCTGAAATTGTTTAATAATCATAAACATGAGAAAATCTTCCACGAATTTGATAATAAAGATTGCTGCTCAAATGATAACGCATAAAAGATCTGAAAAAGCCGCGGTGGATTCGAAGTAATTTTTCACTCACGAAAATTTTGGAGGAAAAGTTCTCTCTCTTTCTTCAAATAAATAAATGAAATAAAATAAAAGAGCGAGATATCAAATAAGTTCAAGTCTAATTCTCCGAGCACGGGGAACGCAAATAATTAAATGACCGTAATCGCTATATCTCCCGTAGTCAATCCGTCAATTTCTACCGATGCAATCACATTTTTCACGCGATTCACGGAGTATGTCGATGGCCTGGATACGATGCGCGTCATTCCGAACGATTGATCACAATTGACGAACCGACGAACGATGCATTGATGGCGCAATACGTACCTTTTACCGTCCGTTCTCCGCACCGCTTTTCCGCACCGTTCACGTGTAATTTTTGAGAGTATTTCTCTCCCGCGCGTTTACTTTTCCACAATTCTCGTCGAGTTAGTTCATTTTTTACTGAAACGTAATTACGCTCGAATCTTTAGAAACAATATTACGGGCCATACATACACATGTGTGGATACATAACAATGAAAAAAATGCGCGATTATATTTGATATCTACTCTACTACGGCACGAATAATCGCGATAGTGATTCCCGATTCAAAATAAGCATGAACCTTAATCTTACATGCAAATTCCATTGCATTTCCATAAAGAGCAGGATCCCAGATAGGAAACTTTTGCAATAAGTGCACAATTATTGCATCTTTCCATTCGCAATAATTGTCTTGAGATGATTCTGCAAAACGCATATCTTTTGCTGAAATAGAATTTTACAATTATAAGTTCTAAATATTGACAAAATAATAACGCAAAGTTTACATGTAAAAATAAAAAGTAAAAAGAATTTTTTACTATTACTTGAATAATAATTGTACATTTTTATGCTGCAACGATTTTTACAATAATTACAAAATTAATTTCTGAAATGTATTCAGTAATAATTGTGTTAAGATAATTCTCACTAATGTTACAATTATATATAGAAATTTATTTTAGGCATCAATTTTTTAAAGATTGTTACATGTTGCAATAATTAAATTTAGAATTATTGATTTTTAAATTTAGATGAAGAATTATTACGTAATATATTATACATTATACTTTAAAATTAAAATAAGGCTAAAATTTTTTGCGTTTCTATCTGGGATGTTTTACAACATCTTGTAATATCTGAATATCGAAGATATGGAAACTTTATTCAAAAATTTTCCTCTTAGCTAATTTTATAATTACTTAAGTATTATCAATGTTATCTCAAAATTGAAATCAATTTTAATTAACTTTGACTGATATTTAAAACATGAAATTAATTTGACCTTTTATTTATTAAGATACTCCAATTTTGAAATTGTAATTGAAATTGTCTTTGTAAGACTAGCAAACAATAAATTAATAAGCTACTTGTTTTTTCGCGATTTTCTTCGTATTCCTCGAGGAAATCGTCTTGAGAAATATCTTTCGTGATCCTCGTATGTACATGCGAGAACGTTGCAAATGCAGAACCCCAGCACACGTCTAAGGTTGTCTACCTAATGTCGCGATAAAGCTACCTGGCCATCACTTTCCGTACTTCCCTAATGCCTGCCTATCTAGATTATAGTTGACTGGTATAATACACGTAACTGGCGAGCGCGTGCGTTTCGTTTCATTAGAAATTCCATTCGAGAAGAGAAATCCTTCCCACTGCCCTCAACTAAATCCTCTTTTTATTAGCTCAGCCCTTAGATAAAATAACAATAATAATGAAGTATAAGGTAAATTCAGATAAGATGACCATAGTTTTTTAAAATGCAAAAAAACATATCATTATTTTTAATATTTTTTAATACCATTCAGCATATGGCTTCACTGAAGCTTAAGGTACATGATACTATTGAGATATAAAAAAAAAATAATTCACAGAAATTCTATATTATTATAATATTATTATAATATATAATATATAACATAAACATTTGGTCATCTTACCTGACTTTTGAGGAAAAGATGGCCATAGTATTATGGAGGGTAAATAACATATTTCATGTTAAAAATATATCTAATCTTTTGTGAAAACAACAAAAAGCTTATAATTTTACATTTTTTATTTTATTTTGTTTTTATAAACACACTGGCCCGTATTCAGAACGCGCTTCTAAAGATGTTAGCGCGTTTTTATGTCTTTCTATCTTTATTTTACATTTACTGAATGATAAAGATAGAATGACATAAAAACGCGCTAACATCTTTAGAAACGCATTCTGAATACGGGCCATTAAATATATTATTTATGAAAAACAAAACGTACATACAAAATGAGTTATAATAGTAGCTTTTCCACACGTAGCAAAGTGTAATATTTATAATCGTGAAAAAAATCATCTGTCTACAACATATCAAATTGAAAATATGTAAAACTGCATTATTTTTTTTTAAATTTTGAACCAGTATCTAGCGGGAACGTCCCAGATGGGCCATCATGTCCAAACTGTGAGGGAAAGATGATCACAGTATTTATAAAAAAAAAACAGTAAAAACGGAAATAGAAATTATAGTTCACATTACAATTTATGTACCTTTATTATGTATTTAATATTGATTACACTTTAACTGTAATTTATCCGACGTTACAGCAGTTTTTAGTGGACACACGAAAAACTTTGCAGGTAGTCGAAAGTAAAAACATGATATAATATTCACAATATCATTATTTCAAATAATGTACGCACATAAACTGCTGCAAATATCGATCTTCTTTAAAAATGATTTAAAAACGCACTGTTTAACAACTATTTAAAAAATTACAGTCTATGGCCATCTTTTCTGATCCGGCCACCAATACCCCGGGGAATTTACTCTACAGGGAAAAGTGTGCGTAAGAGATTTACGCAGAAAAAGAAAATTCTCGGATTTACCATGAAAAGAGATGATCCGCAACGATTAGTCGTTTATCCGCGTATATCGAGTCGAGGTTTCGTTGAATCTGATTGAGATATAGCCAGTATGTGCACTCGGGTGGATTGTAAAGTCGGTCATTCTCGAGCGTGTCGTTGTTGCGTCGCGAGATTTCCAAGAATCTATATTGGAGCAGACGCCTTGTTCGATAAGCTGCATCTGCAAAGTGAGCGACTCGATATCGGTGGAATATTCCAGGTGAAAATAATAATTCCTTAATGTTGTACCTCAGATTTTGCGATCAATCGCGGGAGAAGTATTGAAGTGAGCCTGAACAGCGCGATGTTGGTATTATTATATCTAAATATTTCACGATCGACAAACTATGAAATATTAATCATTGCATTAAACGCATGTAAATTATATTTTCATGTAAGCTTCGTGAACTATAAACAAGATTAAACAAAATTCGTTAGCGATAACGTTGAATATTCATTAACAATCACGTCTGCAATATACATTTATCACTCGAAATTAATACCAACATTCATTGACTGTTATTTATTATTATTCCTTTTAAAGGTTACATTTTTTATTTTAATGAGGGTTGCACTTTTGCAACCACAACATTCTTTTTCATTTCTACTGTCGACTCAGTCATTCCGACATTGATAAATGACAAAATGGCGACATTCCTTATCTCTCTCGTTTAATGAGAAAAATGGAGCAAATGAAACATATTTAAAAAACTGAAATGTCTGAAAGTTATAAAGGTGATGATTAAGTACAATATCCATTTTGATTTTAAACAAGACAGAGCATCGAGAGGCGTTCTTATTTCATGTCCATCTCGGTATTAAGAATGAATTTGCTTAAATAGCGGGCTGAATAACGGATACTCTATCGCATTTAACAACAGCATTCTTTCTCGCAGAAGATTGACGAAAATGTTTTGTCACAAATCCGTGGAATTTAAAATGACAAAAATTTAGCGTCTAAAGATAAATAAAAAGACAGGAAAAATGTATTCCAGACTTTATAAATCAATACATTTTACTATGTGAAATACTATTCGCGTGCCATTTATTTGACAGAATGCTTAAAATTTAGGGGATAGATACTATCTCGATCGACATTTATCGGAGGACCTTGATACGTCTAAAGTCACTCTTGAGAAATAAAAGTGCGATACGTCGAACCATAATTATTCAGAGATACTTGAGATACATTAAAAAATGTAGCAGTTACACATGTGTTTAAATTTACACTGAGAATTTATCTGGATTTAGCTAGGAGTAGTTAAAAAATCGATAAGTGCAACTAATGAATTATCGAATCCAAAAGTTTTAACTGCGAAAATTCAGATACGTGTCCAATCCAGAAAAAAAGTAAAAAAAATATATATTATATATCAATCTTATCTTATTATCTTTGAAATTATCTTTGAAATTAAATACAATATAAAGATTTGCTATATATTCTACACATTTCTTCGCTTTATAGTTATGATTCGCTATGCATATCGCGATTAAATCATAAAACAAAGGAATCTCTAATGCGATTTACGCCGAATTGTATACATTTATTCAATCCAGAGATTCTATTTCTTTTTCATCTTCGTCACAAATTGGATATTGGCCGGATAGCAAGGACACGTCTTGACTTTCGCGCAATATATGTACGTGTGTGTATTTTGGATTTGGTAATTCACTAAGCTGCTTATACTCGTTTTTAAACTACCCGCTAAATCCAGATGAATTCTTAGTTTTGGTATATTTAAACGTGTACGTAACTGTTACATTTCTTAACGTATCTCAAGTCTGAATAGCTGTAATTGGCCAATCTCGCGAATATAGATTTCGATATATACTACGCATTTCCCAAAGATAACATTCGATATAGCAAAACCTTTCGACGAATCGATGTAGCATCTACTGGATTCGCCGTTAAAATCCGGACAAAATTGAATTTGAAATTCCCGCTATATTGGAATTTAGCTGTAGGTACCACTTGGCGCTAAAATATCGTATTGTGTAACACTTTTCATAGTTTTTTCAATTTAATGTTTGCGAGATATTGCACGCATCGTATAATTTCTATTACAATGAGATATCCATTAGTCTTTATTTTTTGTTTTGTCAGTAACAGTATTTGTACTATTTGTGAAATATAAGAGGAGTGAAAAAGAGAGAGGAACATCTTTGGAATTTTTTCAGTGATTACTTTTTGCGTGCAGAAGTTTCTTACTTCTTTCGAGAACTTCCTTGGCATCGTTCCACAGATTTGTGGCAGAAACACTGTTCTATCGGTCTTCCGCACGTAAGAATGCCGTTGATAAATAGGATTTGTGCCCGCCATTCAGCCCGTAAGCTCAAATTGTTCTTAATACTATGGTAGACTCGAAATGAGAAATCATCTCGATGTTCTCTTTGTCTTGTCTAAAGGGATATCGTACATGGATTATTGTCTGTATAAATTTTCTGTAACACCTTTCCGCCTTTTAAATATGTTGCTTTTTTCATTCTCAAGCAATCAATAAAGACATGATAAAATTATTATCGTATATTTGCTCTTTCTTTTTTTACTTATTGAGAACAAGACGAAAATGATATATATAATATCTTTCTCTTGCATTCATTCTTTTCGCGTTATATTTGCGCTAATAATAGGGCTTTATTTTATTAGTAATTTAATATTAATAAATAATAACACTTTTTTTATCTAAAAAATTCCAGGTACATTCAGATAAATCCAGCAGTTATTGCATTTATTTGAAATTTTTAAAAACTATATTTAATTTCAATTTATTAAAAATTATATTTTTAAAAATTATATATACCATATATATGTATGTATATATCGATCGCCAATCAGATATCTAAAATAAATATTAATAAATATTAACATGTTATTAAAATATAATTTTTAAAAATTTCAAATAAATGGGACAACTGCTAGATTTACCCGAATGTATCTGGAATTTTTATACATTTTAATCCAAGTAGATAAAAAAAAATGTTATTATTTATTAATAATATTTTATATATGTATATAAAATTTGGAGAAATAACTGACTTAATCGGATACTATACTGTGTCTCTCTTAATATAAATCTGTGCAATAATAGAAATTCTCCACGTGCTGTGAAACGGAATATATAAATATTATGAATGAAATATGCACAGATCTATATATTGCATTTTGTGAATTACTTTAGAGATTTGCATAATCGCGTAACTTTCTACAATGTCGATTATCACATAATGAAATATGATGTTAAATATTAATTAACCTTGATGTTTGAACTGAATAATAACAATATCGTTCTTCTTGTAGTTCATGTATTGCATTATCATGATTGTTGAAACGGGAATACTGTTAAAATAATGGCATAAATATAAGAACAAAAGATGATGAGCCTTCTGGGAAAGATAAGAGATTATTGGAGAAATAGATCAGGAGAAAGTTATTTTTAACTTTAGACTCTTCTTGCAAGAGAGATTTTTTTAAACTTGAGAACTCTTTTATATCGAGAGATCCGTCCGATCACATTAACGCGAATGAAATTTTAAAATCTTCTTCCCCATTATTTTTTCAAAATTGAGACTTAACTTTAACTTTGAATGAAAGTTACTGTAGTAATTATACAATGTAATCACTTAAGTGTCCGCTTAATTGAACGAATATCCCCTTGAAATTATTATCTATTCTTGTAAACATTTTTTATTAATTTTATTAAGCACTATAATTATACATTCCATTTCCAAAAAGATATTCAAATTTTCCAAGAAATCATGTTTGAATTGCAAAAGATATGCATTATAGATTTAAAATTTACATACTCAAGAGAGACTATGGTAGGTAATTTCTATTAGGAGCAACTTGTATAAATATTACAGTCCATAGTGTACTTATGGCAAATGCATACGATGATAGAATGCATTTTTTAGAATAGGTTTTGCAAAACCAATTCTTCAACAAGTGTCCACAAGAAATTGAATAAACAAATGACAAACTTAATTAAAAGAGGATCAATAATTAATTAAAATAATTATTTGGTTTTATTAGTATACTACTTACTTTTTCATTTAACAGAAAAGTTTTTAATCCCTCAGTAACAAAAAAAATTTAATCAATTATTTTATTTTAAAAAAATTTGATAGACAAATTGAAGAAAAATTAATTAATAGCAAAATATGCACGGGGATTGAAATTCAATTTTAAAAGGTAAATTTTGTACTTTAAAGTAATTTGAAAACCAGTTAATTATTTAAGAGACTAAATCAATAAATAATAGTCATCTTATAAATGGATGCTAGAATACATTGATCCAGTTTGAAATGATAAATGTATCAACGTAGGTGTAATTTACGATGATAAATGTATTAACTTTCAAACAACTTTTAAACTGCATAGGATGAAAGGTCAGCCCGATATTATCTCTTTAATATTATCTCTGCTCTTAGATAAATATTCTTACAAATATTATTAAATAAAATGTCTTATACAAGAAATTACAAGTTGAAGATTGATTAAAAAGTTTTTTATTTTTTATTTTATTATTCAATTAGATTACATGACTAAATTACCAATACTTACTATTTGAAATTATACTATGATATGATTTCTGTGATCAAGTCTTTATATGTTTAATATCCCAAATAGAAACGCATGTAGAAAAATTTTTGCCTCATTTTAATTTTAAAATATAATGTATAATATATTACGTAATAATTCTACATCTAAATTTTAAAATCAATAATTCTAAATTTAATTATTGCAACATGTAGCGATCTTGAAAAAATTGATGCCATAAAATAAATTCCTATATAATTGTAACATTAGTGAGAATCATCTTAGCACAATTATTACTAAATACATTTCAGAAATTAAGTTTGTAATTATTGTAAAAATTGTTGCAGCATAAAATTGTACAATTATTATTCAAGTAATAGTAAAAAAATCTTTTTACTTTTTATTTTTACATAACTTTGCGTCATTATTTTGTCAATATTTAGAACTTATAATTAGAACTTATAATTATAAAATTCTATTTCAGCAAAAGATATGCATTTTGCAGAATTATCTTAACACAATTATTGCGAAAGTTTTCTATTTGGGATGTATATACATATGTATGGTAGGATCAAAATGTATTAAATGTAAATGCTAAAAGCGCCAGAGTTACTTGCCTCTTTTGCGGTTGGAATCATTGGCAATACTATTATCGCTTATCATGACCATCGATCGATATTTGTCTATATACATCAATTGTTCCATTATCTAGACCAATTTTCCGCGATGCGATATTAATACATGGATGCATCACGCGCTTGCCGGTATTATATATGAATATCATTTGTGATTTATACAGCATTATCACAGCAAACAGACTACAATAGTGGCCAGTCAGTTAGCTGTTTTAATGCGTCGGTTTTAACGTGTCTGTTATCGGGAGACACAGCGGTATTTCCCGCCAAGTGCACGTATTTACGATTTACAAACAGCGAGATAGGGATATATTTATATTCATCGTGTTATATAGCAATGGTGTCACGATTGTTACATTTAAAAAACGGCCAAAGAAATGAAATTTTTAATGAGCTTAATTGATTACTTTGGAGTCATATTATGTAATATGAGTGTTTAAAGCTTTTTTTCCTAAATTGAATATTAAGAAAGATTTTTTAAACATATATTTCATAATTGGGTAATTAATAATTTTAAGTAACGTTATTATTGTCATTATTGTCCTATTGTCTCAGTATCTGGTTATAAATCGGCATTTCAATATTCGCGTACACACCTCCGAGCGTCTCCTATATTCTTACTTATCTCTACTCACGTCATTGACTTGATTCTCCCTCCTTCCCTTCTTGGGAAGACTTCAATACACTCCGATACATTTCAACACACCCTTATCAATCCAAACACATCGCCACTCATTTCCTCGAAACCACACCTTCCATTCATGCAAAATAACTTGACGTTTCCTAGACTTGGCATGTCTGTGTGTATAAAAAAAGAAACAATTTTTTTTGTCTACATGAAACATTCGCATGCATATCTAGCAACATTATCTAGCAGCGCTAAATCTTTTAATATGACATGTATTCTGTTATCTTGATAAATATGATAATGAAAGAATTAAATTTTATGATAAACACTTTTCATACAAAGTTTTTTTTTCATTAAATATTTTATTATTTTATCAAGTATTCTATTAAGTAAGATAAAAATTTATTGATTAATTTTTATCTTACTTAATATTTATAAAATTAAATTTCATAAATTCATGCTCAGTTGGCGCGACATTTGATTTAATAGACAAACCGATAAACAAGCAGCTTTACGTTATATCTGGCGCAGTATCCGGTTCTTTCATGCAACTGCATTACAAGTATATACAAATATATACGCGCACACGATGGTGGCTACATTGTTAGTCGTGCGTTTCGCTATGCAAATTCGCGAAACAAACCAGGTGCAGTTAATATTTTTGGCTGTCTCCTCTTCGTTCGTAAAATGGCACGTGGCTGCATTTGATAATATTTACCAAGTGCAGAAAATCGTCCAAAAACGTAATCCAAAATTATACAAAACGATCACGTAAGTTATTTTAACGTGAACTGAAAATTTAACTATATTTATATAGTTGTACATACATATATGTATAAAAAGCGTGTGTGTACTTCATATGACGAATTTATGGAGGAAAATATAATTCTTTCTCGGTAAAGTATATAAACATTTATAGCAGAATATAAAGAAGAAAAAAACTAGAAGATTGCCGATTAAAAATAATCGATTGTTAAATGTATAATCTTTCGGAGATGTTTTTCTCAAGATAAACATTTTCATTTTTTTTTTGTATATCTTGTAACTTTTAAGTGAGTTTGCTAGCGTAATGAGATAGATATTTCTTCTTGCAAAGTTTCCATAAAGTTTGAAAATCGTTTTTCAAATTTCGTCTTATCCCGACGCGAGATGTAATTAGATTTTATCCGTCTTATTTAACTGGCGCACGTACGTAATGCCTTTTTAATGGTAGAATGTTTTAAAAAGATGTATTTCAAACTGATTTACTCAAAGTATCAGTGTAACGACAGTAGAAACGATTTTTTATTCTACCGATTTATAAACGATTATGTTATATTTAGAACACAAAAGATAACGAAAAATAAGTTAAAGATAATAAATGTACGAATAAATTAACTTCGTTAAAATAAAATCTAAAATAAACACTAAAAATTGATAGATTCTTTTATATTATTTATTCATACATGTCTTTTATTTATACATTTTTGTATTTGAATTTCCATTAGATTTGCTATTAAATTTATTAATTATCTTTATAATTATATCGCACTTCCAATTTTGATAAAATAACCGTCTCGAAATTCTATCGAGAGAACATCTCTTTACGAGTTTCTAAGTTTTCGATATTTTACGTATACAAATATTAGATATAATTTAGACTTTTGCTACTCCGCTTTCCTATGTACTAATGCTGAAAACTATTTATATTTACATGTACTTGCCTTTGGACCACAACTATTAGTTTGGAAACCTCCTTTCACTAATTAATCCTTTCACTAATTAATGCAGTCATATAGAAAGATAAATTTGTATCTACGAGGAATATTTCTTGACTTCAACTATGAGTGTGCGAAAATTCGGTGCGTGTGACGCGATACTTTATGATAAAAGAAATAATTTCTTCCTTTAGCAGAATTCCGGTCGACAAGTAGTTTTCGCAGGTGAGCAGGTTGAAATTAACGAATAAGCGCTCTTATCCTATATCTTATTATGTGATATTTAGGGTGCTTCTCACTCACTTTTGTTCATTTGAAAATAAAGACATATGTAAATAGTAATAAATTTTATAAGCTAAGCGTCTTATTATTCTAAATATTGCCCACAATTGCGCATGATAATGAAATAAATGTAAAGAACAGTTTACTAAATTTAATTAAATGAGAATACGTACTTTACAAATCGAAAACTTGATTTATTGTGTAATAGTAATAAAAAAAAAGGAAAATATTTGAGTTAAGTTATTATAAGAGCTATCTTTTTATTTTTTTTACTATGAAAATACAAAGGACTTGTTCAAAACTATTAATTTTCAACATGTTATAAGAATTATATAATCATGGTCATATTTGATGAAAATGTAAAAAATCCAAGATACTTGATTGTCAAATTAATTTCAAAAAAATTATAGAGATGAAATATATAGACAAACTATTTGCACAATTAGCGAGCTTTCTTCTTCTGCGAGCATATGTTATTTTTAGGAACAAAAAATATCCTCAACAGAATAATTACAACAAGTACATAACGCAGTACGGTGGTGGAAAGAACGCGTATACAGACGTATGATTTCTCTATAATTCGAAGAGGAAAAGTTGGAAGGCGCTTTAGATCGCTTTGCGCAATTTTTCATGGAACCACTCTTTGAGGAGCGCTTCATCAAGAAAGAAATAAATATCATAAATTCAGAATATATTAAAAGTTAGGAAAGGACAACTTACGATATTTTCAATTTGATAAATCACCTGCGAGTTCACATCATCCATATTCCAAATTCAATGTAGGCAATAGAGAAAATTTGTATGTATGAAAAACCAGGAGCCCGAGCGGATTTGAACTCAGAATCCCTCGCTTCAACACATAGCAACTCTCACTGCTAGGCCAAACACTCCTCTGGTTATGTTATTATTCCGTTTGCTTATCTCGACTTGGCCTAACGGCCCTAAATATTCTCTATAGCTCGGCCAGTCTGACAGTACATTCGTCCTCGAACGTCCCTAATGACTTCTCTTCGAGTCCATCCTCATCAACCTGTGCAGACTACCTCGCTGCTTCGACGAGACATTCTCTTTTGAATGTCGTCAGATGCACACCACCTTGTGCATCCCCCTAAAAACCACCTTAACCCTCCTTCTGGGCCTCTCCTGCCCGAGGGTTCGCGAATCCAAATCCACTTTTGAAGCTGTAAGCGACGGAAAAGTTAAAAGAGCCTCGACCGGATTTGAACTCAGGATCCTTCGTTCCGAAAGGCTAGCACTCTCACTGCTAAGCCAAACGTTTTTCTTGTTATATTATTATTCCGTTCACCTATCGCGATTTGGCCTAACAGCCCTAAATAGCCTCTACAATAATTTAAAAAAATTTTTGTAAACAAAGACTAAGTTTAACTTAGTCGGCTCAGAAAATGAATAATCTCTCTCACGCAAGACTTTTATTTACATGCAATACTTATTCGGGTACTTGGCAATCTTCAAGTTACTATCCTATCAATTCTTTCGAAAATATTTAAGAAACAGAATTAAAATATAAGTCACTAAAGACCATTGTCCATTAGATTTTTCTCTAATTATTTCGCCCATTGATTTGTCATTGATCATTCATCGAAATCAAACTGCGAGTCCGATATATAAATGATATCTATCGTATCATCGTCTGCCGCTGACTTGTAGTAGCAGAAGTTACAGTATTGACTTTATGATTTAATCTCATTTCGAATAAGCTGTAGACCAGTGAACCTGTTAACTTCGCTAACTTGACGATTAATTCAATTTCCTTTGATTTATTCAGTGATTTATTCATTCTTGTTACATGCCGCACATGTGCTATGTGAGATTGATTTCCCGATGGACGATTTCCGTGACAAATTTCAGACGTCTGTCGTAACGCGCGTGTAATGGCACGTAAACGCATTAAAATGCATTAATTCGTTATTAATTTTCGGACGCATTATGCGTTCTGCTTATTGTAAGATTTCATAATTCCATCTTCCCTTATTATTCGCTCTTGCGTTACCAAGCTCGCGAACGTAATGACTGAAATTAGATATTTTAACTCTAATTAATCGAATCAATTAAACTTAATGATCTTGTAATAGCGAATTATGGAGCGATATTCTGAGCAACAATTATTAGTCAACAATTATTATCTTACCTTTTACATCATGTAAAATAATTGCTATCATGTAATATCAGTGTGCTTCGCATAATAGCTACGTATGTGCCATTTTCATTATCCTTTTGATAAGTGAAATACGAGACCCGATATGCAGCGTATTATACAAACAAATCTGCCTCGCGGCTTGTCATTATAAAATAAATTCTTTATTACTTTACACGACAAAGTTTCACACTTTATCCGCGAAGAAGACTACTTTACTCGCTTCAATTTGAATTGCTCCATATATCGTAGACTGTTTCGTGCTATGTTATTATTATCTAAAAGAATTATCACTAAAGTGATTATGTAGTACTTTTAATTTATAATCCCCGTTCTCTTTTATTTTATATCTATAATACCGTGTATTTGTAAAATAACTATTGATTTTTACATAAGCACACACACAGCACATTTTTAAGTATTACATCAAATGAGAAAAAAAGAGATCGGATTTCAAATTTTAGTTTTAGTTTACGTTAAAATAAACTATTTTTATTTTAAAATATACAATAAAATAAAGTCGGCTAATCTCGATAACTTTTTTTTATGTAAGATATAAAAGCTGAATTATAAAACAGACGAAAATAATTGCGCTCTAAGCAAGAGGATATTATTTCAAATTAATTTCAATTTAATTATTTCAAAAATTAATACTGAAAAAGTTTACGGCATTCTAACATGTATCGTCATTTCGAGTTTGTAATGCGATCTACGTGGTGACCGATAATAGGTGAAATGAAATTACAACTTCAAAACTTGTTTGCCCCATCCAATTAATTTCTTCGGCTGTCTTTCGCCACTCAACTTTGCGTTGTCGCTTTGCCACATCCGATCGATACTGGTGCATTACGAATTCAGATACGAAGAGAAAAAAGAATATTAGCGCGGATTTATTATCTCCATATGACAGGAAAGCAAAAGATAAATAAATTCTCTATTTTCTCGTAAAATTTTATGTTACAAATCGTATTTTTTTCTGAAAACAGTAAATTTTAAGTAAGGAACAAAATATTGCATCTCGAAAAAGAATAAAACAATATTGTATCACATTCCGAGTATTTGAATTGTATTGAATAAACAACGCCTTAAAGTTCATGTAGAATTAATTTTTATGCATTTTTCCCCGTATTGCAAATTATATACAGAGAGAAGAGGTTTCTTTGGATTTAGTAAATGTGTTTGTTTGAATTATATTTGTTTGACTAACAAAAACATTTGAATATACAAAACATTACTTTATTGAATAAAAACTTTGTCGTTTCGTTGCACTAAATCATTTTCCTTGACGGAAAAATAAATATTATTTGAAATAATATTGTAAATACGTTTGGTTGAAACAAATGCATTATTTCTTTCCATTAATTTATTTCTTTGAATGTTGCGTGATCAGTGCGTGATTCGAAAGTCGCCGGTAGGCGTCTCACAAGACCAAAACTTTCTCGTAAGTAAAATTCACTGAGAAATATATATATATATATATATATATATATATATATAAGACTTAACTTTTTAATAAAGTGAATTAGGTTTTGAAAGTTACACTTCCAACAACATTAGAGTTGAAATTTGAGAATAAGATGTGCAAAAACATCTTATTCCAAAACAATATATACTATATTTTCAAAAAATATATGTATAATACATATATAAAATATACGTGAAACAATAAAATTATTTCAATGAAATAAAAAAATGTTTTAATAAATGATAATAATGATAACAATGATAACAACTGATAACAATAAATGATATTTAGATGAAATAACAAAATTATTCGAAGCAACATAATATTTTTAACATAATTTTTAAAATAAAATAAAAATTTTTTACAAAAACCAACAAAATTGTTTGACAGTACAATACAATTGTTTCAGTCCACGAAAAATTAAAATTCTTCCCAACAACATTTTATTTCAAGTAAACATATATGTTGTTTGAAATTCAAACAATCATTTGTTTGTTTGACGCTATTCCAATAATTAAATTTCTTTGATCTTAATAAAATGTATTATATCCAAAGAAACATTTCTCTCTGTGCATGCCACTATTCTTTCGGGATACGTTATAATGTCGACTGTTACATCCAAATTCCAACAATCCTATTCTGTAACTTTTAACGACAGCGTCGTTATAGCGTTATAGCGCAGTATACTGTATGGTACAAGCTTCGAGACGATATATAACGACACTATATATAACGACACTGTCGTTCGCAAAGTTACAAAATAGGCCTACAAGATGCTTCCGTTTTATGAATATAGTAGTGGGATTAAGTGAAAAGACGTTACAGAACTTTCCTCGTGCATCAAGCCCATGAACGCACTGTGCAAGTCTGCAGATGTGTTTGTCAACATCCCTCTAAGACGCTACGACACTTTCTACGAGAAAAGTGCGCTCGTCCGTCTTTATTTTAGAAAAGAACTTAATCCTTATTACTTAGAAATAGACTTTGTGCGATCTTACGAGAAAGAACGAGTAGAATGAGGCCAGCTAATTAAAAGAAGTCCGATTAGCGTAAATTAATTTATTATTGTGGACAAAACGCCTCGAGTTTATTCCCTTACCTTGCCGTTACCAACTATATCATTTATATTAATGTCAGTTAATTTTTTTACAGCTTTCCTAGCCTGAATAAAATATTGAAATATATAAATTTTGTAATTTTTAATAGGGACATTTTGACGACCTGCGGTTTGCGCAAAATACTTTTTTAATTAGATCTTTTGAAACAAAGTATTCTCGACACTCCTGCTCACTTGAAAATTTTCAATTGCCCCATCTCATTATTTTAACATTGGAACCTTGCCCAACCATTTACAACGATGACATGGTAGGCAAAAAGAGAGAAACTAAAACTTGAACATATGTGTTCGTGAGTGTATGAATGGAAACGAGAAATTTATGGGGTCTTTACTGGCATAATGGAGGAAGGAGGGACGTGAGCCCCTGTAGAAAAACCAAGCGAGAACAAGATAACTTCGTTTTTAGTCACTTATACCAGGATAATCTGGTCGGGTGCTAGCTTGGATTTTATTAGAAGAAAGAAAGAGGGGAAAAAGGAAGAAATAAGGCTTACTAGTTGATGGAATGAAATCCTGAAAAGAAGGATATGATGGTCATAAAATTGCTGGATGTGTTATGAGTGAGTGGATCTCACCGATCACTCGACTGTCCGTCAGCGGTATCCTCATGAACAATTAACAGTGGGTGATGATCGATAATTGACTAAACTGAATTGAATAAGCATGATAGCTCAACAACAACTAAACTGCAATTGAACTGAAAGACCGCAACAATTGAACAATAACCGGCGATAACTTGCACTTTCGAACAGAGCTCTCAATACATGTATATCGACGAATCTGGGAGGCAGTATATAAAAAGTATATATCGATGTTTGATTTGAATCAATCAAAATTCTGATGGTATCATCAAATAGTGCATAGTTAGTTAATTTAGCTATTGTTTGTGTAAAAAAATTATCGTCAGGTGTCATAATTCTTCTTTACATTGATTGAATGTAGAAAACATTCCGTTGACAAATAAAAATTAGAAGGAGGAACGGACAAAGCGAACACCGATCAATTCTTCGTGACATTTTGGATAAAAGCGAATTTAATACAGGAACGTCGGCACCTATAAAAAAAAAATCTCTCGCTTTTGGAGCACAGGATATCCAATGTTGTTCCCTCACTGCTGCGCCAGCCTCGTTTGCGAGTCCGGTTCTGATTTCTGCTTTAGAAATGCTACTAGAAATGCGACTGCCATAGTCGACACAATATCTTCCGATGCAGTTTCTTCCGGCGACCCGGGCAATGTCGGTCGTTGCGTGGGATCGTTGCTGGTTGTCCTGTTCCGATTTCTTGCGTGGCAGTATGATTGGGCCGGCGGCCATAATCCCTTCGGTGCTTGTATCTTCGCCAAACGGATATTGCCGCTAAGACCATTCCGATGGCTTATCCGGACTCTCCCCCCCCCCCCATTTCCGTCGGGATTCAAACGGCCTCATGTATGATGCCTGATGATATCATGTACGAGCGTCATGAATGCATATATGTATAAGTTTGTCGTCCGCAAAAGGGACAGATTAATTAAACAAATAAGTAATTAGCAAGGCAATTAGTGAATTGCATATTTATGAGAAAGTTAATATTTAATTCACTTTACATTACGCTAAACAAGCAATTATTTGTCGTGCCTTTATTGATATATTTAATATAAGTCATTCTTCATATAATTTAATAAATACGAATAAGAAATAATTACAAAAAATTGTACATACTTTGAAAATAGTGCAAAAAATAATTTAAAAATATTATATAAATTTCAGTAGCACACACAATCTCTATTTCAATCATATTAAGTAATAAATCAGAGCTTTCTAAATCTCGCAAAGCATATAAAGTAGTCGCGTAACCCATAAATTCATTTACGTAAATTAAAATTGTAGTAAAATTGTAGTAATTGTTGTAAAGATGGAACGTGATAAAACGGGGAAAAATTGCTTGAATTCCATTCGTCATCACACGGAAAGAGGGACTTTGCCAAGGAAAAACTGATATTTCGCAAGAGGTGGTTGCATTAAAATATCACCCCGGAGGATCCGAAGAGTTCGATTTTCCTCGAGTTTTTTTTTCACAAAGCCTACCGCGTGACGAGAAATCTCGTTCTCTGAAAGCTTTCGCGAGACACATTTCTATATAATAAACAAAATACAAAAGTATTGGCTTCCTTCAGTTCGAGAAATGTAGTTTTCATTCCATGAGACTCTCTTTGTAACTTCATCGACTGACAAACTCGCATCTGCGTGATTAAACTCTGTGATGAACGGCAATTACGTTTGGAAATAAAAATTTTTATTTCCAAACGTAATTATTCTGTCAAATGCGATAGTAAGTTTATTATTTACGTAATATAATTCTCGTTACAATTTCCTCTCGCGACCATTCAGAAATTAAAAAGGTTTACTTTGCTTCGTTATTATCGAATCGCAATATTCCACTGATAAAATACACAAATATACATCGTCAATCCGTGACATTTAATTTATTTGATGAAATAATAAATGTAACAAAGTTAATTCCCTTAAACCGATAGACAGATCTTGATGTGTTACGACGATGTCGCCGCTTGCTGATATTTTATGTATGAAGCGAAAAGAACGATGGAGCGAAAGCGCTCGATAATATTTGAATTTCCGTCGCGTGCCATTAGGGTTGCTAAATGGTGATGTACGGCAACGATTTCGATGTTCCGATAAAAATGACCACGTAAACACTATTCTTCTAACATTTCCACAAGCAAATCAACTGTCATTTATTTATTCCAATTTGTATAATTCAAAAAACAATCACATGTAAAAAAATATCGATGAATAATAATTCTCATTTGGATTAAAAAACATTTTTTAAAATTATATTATGAAATAAATAGAAAGTTGTAACTTGTACACACGTAATTACATTTTTATAATCCAAGTAACTTATATATATATTTTTTATTTCCATTAAAATGTAAAAATTTAATAAATTTCAGTACTCTGATTAAAATTTTAAGCTTTTAATTTCAAATATTTTTTCGCAACAAATTTCTTTAAAGAGATATTTGGTCTTGATACAGTATCAAATTCTCGTGCTACCTAAAATATTATAATTATTTTAATGAGGGCTTTTGATCAATTAAATTAACGGAACTGTACGCAATGATACTGAGCTACGTAATGATACATGCCTATTGCGTTATTGGAATTCATAATTACTCAATATGACTTATTGCGATAATCCTCACATTAGCTGATTAATCATATTTGATTCATCTAGATTTGACAAACCATTAGTTAACAAAATTAAATGAAGTTGGATTAAAATGCAACTAGAAATATTACTTTAAAGCAATATTTACCAATTATATTTAAAAACTTGCACAAAAAGGACGATTTTGCTCAGGCATCTAAAAATTTAGTTGGATACAATATCTGAAAATAATTACATTGGACCATTTACCATATAGGTCAATGTTACAATTCGGGCATGAAAACATTTTATCGAAAAAAGTCGTTTATTACAGCCAATATTAAAGATGCAAGGAAATGCTTTAATATTTAACTTGAAGAATCTTTCCCGAGTCCTCTCACTCGAAGTAGCCGTCCTGC
The DNA here is from genome assembly GCA_021460005.1 of Tetramorium alpestre. Lineage (NCBI taxonomy): Eukaryota > Metazoa > Arthropoda > Insecta > Hymenoptera > Formicidae > Tetramorium > Tetramorium alpestre. The sequence goes on along the minus strand of JAJVSH010000044.1, from coordinate 342,582 downwards.
ACTTCGATCATTGCCTTGATCTCGGTTCTAAAGCGCCAGCACGCCGTCTTCAACTGGACCCGGTCCATAGCCGCAAACGCCGCCTCGATGGCGGCTCGGCAGGAAGCCATGTTTGGGGTACCTGGAATTGTTGGTAACCCTCTGATTACGCCTCACATGTAGTAGTCGAGAGGGTCAGGACTCGGTATTAGGAGGCCAGAAGTCCTTGGACCAGAACATGTCGACATTATCGTAGAGCGAATCCTGTACCAAATGACTCGTGTGAGCGGGTGCTCCATCCTGCTGGGAAGATATACGATCTCTATTCAAGGCTTCGCCGTCGTCCTCAGGTATCGCCTTATTGTTAAGAGTAGACGCATAATTAGCTATTACATTAAGGACGTGCATTTCGAACGTGCTTTGTATTGCTCTAATTTTATTTTCCTTTCTGATATTCCTCTCTCCTCGTCGGTGTCGTTTTTATAAAGAAGTCCGTTCAATTGTTAATTAACAATCTCAGTTACGTGCACAAATACTACAGTTCGTTACTTTTAAAAGTAATATCTTTTTGCGAAGATTAAGTATTTTTTATACTGCGCTCTCAGACACAGGCTTTTCAATATTTCTGATAATTATTTCACGTTAAACGAATAATATGTAATATAAAATAAATCAAATAAAATAATCATCCGAAATAGCTACGGTGTGAGTAATGAATCGTTTCCTTATCACTGAAACCACATATATTTTAGAATGCTTTTGAAATGTTAGCGTTAGCGTAAAATGTGGACGAATTTTTCTCGTTTTCTCCTTAAGACCTTTTATCTGTAAATCTTACGTTGTAGCACTATTTTGCAAAAGTATACTTGTAAAAGAGTTGTATAATGTGGTACGTAAAAATCGTGTATATCGTTACGTGATAATTATAATATTTGTCCGTAGTAACTCAAGTTATGAAATTCGGCGACATAATGTTTTATTCAAAGTATTTTTTCTGGGTTTCTAACTTATGTCCCCATTCAGGAGCTTTGTAACGTCATATTCAAGAGTGATCTGGCATTCTGTTTGATGTAATGAAATTTCTATTGAACGTCAAAGCATCAAACGATGTGCGCTCCCGTATCAAACGAAGCTTTGAGCGTATCATTTCAATACCAGTTTGGCATAGACATGAAAAACGACAATCTTTTTTTTTAACCATGATAATGGCTAAAATTTAACTTTATTCCCACAAGCCTACTTTATCCTAATGTCAAAAAATTATGTCTAATACGAAATTTACATTATCCTTATGAAAATATTTAATATATTGTTTGCACTTCTTGCATTAGAATTTGCAAGAAATTATATATCTACCGTAAAATTGGCCATATTTGATATAATGTGGCAATCTTTAGCGATAAAAATGTTTAAAATTTAATGCAATTATTTTTAATATAAGCTTTCTAAATATTTTGCTTCAGCATCTTAATTTATATAAATCTTTCTTCCTCTTTCTTTCTCTCTCATTGATGTTTCCGCTCTTGATACGGCGGAACATTTCTACGCTTGTAATCGACATGTATTCGTGAGAATTCATCCAGACTCGCTTGTTGCACTACTTGCAATTCGGTACAACGATTTCTCCGCTGTTTGCCAGAATTAGGGCGTCTATATATGTATACACATCGTCGGCAGAATCGCGATAAGTTGGTCAGGCAACCAGTAATCACACTCACACTAACCGAATCAATCGTCTGAAACTCGGTCTCTCTCTCTGCTATATCTTAAATTAAATATACTTTAACAACCAATTAGTGCAATGCGGGCTGACTTGAAATTGCAAGTTTTCAAACATTCTTTAATCAAAACCGAGTAGGATTTCTTCACAATATTTAAAATATTATTATAAAGCAACGCAATATTTAAAATATTATTATAAAGAAGATAAGAGATATCCATATATAATTTAGGTGTTTTAATGAGAAACTTGATGAGAAACGTTAATAAATTCAGAACATTACAATTTAAATAACGTACTATGTAGAATAAAATAAATGAAATTAATTAAATATAGTTGTGATAGAGAGAGAGAAGAAAAATATAATAAAAAATTTAATGTAAAATAAATACGATAAAGAGACGTATATTATATTGACGTATTGAACTAAATAGAATAAGAATGAGTCGACTAAACATAAAAAGAGTAATAAAGATAAAATCACAGGTCTTTGCTAAAAAACTTGAAAAAGTTGAAAATACTTTCAACCGATATGAAAAAGAAAGTTTTCTTTAATGAAAATGCGAATTAATAATGTTTTAAAATATAATCGAAAATAAATAAAACTTTTTGCGTTATTTACTGTTTAAAATAGCGATCGATGTGACCTAAGCGTTGCTAAGCACTCTAACAATAAATCACAATCTGCGTTAAACGGCGTGGAGAATCTTGTTCCATTCCTGGGAAGTACCACTCTGTGAAGTCGATGGAATCCACCCCTTTGGGATCTGCCTTGGAATCTGCCATCGTTAACGATGTCTCCAATTCAAATTTACTTAACTTGTCTGTAGGCACCGTTAAATTTTCTGCAATTTGCACAACCGTCATCCCTATTGCTTCGATGGAAATTGTCACCACGCTAATAGTGCAGCTAAGGATTTACCAAGATATTCAAACGTTGCAGTTTCCTCATAAAATTTGATCACAAAGGGATATATAAGGGATATAACAGTTCCACACGTGTCAATTCAGACGCACAGCTTTTCTCGTAATTTCAACGATCGATTCAAATTCATTGCCATAATGCACCTACTGACAGCACAAACTCCGAAACAGCCAAGGTTTCATCGAAATGTTAATTTATTAAAGTTATGACTTTGCATTTATCATTACTTGACATTGCTAATATAAAGATATACAGGGTGGGTCAAAAGTCTGGATACACCACAATATCTCATAGACGATGCATTTTAGAAAACAATGTTTTAGACAAAAGTTGTTCAAAAAGATGCATTTAATGTCCGTTAATGGTAATGTCCATTTGACCTTGGATGGCGTTGCCAAGGTCAGGTTGAGGTCAACTTGATTTTTTATAAAAATAACCATTATTTTTTGTAGCTGACGTCGAGACATTTTCAAAATAGTATAATTTAACTGAGTTCTGTTAACTACTTCTTGAAAAATAAGTTAACAAATTTCAAGTACCGGCATTAGCGTTATCCGAGATACGCTACGTTGAGGTTGTACGGTCGGGTTCAAGATCAAATGGACATTACCATTAAAATGCATCTTTTTGAACCTTACAACTTTTGTCTAAAACATTGTTTTTCTAAAATGCATCATTTATGAGATATTGGGGTGTATCCAGACTTTTAGCCCACCCTGTACATTTTTAAGATAAAGTAAATTTTACAAACCAATAATTTACATAATTACTGCTACATATATATCGATTTTATTTTTATGGCTTCAAATTGGTGGAATAATGAAAAAAAAATTTTCAATTTTTGAAATTTCTAAAGTTTTACAATCCTTTAATTATCTTGCAAGAAATATGACTGTTTATAAATATAACTGCAATAGACTTATTTAGTATACGTTTATATATACATAGCAAAGATGACAAATTGCTTGTTACACTTTAATCTTCAGCCTCACTTAGTTTTCTTCAGATAAAATAAATTAAATTTCTACCGCGTTAATATTGTATTTATTAAAAAATAAATAATCGAGTAAATAAAAAGTTCGTGAGATTGCCATATCGAGTAATAAAATGTAAATAATCTCTACATTAATTTGTTTAATGATAGGAACGATAATGACAGTTTGAATCGAATTACGAAAACGATATGCAATATTTCCGCGTTTCACTAAAAAAAAAAAAATTTTGAAATACATGGAATCCTTTAAATCTTAAAGGATTTTATTCTTATTTTAACTTCGAGAGGATTCCTCTGAAATCAAGAGAAAAATACTATTAACAAGAGTATTTAAAAGAGAAAAATGTATTTTTCATTTTATTGAAAGAGGAATATGTTTGCTGTAAAACAGTGAGCTTAGAATATGAGATAATAGGAAGAATCACTTTGAACGTAAAATACTTTTTTGGAAGTTACATAAACAAAAATCTCCTAATTGCACCGGTTTTAAAGTATAATAAAAGTGAGATTAAAATAATTTCCGCAAGTGGAGCGATGCACAGAACTTAGGTATCCGACGTAACTTGTGGTATTAATTGTCTGAGTAGAGAAGCTGATTGTATTATCAAAGGCAAATATGCGAATGCGCGCACGGGCACATATGCTCCGGGAAAAAAAATGTTACCATCAATTTCGCGATGCTTGGAGCTCGTATAAATGCCTCTATACTTACAGAATGCAGAATAACAAGATAAGCGTGATGTTATTGTGCTTAAAACTTGGTAAACGCTTATGTAGGATGCGCGATGCCCCGGGTAAAATTTGATTTGTTTTCAGTTGTTATCTTTTGTTATCTCTCTTCCCTCCGCGAGTTAATTGAAACGAAACAGATTGGAAAAGTTCGATCGAGGGAAGAAAATATTCGCACGATTGTTGCTGGCAAATGGGATTTGTTTGCTTTAATTACACGGTTAAAAAAGAAGTAGCGCACCGGAGGCTTTACACACGGATTAAATAATAAAGTATTTATTTATAAGCAAAATAGTCTCGTTAAAATTTCTCACAACTCTGAGATTTTCCGACTTTAAAACAATGTGTAATAAACTTTGGAATGTTATCGATAAGTTTATGACAGAGCGGGGCGGGTTACGCTTGGCTATACAAATTTATGGCAATTATTTGTTTATGGCGAAACTTTCAGCAATGTAATATCACTCATATATAGGATGCGCCGTTACAATCTGAACAAAATTGAATTTGAAATTCCCGGTATATTAGAATTCAGCTGTGGGTGCCATTTGGCGCTAAGATAGATCAGATACATGGATAAGACATAACTTCGAAATGTCACTTGGTCAGGTTAAGCCCGGAATATAACCGGAGGGCGATTATTGAAAGTCCCGACCTAAACCAACTTGACTACTACTACATGTAGGGCATAGTGACGCCCAACAATTTCAGGTACCCTAACGTAATTTCCTTCCAGACCGCCATCGAAACGTCGTTTACGGCCATGGACCAGGCCCAGCTGCAATGAAGATGGCTAGCGCTTTAGAGCACCAAGATCGGGGCGATGATCAAGGTATACACGACGGTTAGTCAGGAAAAATCGCGTAAGTTGAATATTAAAGCATTTCTTTACATCTTTAATATTGGCTCTAATAAATAACTTTTCCGATAAAATGTTTTCATGTCCGGATTTTAACGGCGCACCCTATAAAGTAATAAACAGCGCAAATTGCCCCAATATTATTTAAATAAACATTTTAAATTCTGCATTTTTCTTGCTTATTTGTAAATGAGCAAATGTAACAGGTAAATATAGAAAGTCAATCTCATTTATTATGAAATTGGCAGTTGTTTACTGATATACATATATATATGTATAATGCAATACGCAACAAACCTGACAGATCAAACCAGGAAACAAAAGAGATGAATCGAATTTTTCAAGAGTTTCCTTTGAATGTTCTTGTCACAGAAATGTATGCAAAAGTTTGCACTGTGCCCGGAAAGAAAATAAATAAAACTGGAAAAATAAATATCAAATAATGACCGTCGTCGTGTCTTCTTAATGAGAAATGAATAAACATAATGTATTTTATGTAGTGGATGTTAATTTAGATGATACGTAAAAGAAAAGAAGGATTCATCGTTCTAAGATTGTTTTGAACAGAGATGAGTCCAGCAAATTTGGAATAGATAATTGAAATTTTCATGTTGCAACTTTTTCACGTTGCAAAAAAAATCTGCAAAATACCAGTGACGTTACAGAAACGTTATCAGCTTCCATAGAATTCAGATCTATAGAATCAGCTTCTATAGAATCTGATTGATTTCAACACAATTCAGATCAATCAGATTCGATAGAATTTCATTTCAATCAGAGATTCTATGAAATTAATAATTTTCATGGACATGGCACAAGATGTTTCAAAATACATTTGAAATATATCAATTTTGTTTAAATTTAAACAGACTAATCAGTATTTGATGTTTCTTCGTATATTTTTAATTAAAAAACATTGCAACTGTGAACGTTATTACTTTGTTTTTCATAAAATTGCGGATATCTTTTTATGAAAACACGTTACGTTAAGATAAGAGCTTCCGCTTGTTATCTTCTCTGTGGGTTTTTTCAACCAAAGCTTAGCATTCTCACTTGCGGCGCTGGCTTTTGATTCTAATAAAAATATATATTGAAGATCCGGGTCACGTTTCCCGACTGAAAGAAGATTTTAATATCGCTGCAGTTTCATGTAATCTCGTAGCTTTCTTCTTGTCTTCTAGGATAATGTAATTCAAAGGATTACCATTTTTTATCGTGAAGCATCAGACGAGGAGGCAAGGGCTTAGCGAAAAAAAGCTTCGTTAAAGATAATGAGTAACTCGCGACAATGGCCTCATAATCCAGTATACTATTAGTCGGAGATGTCTATTAGAGGGTCGTAGCGCTGAGTAAAAACTCGCGATAGAAAGTGCAAGATCGAAAGCTTCTGGTGAGACAGATGCGGTGATCCCGTTTAATGGAACAGATTCGAGAAGATGGTTCATCTAAGCGCGCACGATCTCGTTTAGAAGATACGCAGCTTCGGAATGTTAGCGTTGTGAAAGTCGCGGCTGTGTTCGGTTCTTTCGCGCGAATTAATCCCTTCGCTGTCTCTGACGCGTATCTGCGCAAAAAAAACTCGTGCCACTTTTGCTTTATGACGCATATGTGCGCATCTTGAAAAAAATATATTTATACTGTTACGATTTGATTGTGCTTTGGTATTTATATGTTTTTTGGGTCGCTTAATTCGAATCTGAAATCAGATTTTTGAAATTCAATATGGCGGACTAAAACGCAAAAAGTTATTTTATTTGAATGATACCCGATATTCGAGAGTTTTTGAGGTCGCCGAATCCGAATCTGATGATAATCAAATTATTAACATTCGAAATGGCGGATCCAATATGGCAGCTCAAAATTCGAAAAATACTTGAATGTTTATAATTTTGAGCTGCTATATTGGATCCGCAATTTTGAATTTTGAAAACCTGACATTAAATTCGGATTCGGCAATCTCAAAAACTCCCAAGTATCGGGCATCATTCAAATAAAATAACTTTATGCATTTTGGCCCGTCATATTGGATCCGCCATTTAAAATTTCAAAAATCTGATTTCAGATTCGGATTCAGCGACCTCAGAAACTTTTATACTGAAATTCAAGTGTAGTTTTGGAAAAAAAAATTGCAACACACTTTTGGCACGAAAAGTTATTTTTCATCTGACGAAAAAAGATTAAGGGATCGAAACGTATCGTATATATTCGGAGAAAACGTGGGAAATGGGCGGGGTCCTAAAGGATACTGTCAAACGCTCTGGCGACAATTTACACGCGTTGGAACTATTTAGTCCGCCGCGGTGATACTCTCGCCACTTCAAAGAGAGAGCCCTTTGAAATTATGGTGATAGCAAAATGCGACGCTGACACAGATGCGGTGAAAACCTATTTCGCGAAACACGCTACAAACATCGCTCGCGGACGCGCGAACGTGTGTTGTTGCATAATCGAATTTTAACATGCGCTGAAATTAAATAAAAAGAAAGTTTTTTTCATGTCGTCGCGTGCACACGCGGATATGGATGTAACGTGGCTCAATGCGTTTTTAGGCGCGATTAAATTTAATATCTGCCATCTGTCGCCTTTTCGTTATAAACCGCTCCGGCGCAATAAATATCAAAAATTTCGTCATCGATGCATAGGGCAATTGAAATTTGTGATATATGATTGTGTAATCAATTCTCTCTCTCTCTCTCTCTCTCTCTCTCTCTCTCTCTCTCTACAGATATTTGTGACATAAAAATAAATTTGAATTATATTCAATAAAATTTGCTATATTTGTAATAAATTGTCGGTTATATTGATCAAACTATTAATATCTGTTACCTCCATAGAGTCGGTACTATCCATCGCAATATTGTTTCTAGTTTGACTGATCGGCACGGGAGAATGAAAGTTTAAACGATAAATGAATGTAGTGCGCGTCGAGGCGAGAAACGTAACCGAGAATGTCTACTTTACAAGCTTGCAGCTTCTCTGTGTACCAATAAAACCGAAATCCAATTTACGGATAGGATTGCAAATTTTTGCAATAAAATACCGCAGCGCCAGATCTTGCAATTGGGCTGCGAAATAGCCTTTCTGTCCGGATATTGTTTCATGGATATAGCATTAGAATGGCCATTTAATAATGCATCGGCGGTTTAATTTTCGGAAATGCGATTATGCCGCTCGTGCAGAATCAACAGCATATAATCATTTGATTCCTAGATAACTTCCGCTCTACGTGATTATTTAATCACTTTTTCCGAGAATCTAGCATTACTCACGGTTTAATTGTTTTACATGGTATAAATGTTTCAACTGCAGCAAGTAGGTTAGAGTATATCATTTATTAATCTGTTGTAACAGTATAATACTGTTACAACAGATAGCGGAAGTTATCTAGGAATCAAATCGCGCCCAAAAACGCACTGAGCCACGTTACATCCACATCCGCGTGTATTATACTGTTACAACATTTTTTTAATTATAACAATTTAGTTTTTTATCAAGACTTCATTTTGCCATTATCACATTCTCTAGATTGATTTTAGCGAATAGATTTTACTTCTCTTCGCTGATTTCAGATTCAATTTTCATTTCTGATTCGATCAAGTTGCAACCTATGAATATTAGCACAATTTTGCTAATATTAGTATTTTATTGTAAAATTACATTATCTTTGTCAATCTTATCTTAGGATTTTTAACTTAAAGGATAACGCCACTCTAGCAGCTCAAAAATAAGCCTAATTTCGAGAATTTTGTCTGGCGATATAGTAAAAACAATGGAAAATCTTTTTATTAATCTTTATTATACATGTCCTGAGAGCATAAAAAAATTTTTTCTTAATTTTTTACACAAAATGGCGGCTCAATAGCTCCGCAAAGAAAGGTGCTCCGCGTGAAAGATGCTCCATGACCGGAAAGGTTTCTCACTCAATTTATGATTTGGAACAAAAGACCAAAAATTTTTCAGTTCTACACATAAACAGCTATAGTACTACGAAAATGTAAAAAAAATGTTTTTATGGAAATGGCGCGCATTTGAAAAAATAGTGCGATTTTCGGGGTCAAAATTTTGTGAAAAATTATTTATAAAACAAAAAATATTCAATTAATCGAAAAATCCGTAGTCCAATAAAGAATGTGATTTTAAACACTCAGTTCAAATTTCAAGTCGATTCGTTAAGAGTACGGATGCCGGTTGAAAAAAGTGATTTTGAGAAAAACGCGTTTAAAGCTTTGAGAATAGAAATTTTCAATTTACCTTTAATCTGCAATGCCTGCGCCATACATTTGACCTTCTAAATTAATGTTCTCGTTCTCCTTTGCCTTTCTGGCTGATTTCAAAGCCAATCGAGCCTCTTTTGCAGCATCTGTAAGCGATCGCTTCGAAAAAGTGATGCGGCGCGCATCGGCCTCCACGCAGTAGTTGTAATAATTCGGTCCTATTGTGATGCCCAAAACTTTCATTATCTGAATAATACTTGATAAGCCATCGTTATACTACAGAAATATCTGCAGCAATGTCCACGATAGTTTTGCCACTAACCATTGTTTTTGGAGAGATAGAACCTAACCAAACCGTTGAAGCTTTCATTGCTGTTTTGCGTGTAACCTACACAACGACTGAGAAGATCATCGTTGCTCAATTCTTCATAAATTAGCTCGATTTCTTTATAAACTTCTTCTGAAAGGGCTAGTTTGTGATTATAATTTTGTAAAGTATTGGTGGTTTTCGCTCTTTGTCACAAGCACCATGATCCTTTTCCGACCGGATATTTCTCATGCTGCGGCTTTTGATCTGTCGACAGCTTGTGGAAAAGAGTTGCCCAGATGTCATTCCTCAATTTTTCTACAAAATCACTGTTTCGGCGAATTGCTAAACCGTAGTAGATAGAAAGTTCATCAATAAGCTTGCCTTGTCTCCGAGATTTTTTTTTTCAAATTCCGAAGGTGAGTGCCCATTCGCTTTTGAATGTGATCAATGCATTTTTTCTTTGTCATTGTAAAGTTATCGTAGGGATTTGCATCCAAAATACCTTTAAAAGTCTTAGAGTCTCCATCACCAATGTAGTTTGCATATTTAACATTATACAAACTTTCTGAGCGCTGAAACATTTCAACAACTGCATCTACTTCCACTTTTACCGGCGCTCCCCTCATGATTGACTTGACATTCAATTGCATGATTTTCTGCTCATTCTTCATACCTACTCTTCTGTACCTTCTTCTTTTGCCCAGAATTCACAAGCTCTACAGTATTTGGAGTTTACAATTATATCAATCACTTTTCATTATATCAAACATGTACGACGTGTAATTTTAAATTGTTAATTAAACGTAATTCATTAATCCATTCATTCACGCACAATTAACTGCATTTGACTTTCAAAGCCCATGTTTTCCTTGTTTCTCCTTAAAATTCAGTTTGTTAAGTACAACGGAACTTATTTATGAATCAATCTAATAAATGCTCGGGCATAAAAATCGGGAACAGCGCACAAAATTAGAACATGAAAAGAACGAGATTCCAACGTAGTTCATTTCGATGTTTGCGATGTTAGCTTTACAGTGATAGAGCAAGCACGAGATAAGGAGTTGAAAACCGCTTCTAGCACAGAAATGAGAGCAATTAAATTGGCTGCAATATCGTAGCTATCTCTCAGTTTCTACGATATCATTACTTTTTTTCCCGCGCGATTCACGTGAAATATATCCCTAGCCCCCCAATGCAATATACATCATTCCGAACGACTGATCGTAATTGAGAAATGATCGGTGCACCGATGGCGCAATACGTGCCATTTCCATTTTTCTGTATCATTTATGCGCTCTCCAGAGTGATTTCCTGGCATTCACTTCTTCATATTTCGCACTGAATTCGCTTTTACCGATTAGACATGCAATTATCTCGAAAAAATAATACATGTTACATATGATGTAGATTTTATTTAATATAAAAGCAAGTACATGTAAAACTGCAATGAAATTTATATAATTATCTATAATTATGCCACATTGTTAAATTATCGTAATGTTAATAATACTCAATTTGAGTCAAATTACTGTCACATAATTATTATTTAGTGCCATTGTTCGTACTCAATGTGCTCGTTAATTTGCTAAAACAATGGAGTTGAATAATGGAATTAATAATTCGTTAATGTACATGTTTTCTTTTTTATAAATAATATAATTAATAATTTCGACACATTTATACAATCGTATATGGTACCTAGTTAAAAATAACAAAATATTATTTACTTTCACTTGACTCAAGAAATTGATTTATTATTAATTTGATAATAAATCTAATATTTAATCGTGCGATATATTTATATTATTTTATTGATAGCTGCATTTTGTTATGTATGAGGATAATTTAAATTTAAGCAGGAATTTGTTTCTATACATATTATAACACCACTGAAAGGTTTCATTACTTTAATATTCCCTTGACTACAATGCGCTTGTTTTATTGTTCTGGAAATTTTCTTTGATTCCTAAATTAAAGAAGGTTTTAGATAGCTTGTCAAATTAACTCTGTACAATGACTTTATTAGTGAAATCTCTTATTTCCTAAAAGCTGTTTTAAACAGGTGATCCAAACAGGTGGTTTGCCAAACTGTGCTTAAAGTTTGATGAAAATTTTCAAAATGTTGACCCCTTCGTGAGAAATTTGATAATTATTTGTTGCTCGACACTACTTGGCATTGCTCGCTCAGTCATTGTGACAGCGTCTGACTGATGACTTTACTTTTGAAGACGGCTTGCACAGTGCGGTCTGTCTGAATGTGTCACAACAGTGACACAGATTGATTAGTCCGGCAAAACTATATATATATATATATATATATATATTTCCGTTTATATTTAAACCACCCTTGTACTTTACCGCAAGAAGGTACTCTTTAGCATGTCTCTTGATAAAATTTCTCTTGAAAGACCGTCCGGCTTTCAAGATTTCACGATCGCTTTTAACAAAGTATACTTATACATATTTTTTGGTTAGCACAAGTGTGCGTTTGACGTGAAATATAAATGATTTTCTGTACAATTATAAAGGAAAGATTACATTCTTTTTCAAAGGAAATTAAGCCGTCAAGTTTTTACTGAGCAGACATTTTTTAATACTTTTTTGACCATTTCACTTACCAAATATTTCCGGGATATCTTTGACAATCAGAAATAGTTTAAAAAACTTATCAATTGTACAAAAGTTCTGCAGCAGTAGTAATGCGAAGTACACGAGAAATTTAACCTAAATCATTGAGACAAGAGAAAATTGAATATAGCGTTGGAAAACTAAAAAAGGCAATTATTAATAATGATCCTGTAGAGTGTAGCTTATCACAGACAATGGAAACTTTGTGCGAAGAGTGAAAAAGCACGCGAGATAAATTAATTTCGCCGTGTCGCCAGATTCGTCAGATAGCATATCACCGAGCATTATATATTCGAAACTTTTTCTATACTTTTCATTTATTAGACAACTCATGTAGTCTCATGCCATTACTACCACCGAGGCACATTGCTGTACGCCAAGTGATAAGAAGAAGTTGGCGTGAAATTGAATGCACTTTAATTTCTCCCTCCTCTTTTCTTACGGTTGGACGTGTTACGCTGTCAAGACGGGCGTTCTGATTTGTTTTTTTAGTAGGCGAATTAAACTGACAATGAGATAAGCTAGAATATCCAGTTTAAGTTTAAACTTGAAACAGACGGAAAACCATTATTCTGCGAGTTTTTTATTTATCATGTCTTTAATGTACTCAATAACCTAATTTATAATTTATTTACCTAATTTATAATTTATAATTTATTTAATTATAATTTAATTAATTTATTTAACAAATTCAAGTACAGTTTTTTTTATAAAATCAACGGTTTGCATTTTGTCACATTTTTGCGAAATTTTGTCTTATAATAATTCTTGCTGATTTTTTTTAAATATAAACTAATTTATGCTTTTTTAAAAATTATTTTACATACATTACATATTATGTAAAAATTCCGTTTTCTAGCCATGTTTTATACGTTATCGTATTACTAACGTGAAATCATACACGTATCTATAGATTGGAAAAATATTCTAGAAATTTTAGCAAAGATTATGTGCAGGCAATACGGTTAAAGATTATTATAAAAATCTTAAAAACATTTTAATATAATACATTTTCATTAGAATTTGAAGATTTTGTTATATTGACTATATTAGCTTTTTTAAACTTTCTCTTTTTTTAATCATTTACGCATTTTTTAAAACTCTAGTAATATTCAATTTCAATAAAATTTGAATATTTTATTTCTTGCATCTATTACATTGAATCTGTTATTTTTTTATTTTTATTTAGACTTAATCCCATTTTTATTTTTTGACGTCGTCAAAAATTTCAAAATAATTTAAGACTTATTTTACTTCTAAAAAAAAATTACACATCAAAGGATTAATGCGTTAATATAATTAGATTTTGGATACTTGTTTTCTTAAAAAATAAAATAAAATTTTGCAATATCGATTGTGACAAAAAAATTTTATTTCGTTCTTCAAAATCAAACTTACAATAATACTTAAAGCTATTTTGCATGCAAAATTCTAATATCCGACCGGTATCCATTAACTAGAATTCTAGAGTTCTAAATTTCTCGTAAAACGTAGCAGCAGCTTGCAGTATAATTCCATTGTAACCAACGCTAAAATCGAACTAATCCAACGACTAAGCCAGTTAGTGAAATAATTAGATTAGACGATGAAGGAGCACTAATGCTCTTCATGTTTTACTATCTTGTTAATATGTTCAAAATTTCATGCAACTCGTTACGCACAACGTCGTTGTGTGAGAACTTTCGAAACTATCTCCATTAAATAGTCGATACTAAATAGTTGATTTTAATCAATACTCGCCGGTGACAAGACATCGTGCGACATTCTCATTTCCCAGCAGAAAGCATCCTTGGTAGCGATAACGCTCACGTTCTCTTTGATCAGAGAGGCAACAACACGATCAAGTTGCCTCGAAATTTTATTCTAAAACCGTTTTAAGTCAGCAATTTACATCGTCGCCGCTGCAAGATTACAGTCGGAGGATTTTTGCTACGCTACCTATTCCGTAGAATGCGATAAAGGTCCCTTCTCGCGTGAATACATCTGTATGCTTTTGAATTTTTCCGGTTCGTACCATTACCTTAAACTGCCTTTCTAAGAGCTTCTATATTTAAATCGATTCTCGGTATCAAAGTGCCAAAAGGGAGAAGCTATTGTAGGGCGTTGTAATATACATTTTTAACATTTTATTAACGCTTTAATAAATTTACTTGAATTTTTCCAGAAATTTTTAAACGTATTAACATTATTTAATAAATAAACCAGATGTGCTTCAAAACAATTTTTATTTATTTAAAATAAGAAACCTCTAAACATTGCTTTAGTTTTTCATATTTGCAAGAAAGTGACAGTTGGCACATTTAACGATGTAATATTCTGACTAAAAATGTAAAAGTAAAAACGAAATGTTTATCGATCCAAAAGTGAGAAGACTAATCTCATCATATAAATTTGCACAACAACACAATAACGTTTGACATTTAATTTGCGTTACAAGTATCTGTATATTGACGAAGAAGAATTAATACGCCTTGAAACATGCGCATGTGAAATTTCACAACGACACGAGATCCAGTAGTATCAACCATCGATTAGACTAAGAACATGTAAGCGTTTAAGTAACGTCCATCGCGCATTATTCTGAAATCCTAAGATACGCTCTAACGCACGTTCTCGGCTTAATTTCGCGCGATAGTATATTCACGATCATCCGCATATTTACGTCTGCTGATAATAGTTGGCAAACACTGCGACAGTATGATATTTATTTATTCACATTTATAAAACAGTAAGTGAACAATTAATAAAATTGTTTTTATTAATCTCGCTTGCGTCTTTGAAACCTGCTTCTTGAACCTTGTAATGTCGATAAATTAATATGATTGATCGAGAAAAAAACATTATTACGCATTATACAGGGTGTCCTATTTTAAAAAACGCACCTCGATAATTCTTCAATATTTTAAAATATGGAATATTTCATAAAGTATTCATTTTTGGATAATTTTACCTTAATACTTTTAGACATAGAATAATAAAGAAATTAATAAAAGGAATTGATTAATAGTATTAATTTTTAGATATGGAATTTTGCAAAATCCACCAATGCATTTATAAAATGCAATAAAATTTTTAAACATAATTCTTCGTGCTTTTTTACATTAATAAATTCCTTACATTATTTTATGTTTAAAAATATTAAAGTAAAGTCATCGAAAGATGTATATTTTTATTTTTATTTTTATGAGATATTTCATATTTTATATTAAAAAGTATCATGACAATATTTAAAATATCTCGAAAAGTACTAAACAAAAAGTTACTTAGTCATAGTGTTTTAGAAAGCTCTCGAGATAAGCTACAAGAATATGTAATGAAAAATAAGGTGGCCCATTTAAGAAATTGAAGGTGACCTTCATGTGACTTTCAAACGACTATCCAAGGTCAAACCAATAGCACCACCTTATGTCCTGCTTCGAATCAAAACACTTTTGTCCGATACATTTTTGCTGAAAATGCTTCGTTGAAGAATTATCGAGGTGTGCTTTTTTAAATGAAACAGCCCGTATAATGTCGTTATTATTAAAAGTTTGTTAATGATAAAACCATTTATTCTTTTATTTGATAAAAACAGTGTTTTTTATTTTTTATACTGTCAAATATTTTTCCTAAACAATATCTAGAAAAATTCAAGTCATCTTTTAATACTTTAAATTAAAATCATGGAAATAAGAATTTTTGTTATTTAAATTTCTTTTCACAGAAAGTTGTGTATTTAAAGATTAAATAATATATTTTTAGATACAAACA
Source organism: Tetramorium alpestre (assembly GCA_021460005.1). NCBI lineage: Eukaryota > Metazoa > Arthropoda > Insecta > Hymenoptera > Formicidae > Tetramorium > Tetramorium alpestre. The sequence goes on along the minus strand of JAJVSH010000044.1, from coordinate 326,474 downwards.
ATTAATCCAGTAGTAACCCGTTGAATTCTTTGTCCATTCTTTTTATTTCTATTGTACTTTAGTCTTACTTGCTTCTGTATCGAAACGTCATTCGGATATGCGGGATTGAATCTTGATTGAGCCGGAGATTTGTTGTACATTACTCTACTTGTACAAAAACATGCGTGTTTGAAATTCTCTACATTTTTTCGCTGTCAGTTTATAAGCTTCTCTTGTTTTACCTTATGTATTTTATATTACGCACGACTAAAATACTTGCGAAATTAAAAGACAAACTGACTGTTTGCCTGTTAGATTCATATATTATTATTTTTACGAACAATGCCACAATCTTTTTCAACCTTCTTTTTTGTTGTCGTTTGAACAAGTTGGTTTCCATAATTTTTCATTAAACAGAAACTCCGTAAAGTTCCAAGAAGCTCTATTGGAGGACTCCGTTGGAGGAGTTGGTAATAAATACTCAAAGTTTCAAGAACCTCTATCGAAGGAGTTCTGTCGGAGGAGTTGTTAATAAATAAGACAAGATAAAGATAGACAAACAGATAAAAAAGCAGAAGCAAACGGATTTTCGACGTCGGCGTTTCCCTGTTTCGTCCCTGTTTCATCGAACAGTATCGAATCCGAGAATTTCGACAATTTTATTTTACCCCTCTGCATTAAAAATACTGAACGACCACGAAATTGATGGAATATTAAAGTAAAAGGGTGATGAAGCAGACATGGCTATATGTACATACTCACTATCGCTTGGTTCCTGGCAATATGCATTAGTCATTCTATGTAATACTGGGAAACGAATATAAGGAAATATTAATTATGTTGCAGCTGTATTCTCTACTATTTTGCGAAGCAAAGAAAACTGCCAGGGGTAAACAGAAACGATGTGACTTATGAACAGATGAGTTTTCCGGGCTATTTCGAAGATTTATACAACGCGTCTGGAGAACCAACCAGTGTATCGGATATACAGACATCTACAGTAAGTCATACTTCAGCAACCTGACGTTATTTGGCACCATTTTAACGTTAAAATGTAGAAAGCGATAAATCAGTTTGATATTTGAAATGTTTCTCTTCTATTATAAATCTCTTTTAATAAATACTTCCGTCAAAAAATATAAGTATAATTATTCATTACACAACAAATATTTACTGATAAAACTCCCGTCGCCTCGAAAAATTAATTCTAGTCCTAAATGCAGCTATTAGTAATTATATTCGCATTTTTTCTACCGTCAAGACAATACTACTTCTCCTCGATTTTCTGAAACACGCTTATATAACAGCCTGGCTCCTCCTTGCATTTAATGACGCGTTCGGCGTTGTGGCGGGCGTCTCGATAGCTTCGAGCTTCGATCCCAAAACTATTAATGCGTCTAATGCTTGAGTTCAATGCACTTTCGCGTTAGTTTAAGTGCCTCAACTGTAAAAGGACATGAGAGGATCTATTTACGTCACGCTGCCATTTTCCCCACAACCAAGAACATGGATCTCGCTAGGGATCGTGCACTTTGATATTTGTTCATACCAGTATATCCGCTCATCGTTAAGAAACACTCGTGCACACTCAATATGGCTTATTATGATCGGATCAAAATGTACATTAACCAATTTCCGAAATTGAATTTCTATCCTATCAAATTATTGCGATAAACACAATAACTTAATGTAATGACACTTGCATGTATTGTTAATTTATTGGTATTATAATATAAGAAACAAAAAATTTCGGTTATATAATTATTTTATTATCTAAGTTTCTAATTTCTTATTTCTTTTACATGCCATTGAATTTATAAATTATATTTTTATGTATTATATCAGTTGCTGTTCATTCTAAACACATACAAATTACTAAAATACATGCATTAAATTAAAATAAATAGCTGAATTTTATCAAAAGTGCGGTAGCGCAACAAACTGCAACGTAACATAGAGATTTGCCAAATAAACCGAATGCAAACACAAAATAGAATTCAAAATAGTTTCGAACAGACTGTTATGCGTTTTACAATCGAATGTTGCAATTGAATCGATGCGTGGATCCGCCAAACATTTCCTTCGTTTGCTTGCAAATGCGAGAAGGGCATTACACGATTCTATTTGTAATCCTGAGCAAAACGGCTTTATGGAATTTGGTTTATATTGCTTAAACCTTAATGTAAGCAGAGATTATAGTTTAGTTATATACATATATCTAACAACATGTAATAGAATAAATTGCATTTTAACAAAAATATGTTATAAAGTCACTATGTATGTTGAGCCGCTTAAATATAAAAACGTACTGCATTCTATATTAAAACAATAAAATCGCTTCTAATAGTTTTAATAATTTTATTCCACAAACACTGGAAAAAAAACTGGAAAAAATATACAGGGTGTCCCATTTTAACTTGGATAGTAAAATATCTCGAAAACTGAGCCCAGCAGACAAAAATGTTTCAGACAAAAGTTGTATGGTTTCGAGGGGGACATAAGATGGTGTCATTGCTTTGACCTTGGATAATTATTTGAAAGTCATGTGAAGGTCACCTTCAATTCTTTAAACGGAATTCTATACTTTTTATTACATATTCTTTTAGCTTATCTCGAGAGCTTTCCAAAACGCTATAATGAAGTATGTTTTTGTTAAGTATTTTTTTAGTTAATTTAAATTTTGTTATGACATTTTTTAATATAAAATATGAAATATCTCATAAAGTATTCACTTTTGAATGATTTTACCTTAATACTTTTAGACGTAGAATAATAAAAGGAATCGATTAATAGTATTAATTTTTAGATATAGAATTTTGTAAAATCCACGAATGCAATTAAAAAATACTTTATGAGATATTTCATATTTTATATTAAAAAATGTCATAACAAAATTTATCGCGATCTTGGGAACAATGACGCTGGGCGGTCGTATCTCGCCGCGCGCTTGTATTCGGCGGTGGGCTAGGCTAAT
>JAJVSH010000044.1:307320-322962 GCA_021460005.1 Tetramorium alpestre | reverse complement strand
CATAAAAGAGGATTTTATACGTTTTTACTACTATAAAATTATATAAATTGAATTGAATTAAATTAAATTTTATGAATTAATATCAAAAGAGAAAACTTTTGGCTCACATCAGTTTTCACTTCTTTCTTTCTATTTTAATCAGCTATCCGTCTCAACTTTTCAACGAATTAACATTATTGCATAAATTAAATTGAATTACTTGGCGAACAATAATTAAATTTTGGAAAGAATTTTTATACAGATACATAATTTTTTTTCTACAAATACATATTTACATTGTGAAACAATCCACACAAAGCATTTTAAGACAAGACAAGACTTGTATGTATGTGTGCATGAATTCAAGTCTCTCGTCTCTTTTCGGCCAATTTTTTCAAGTCAGTCATATACTTGTGGTGTTTTGAATGCCGATGGTGCAATACTTTTTAAAATTAATTTGTGGGTACAAAGTGTATCGGATATATGTGTGTGTAATGCATAAGAGTGCGTGAGTGTTGAATTCGAATCCGTAGGTTCGTTAAGCTCATATTGTGATTGTGCGGATCAATCCTCTCTATGGAAAGGGTCGGAACCTTTTTATTGGCGCACGTTTATTCTACCGGAAAAAATGCGCAGAAGTGAGTGAGAGAGATTTCGCTAGATGTAAAATTGATGGCCCGACCCCTACTTGAGGGATGTGCATATCAATGCGCGTTACCACGATCAATTCCGGCGGGACCTGCGGGCTCATCACCATCATCCTCGCGCTGCGCAGTAAGCAAACTTATTTGATATTTAAATTGAAAAAGTTAAGTTATTGCAATGTCATTTAAATATTAGTCGAACTGTAGAACGTGAATCTGTAGAATTGAGTATAAAATTAGAGTGCAAATTTATTTACAATAAATTAAAAATGAGAATAATGAAAGATGAGGACAATCGAAAATCAAGAAGAACAATGCGACGTGATGCAGTTTGGTCTCCGAAAAATTGTCATTTGCAGTAGCGTGCTACAGAAAGTTTTTGTTATTTGTTAAAAGCACCTCTGCGAGCCTGGTACTCCCATTATTAAAAAAGTTCAGATATATAGCGTAACACACCGTTCCTGATGATAATTTTCAAATGCAAAATATTTAAACTTTGCCATCAATTAGATTTCCAATAATTCGTTATATTTAGATATGATATATTCTATTTTTATTATCAAATAATAAGACAAGTTCCAAACAATCTGCATGCATATAGATAACGGAAAATGTCATCTAGAAGAGAACAGAATTACAAACTTGATGTAAGGATATAAAGTGCATTATGAATGAATGGCACTTAAGCTATGAGGTTTTATGAAGTTTTTACGGACGTACTGCGTATCTCAAACAGTGAATTTATACAACATCGCAGAGAGACGGGTAGTAATGTTTGTAAAGTAAGAGCTATGCGAAGCAAACAGGGAATAACCTGTGAATAATTTATTTTGCATCCAACGGGCTTAATTTTGCCTTTGGATTGAAATGATTACGTTTATGCACCCACGCACTTCTTTAATAAAACTGCAATGTCAAACGCACGTTTACAATAACGTAATTTTATCGTACAAATGCATATCCGATAAGTGTAGGTGGATGAATCATCACTGCAGCTGACTGCAACTTTTGCAACAACAGTATATAAATTGCGAAATTTAGGAAAAAAAAATTTGTCAAGTTGATGAAACGATATCCAGTGCGATGACGAATTGAAAGAATGTAAGTTTGTCATATAATAAACAAGACGTATAATTTTAATTCTTGATTATTATTTCGCGTCTCGATTGCGCTCAAGATGAATTGAAACCAAACGAAATTAGAGCCACTATTATCGTAGCCACTGCTGCGGATTGCTTGCTTCCTTATGTTGTTCTTCGAGGATCTTGAAATATATATCCTATCCGTCGTCCCATCGGTGCAGCTCATAAATTGAATACAAATATTAAATATTCCATCCATTATTTCCGAAGAAGAAATAGTGGAGACGAAAAAGGTGAAAGAAGTAGTGGAATCGCGGGAAACTTCATTTTACATTAAATATAAAATCTCTCAAAGGATATCCATGTAGTAGTACATACGCGAGCAAAAAGATATCTGCTAGATATAACCCGTGCATGTAGAATTTTTACGTAAAATTGTGAAATTTTGCACAGATATATTTCTGCCCTTTTCATCGCGCACAATACAGATGTGATATTGATGTAACGATATGTAGGTGAGTATTATATTATATTAGGTGAGTATTATATTATATGTAGGTGAGTATTATATTATATTATACTTTTACGGTACCAAAAATGCGAATGCATTTAAGAGGTAGAAGGTAATACAACAATTTTTTTATATTTTAAAGCGAGTTAAATTAAAAGCACTTGTTTTAAAAATGTATTAAAAGGGAAAATTTTAATTAATTGCAAAATATTCAACAAATAAATGAAAAAATGTAATTGTCCTTATTGTCGTATGTACTGTAATCATATCTGTGCAAGAGCGCTGACGTAAATGAATTTTTTCTTAATAATCCAATATTTATCGCGTTTATTAATTATGAAATGTACGTATGCATTATTGGAAGTGTTATGAAATATCTTCTTACAAGTGTCTCTGTTGAAAAATCAGTCTTTAATTATTACACAATTTAATACATGGTTAACGTGCTATGTAACATTTCGGCAACAATTGTCGTAATACGCAATACAATATTTAATATTTCAGTGAATTATAGATCATTCAACATGTTCCTCAAAACAATGTAAATTAAATTTTAAAAACAAAATTTTGATACAATGTCGCATTTCACGGGGAAGAATTCTTTCAAACTAGAAAGCACTTTAATAACGATAACATTCTCTTTCCCTTCACGCTCTTAAACTCTCATAATGCACTAATGCAAAATTTACTTTTAAGTATGCGAAAATATTTGTAGCATCTCGGTCAGCTGCGTAACGCGCATTTTTCATTCCGTCCACTTCGTCTTCGAGGCATGTCTTGGCTGAGGCCGCTCGACCCCATCGAATATTAATATATCGGTATTCGACTATGCGAAAGTCGGTTTTACGAAAAAAAAAAAAGATAGTTGTACGCCGTTGACCTTCTTTTACTTTACCGGCACGAGAATAAAGCATTTATAACCGGGTAATCTGCAATTTTATTAGCGTGCAGATAAATTGCAATTTTTTTTATCCTTCGTCTCTAATGAAAACACTATGCCTTCGACAGCTGGAAGTATTACAATATTGTAATTTAATACGTAGGTATTATATTTGCATAAAGGCATAATGGTGCGATGTTACTTTTTGACTTTTTTGTCTTGATATAATACAATAATGCGCGCGCGGTCGTGGCAGATGACATTTCCATACGTCTTTGTCATGCAAAATAGATTAATCCTTTAGGACGCAATAAGCAAAAATATGTTTTTTAAAGAAACATTTATTATACACGCAAATACTTGTAAATAATTATCAATGATACAAATATAAAAAATATGTTATTTTAATATGTAATATTAGAGGAATGTCTGTGCCAATACTGGCACAGACTTCATAAAGCAGCAATCCCTCTATTTCTCGGAAATTAAACATTACACTGTATGAATACCGATAAAAACATAGTCTCCTTAGATAAAAAAAATTGAAACCCCTAGTTCATACATTTGTGATTTTTTTCTATGTAAAATCGGATAAAAACGAATTCTTCAAGAGCAAAAATAAAATTTGCACGATTTTCTCTTACAAATTGGATAGTTTAAACAGTAGGAAATGCATTATGGATAATATTACATCATTTTATACATTTGTAACTTCCAAAAATTGTTTTATTTATATATGTATCTGTCATATTTGCCTCGTAGTGCAGTTTTAAACATAAAATTGCTCCTGTAACGTTAAACGATCTAAATTTCTTCGTGAGAACAGATCGTAGGTTTAAAATTGCATTTATTCTTAAAATGTTCTGTTCTAATCTTTTAATTTTATAAAATTAGTTTTTAATAAATATTTATTTTACTACTTAGTTAAACAATTTATTTATTTTTTCTCTTTCATATTCTTTTTTCTCATAATATTTTTTTAAACATAAAATTACTGTACAACGATACATTTCTCAGTGAGAATAAAAGATACAGTAACATAGATTTGATAATATCAGTTGATATAGCCAAATCAGTTGATATAACCAAATCAGTTGATATAACCAGTTGATAACCAAAGTTGGCAACTTTTACCTCATTTATTGTAACCTTAATACATGTTCCAATTTCTCAGACATTCTTCTTGACATGTGTTGCGAAAATATTAATTATGTACAAAATACGAAATAGTATTATAATGACTTCTATAGTATTTGATAGAGGACACTTTCTAGTTTGTATTTCTGCTATCAAACTTTTATTTTTAGCTTTTGTTTAAGAAATATTGTTAAAAAAACAAACTGGTGTGCCGGTATTGGTGACTTTCCTCTACTTAAAACATGATTTTCCATAATGAAATCACTATTGTAAGCTGCATTATACCACAGATTACATTTAAAATAATCATATGTTTTAAAAAATTAACAACAATAATAACTGTATTATATCAAAGTAGTTGCTGGCGATCTCATCGGAGTACTTTACAAGTTAAAGAAAAATAGTTTCGTTTCAAAACCAGGAAACCACCAAAGTGAAATTAATATAAAATAGTAGTTTCGCAGCGACGCAACTACAGGGATGCAAAGGGTGAAATATCGACGTGAGTCTAGAATGGAAATTGTCAAATAGTAAAAAATGTTCTCTCCAACGAGCTAGCAAACCGAATGTAACATGAATCGCTATACCGAGCTGCAATTTTTACCGAGATGAGAATAGAAATTCGAGAGTGGTGCATGAATACATTATTGAGCACGCATGTACATACACATATGTAAGTTCGAGGAGAAATCAGATCACTTTATAGACATCCACCAAGGAAACCGTATAGCATGATAACTTTATCTAATTTGTGAACACGTGAAAAGTCTGCTTCTTCATAAAATTTTAAAACTGATGGTAATAAAGCTAAACTCCGAATCAAATTGATCAATAATAAAATTGAATTATTAAAAAAATATACAAAGAGATAAATAGTATAAACTTACGTAGAATATACATTTCTAAAATTGTTCGGATATTTTGCAGCTTCATATTTATATAATTTTTAACACTGCGCAAAACCATCGAAAAAAGTTATCTCTCATGACGGAAGTGAACGAAATTTGACAGTATAAAGTTATATAACGATCCCCGCGGGGTTTGTTCACCGAATATATATATATATATATATATATTTTTATAATTAAAGCAGGAAGCTAGCGGATGGCTGAGCAAATACGGGGATGATGAAGCTAAGGTGCGATACCTGTGGGAGTACGAGGAAACCGAGGCTATCGCTTTCGATAGAAATAACATTGCACGAAATCCCAGTTTACGCTCGGCTGCGAAACTTTGTCAGAATTCTTTTTGGAGAAAATTCGGCTAACGAACCTAACCAATCTGCCTAAAACTATGATTGTGAAATTGTATCTACATTTCGCGATTTTGCTCGCGAGTCTCAAGCATGAAATAACCCGTCGATGAAGATGTAAAATATATTTCGCGTCGGCAATACGAGAGTGTCAAATGTATATCTATATTTGTAGATAAAATATGAAAAAATGTTTTAAAAAATTTTTCTTTCTCATTAAATTTTTTGTTTTTCATCGAAAAATATTTTAAAACAGAAAAATTATTATATAATTTCTCTTTTCCGACTTTTCTTTATTCTTTTCTCATCTGAACTTATCACTCTCATTGTCGTGCGAGAAATATCGTATACCTATATAAGCTCGTCAATCGCGATGTTCCTGCTTCCCAGGTAGAACATAATCATAAAGATATCAAAATAACATCAAAATGACTCTAAAATGTCATGATTATGTCATTTTATCACTGCTTTAGCGTTCACCCAAAAAAAGTATTTTACAGCAAACATATTCCTCTTTCAATAAAGTGAAAAATACTTTTTTCTCTCTTAAATACTCTTGTTTAAACTATTTTTCTCTTCATTTCAGAGGAATCTTTTTGAGGTCAAAGAGTAAAATCCTTTAAGATTTAGAGGATTCCATGTATATCAAATTTTTTTTGGGAGGGGGTGTTATTTTGATGTCAATATGATGTCATTATAATTTTTGTTCTACCTGGGTTGTACGCTTAGCATATCATCAGCGAATAAGCTTATGCGCATCGCACCGTGACTTGAAATTGAAGCTTTTCGTCAGCCGCGATATTCTTCGCTCGCAAGCATGTATTGATGTATGCTGACACGAGCATGCCGCCGGCGCTGCCGTAGCGCTTGATAGGTTTATTTCCCTGCGATAGAGTATTCTTAAAGGCAAAGGAAGAAAGAAAAGAAGCGAAAATAGCGAATTATTAAGATGTTTTTTCGTTCTAACGCTTGATGCTCTATTTCAGCGTCAGCAACATCATGTGATCAAAAATGTCGCGTGTTATTGGTACATTTTGGTCACGTTATATCTTCTGACACTGAAATAGAGCATCAACCTTAATAATTCGCTACCTTCTCTGCCTCCTAAAGGTAATGTCTCGCTCGAACGGTGTGAAAAAAACTCGGCTATGCAAATACAAAACGACGCTGCGCCGCGACAAAACGTGATAATTGGAAGGATAAAAAAAGCTATTGGTACAACGAGGCAAATTTTTGTTCTATACATTATCGCACCCATTTTGGTCCAGTTTCCACCGAACGTGTTTAGTATCAAGCAATAATAAGTTCTTATTCTAATCAGCCAATGATTAAATTCATTTCATAGGAAATAACTATTTGACGTGTACTAAACATTCGGCGGAAACTAGGACACTGTCAGTCTTATTACCGCAGATTATCGGAGGATCAAAAGATTAAAGTCGAAAAGACAATAGCAAGCATAATGGAAAGGGCAAAAAAAGGATGGTTTTAATTTCTACGAAAAAATCTCGAGAGAATGCAGCGGCAACTACAACAGCCGGTTTCAATCGTCGATCGGACGATGAAAAACAGCGAAAATCGGAGAACAGAAATTCAAAAGTGTTAATAATTCCGTGCGTACAGTGAGGCTCGATAATCGAGTCCTTTTTGGGTGTAGATGAGCGGAGAATATTCGACAACGGAGAATCTGTTTCGCGCTGCTATACAGAACTTTTCCCAACAGAGTAACCGGAATTATCTTAAACTGTATGTTTGTGTACGGGGAATGGAAAGTCGCGCTTAGCGGGATCCAATTTGTTTTTTTTTTCATGAGAAAAAATATACATAGTGTTTGATAACAACAGTATTACCTCTTGTAAGCAGAACAGGTATTTGCATAAAAAAGCTCTAATGGTTTCAGACTTTTAGCCAGCGATTCAGATGTTATATCGATTACACTCATCGAAGAGCTTTGCTATATATGTCGAACATTAGGAAATTCTTAGGAAATAAATATGTGTTGGACATCGGAACATTCGCGAGATTGATCGGCTACAGCTACTTAAACTTGAGATACATTTAAAAAATGTAATAATTATATATATTTTTAAATTTATTGATAATTTAAATTTACTAAGAATCTATCTGAATTTAGCTAGAAATACTTTGAAAATCAATAAGCAGCTTAACGAGTTACTAAACCCAAAATATACATACATAGATATATTGCGCGGAAATCAAGATATTTCCTTGATATTCGACCAATATCCAATTTGCCAAGGAGATGAAAAAGGAACAGGATATCAGGATTGAATAAATATATACGATTCGACGTAAATCGCATTAGTGATTTCATTTGCTTATTACGATTTAATCGCGATATGCATCGCGAGTCATGATTATAAAGCGAAGAAGCATGAAAATGGAAAAATAATAAGGAAAATAATAATAATAATGCGCGATCTGAAGCAAGTCAATGACACATTGATCGCACAAAATAATACTCGTGCGGACAAAAGGCTGGTTATTAATAATGTTCCCGCGCGACGTATGTACGTTGATTGTGAGCAATATTTAATTGCAGCTTGGCCGCCGCGGCGATTTCATAAATAAATCGTACCTTTGACAACAGTGACGCTGTAATTGTGACGTCAATTATACAATTATTTACTTGTCGATAAAGTTTGCCCAAATATTAACCACGCGCTATTGTTTGCCGCTATATTTGAACATGGATATTATATTTCTATAATAAACAATTCGAGGCGGACCAAGCAATAGTCGAGTTTGATGAATAATTTCACGTGAAGCGAATGAAGGGATTTAATAATTCACCCGGCAATTGTCGAATTGCAGTTTTCAAGAGAAGCGTAGCGATTATAATCATGAAAGGGATTATATACAATTATATGTAAGTACGAGGCTCAAAAGATTTTGATCCCTCATTCGCGATCTTCTCTGCGTGCTCTCGGTGATTTTATTCTTATCTTCATGGTTACTGATCTATCATCTCTGTCTGCCTAGCTCGGGTACTGCAACAGCGGAATGAATTCAAACATCTATGCTTTAAATCATGAAATTCGAAAGCTTTTTATGTTGATAATCAGATACGTCGCAACCTCAATGAGGTGATGCGCAAAGAATATTTCCAACAAATAGACGATAGTACTCTTGAAAGAATGAGACTCAACAAAGATATAAGAAAGGAAAAAATGAGACATGCGGATTTCCATTCAGACAAGAATGAAGAAACTCAATGGAGATCGTCGTTGTTGCATATATAAAGTTATATAGACATTTTTGTTAAAGCTGTAGCTAGCTCTATGCACTGAAAGAAATTCCAGTGTAAGTGCAGTGAAAGACGATATTATTCGTCTGGAAATGATGATGGATCTGTATGTATCTGTATTTTTAATTCTCTCTGGCAAAATAACGCACAAAGAGGAACTTTTTAAGCAAAGCAAAGAAAGTGGCAATATTTTTTATATAAAATTTTAAAAACTAACCAAAAATAGTATTCTTATGTATTTTTATGAATAATATATATAACATATACATTAAAATTTTTAGCCTATTATTTATTTTAAAAATTACATGAAGCTCAAAAGACACAAGGAAGAAGGCCAAGTATATAATACTATAAAAAAGGAATAAAATCAAAGTTAGTAGAAATAATGTTCCCACATAAAATTTGTTAATTTTTCCTATGTAAAATTAAAAAAATAATATATTTTATTTAAAAATGTGTAAAAATCAATAGTTGTTTTTTCTTAGCAGTATTATAGATATAATAAAAAAGAAATGGATTGGAATGCAGATTCTAATAATAATAATTCGGTCAAAGAAGTTATAAAATTTAAACTAAAAATTGGATACAGACTAAAGAGTACTGTGATGCTGATGTGTTCCCTTATTAAGAATAAAAAAATCGAATAATAATAATTAATTAATGCGTTTTAATGCGTTTACATGCCATTACACGCGCGTTACGATAGGCATCTGAAATTTATCGCGGAAATCGCCCATCAGGCAATTAATTTCACATAGCATATGCGTGGCATGTAGCAAGAATCGCCGAATAAATGCAATGAATATCGAGGATTGAGAGGCTATGAATAACACGAATAATTCGATGCGATGTGTATTACCATGTTGCCACCGCTTGATTCCTCAACACTTGCTGCGAATGTGACATTTCGGATTAATATCAACCGAAAAATTCTTGATCCAGCACAAAAATGTTTGCTGGCGCATTAAAGCGTATGAGAAGAGCATTCATGCTATTCCTGACTCTTGAAAAGAATTTAAATGATCAATATTGAAGTGAAGGTTCTTGCCCATTATGCACAATTCTTCATGCAATATTAATATTCATATATTTTGAGATGATTTAATTCCCGTAATGTACATAATAAAACATGTAGCGTAGAATAATAATTAATTATAATCAAATTAGCTCTCGTAACGTCCCTTGTTAGCTCCATTAATGAAAGACGGATGGTCTCCGAGATAATCGGGATTCTCAATCTCTGCCACACATGTGAAGAAATGATTCAAAGAGAAAACCGACATTATTTCAGGCAGTCTCGAATAAATTCTTAAGCAACAAGGGCAGCTTTATGCTGAAAGATAACGTGAGAAAACTCGTTCTCGGCTTTCTGTGACAAACTCGATTGATGAAAAGGTTTTATTTTTAAAATTTTTTTAATTAAAGAGAAGATGATTTTTTGCTTCTTTTACTTGCGAGATATTTAAAAGAGAATTTTTAAGTAGATTTACTCCATCGGCATCCGTCGCTCGAATAATCGAAAATGTGTCGGTGAAGTGTCTGTCATAATTTGCCGAGTTGAGCGCTCGCGGAGAATTTTATTTCACGTTATCGTGCCCTCGCATTGCAAGAACGAACGAGTTGAAGATCATATAAAATTTTCAATTTGAAGGCTCAACTCGATTCGATGAGTTAATTTTCCATCTCATCATTTCTGTATAGCGCGAAATTGTAAGATCGTTTCAAATTACTTTGGAATTACTCACTTTCTCTACCCGAGGCCGTTTAATATTGAGAGCGAATAACATGAAATCTCTAGAAACGCAACAACGGACGTACCGCTTGCAAGTGCTACGCCAAAGTTTGTATTACTTATCTATGAATCAATTGCCAGTACTCCATTTACAAAACGCTGATACTATAAGTATTCTAGCTGTTCTTAACACTCGCGAAAGGTATTGAAATGCTCAACATTGAAACCCCTCATGTTCGCGAAAGTGACGTAAATGTTAAAAAGGAAAGAATTTCTTGATTATCTCATTGCAGATTATTCTGTACGTTCTTTTTCTTCATTCAGAAATCGATAGTTTTATTTGTAATACATTGTAATTTGTAAAATACATTTTTTTCTTTTTTTTTATTTTCACATTTATTTCAAATAAAAAATCTTGCAGATAAAAAATAATCGGCGACAAGATGAAATAGAAGTGAACTTTTATGTGCAATGTTTTACAAAAGATGTCATAGATAAATTTTACTCGAGTTTGAATATTAAAAGACCTCTGCTGCCGCGCAACTCGATGGTTCGAGCATAAATATATCTCTATCTCGCAGCCCGTAAATCGTAAATGCGTGCACTTGACGCGAAATGCTACTGTATCTCCTGATAACAAATACGTTAAAATCGATGCATTAAAACAGCTAATTGACTGTCCACTATTATAGCCTGTTTGCTGTGATAATGCTGTATAAATCACAAATGATATTCATACATGTATACATACACCGTCAAGCGCGTAATGCATCCACATATAAATATCGCATCACGGGAAATTGGTCTAGACAATGAAACAATTGATGTATATCGATTATTGGCGATCATATGGCTGATGGTCATGATAGACAATAATAGTATTGTCAATGATTTCAATCGCGAATGGGGCAAGTAATTCTGGCATTTTTAGCATCTGCATTTAGAAGTCATATTAAAATGTAATTTCAAACAGCAAGTGTCAGCGAGTTAATCCCAATCTAGCTAAACAATAACAGAAATAAAGAATAACAGACTATTTGTAACTGATTTGTAATTCTTTTTACAGGATATTTTACATAATGTTTATGGAAATGTTTATCTAAATGTAGAGAGATAACAATTAGATTGTGCCCCTTCACTTTATGCGATTTAAAAGTTGCTACGATTTAATTTCAGTTAATGATTCGGTTATGAAAATTGCATCTAAGACGCATATAAATGTCAGACTTGTGTGTTAAAAAGAAAGAGAGGAGAACAACGAAAGTTATGAAAACAAACAATGTTTCGATATATTGACAGCATAATTTGTGTGACACGTTCTTTATGCGACATAATACTGATGGCGACCACGAATGCAAATTGACACAAGTGCAAGACATAATCAACTTTTAACTCTAACTTTAAAGTACAAAAAGCCGGGTGGAAAATATTTCGCGAAATTGAATGGCAAAAAAAACTGTAGTTTATAACATTTCGATATTCAAATACACAATTTATATTTTTTTAATAAAATTTAAAATCTAAAAAATTAGACTGAAAATACAAAATTAATCAGATAAATTTTTTAATAATCGGAAAAATAATTCATAATTAAAGAAACATAATAAAACGCATTATTATATTAAAATATTAGATTATTGCGAGAAATTCCACACAATAAAAACATCGATTCATACTGAGAAATATTAATAATTAATTTAGCAATTATAAATGCTTTAATTTTTAGTGAAAATGCGCGAGAAAGGTTTGGAATAAGTAACGTGGAACTGTAAAATGTACAAAGAATATAAAATGATGAATTAATATCTCGGTGTTTTTGTAATTTTTTTTAATCCTAACTTGGAGTTCCAAGAAAAATATTTTGTGTGATTTCTCGTATATGATTTAGAGCAAAGGGAAATCTCATTCGTGAAACGGGATTAGAATATTGGGGAGATAGGGAATTGAATACATGACAGCGCTATGTCTAAATTAAAGCAAGCTTTCGCTCTCCGTCCTTCCCGAGCATGACTAATTAGTATTCATTGACAGATGTACATCAATTACCATTGCGCATACAGATACCAATTTGTTACGCTCCTAATAATAATAATAATAGAAATTTTTCGGAAAAAAGAAGAAAATATGATATTAAATATATAAAATTAAATAAGTATGAATATTATATATCTTTATATTATCTTTATCTTTTTATTTCTCATATAAAAATAAAAATAATTACATAATTCAATCAAATTGAATTTCCATGAGTATCACCAAGTGTTGCTCAAGGATTAATATAACGAAAAAGAATGATTTTAATCTTTAGTTTGCGAGCGTGAGTTTGGTCTAGTAGGCAGCACACTGATCTACTATACCGAAGGTGCCGGGTTTGATCCCCGACAAAAATTTTTTATACATTCGGCTCCTCTTGGTAGGTAAAACCACCGAGAGTATCTTACCCAAAGAGAAATATTCCAAATTGATGTTTATTTCTTTTTTGGTCGAGCTCTTCTCACAAAGTATTCTTCTTTTTTTTTAGATTAATTCTTTGGCACCTGATCTCCGGCGAGACTCAATACGGCCAAATAGCACAAAACGGTGAGAGAGTCAAATGCGTAAAGAGGATTAAAACACGTAAGCGAATCAAATGGGTCCGCTCGAGCACCTGAAGTGACACGAGCGGCAGAGGATAGCAAATTTTTGGCGGAAACTGAATCTCTAGAAGCACACAAACGACGGATAATAAACCATAGAGACTGAATCTCTCTCTATTTTTAAATGCGGGCCGATGAGCCATCGGGATTTTAATCCGAGATCTTTCCGATACTAGTCCGTCGCGGAGCCACGGATAGCGCGGAGCCACACGTCGTCTCCTTCTCAAAGAGTGGCTCTATGAGTAATTGCATTAAGCGATCTAAAGGTACCTACACATAAGAGCGTCGAGCATCAAGCATTTCTGCGAGAATGCGCAGAAAGTTTTTGCGCAGAAGTAACAAAGACTCGAAAGTTAATATATTAAAACATATAAATTAATACATATTAATTATATTAGTTTGATAAGAATGTAGCTTATCGTTTTTTACTTTCGTTATAATTTTAACACGCACACACAGAGTGAATTTATGAGAAAGACAGATCTTACAAGAATTGCTGGAAATCAAGTAAAATAGTAATAATATTAATATAATTACCGATAATTATTATTGTCTGTATTTTTATTCTGGAAAAGGCAATTAAAAGATTAATGAATTAGAAACTAATCACATTGATCGGTAAAACAGGATATCCCCTTAAGTTTGCAAGAAACTTGAGATTACGATAAAGTTTTTGTGAAATAAATTTTTTTTCAGCGGTATTGATTGCTCGCTAACTGATGAAAACATCTCGATAAAAGTGTTTTATTTGACTCGAGAAAACTGATGGTAGAGTCCAATAATTGACGCAAGAGAGCAAAAACGATCGTAAGATATATCGCAGCGAAAAAAGTAAAGTAAAATCAACCAATTAACTTGATGAAATTAAACACAATATGCGTATAAGTGACATTACAAAATTGCAACAGCGATTGAAAATTAATTTGACTACGATTCCAGTATTTATACCTTGCACAATTTTATGATATGGTTTACAATTTTCCATGAAAGAAATGTTTAGAACGTTTTTAAAAAGTGTCTAATAATTTCGATATAGATCTGAAAATAATTTTGTCCAACCATCAAATAATTATGTATAATAGAACGTTCGAATTTGATGATAATACTGTAAAAAGTTTGCACATTCTGGCGACCAGTACCAGTACCAGTAGAACATTCAATATAATTATATAAATGGGGAAAATCATTTTCTGATTCATATCTAACTAAATTTTTAAACATTTCAACAAAATCGTTTTTTCTTTATATCGAGGCCATTAAAGGTAGGTTCCATAAATGAGAGTTTTACCTTAAATTTTATTTAAATCTTTATCCACTCCAATTAACGTATAAAATTCAAACTTGTGTAATTATAAGTATAAGTTGTAGTTTTTGCAATTAATTGAAGTTTTTATCTGAACTCTATTAAGATAATTCATTTTGAAACTGAAATCTTCGTAAGAACTGTGCAAACAGCGAATTGATAAAGTGATTATTCTGTTGAAATTATCCTTGTATTTCTTCAGAAAGTTATCTTAAATATCTCTTGTGATCCTCGTACATGCAAGTTCACTGTGAAAACATAATATGGAACATCTAGCTTGTCTCCCTAATGTCGCGATAAAGCTACCCAATTCAATCCTGTTACGACTACAGAGAGATAATGGGCATGTTCTCTCGAATTTGTGTGACATACTATATCTGTTGCAGTGATATATAAATCCCTTTCTGGTCGGCATAGACGAAACGAATGCAGATGTGGATACGGATGTCTAGTCATATCTTTAGATTAAACAGCATAATATTTTGACGTTAAAAATGTCATGTTTCTCATTCAGTCAATTATCAAAATTACATTATCCTTATCGAACGATCATTACTGATTAAAATGAGGAAACTTAATGGTACATTATGCTTGATTAAAAACATACTATTAATATACGTACTATATGTAGGTATATCATTCTTATAATAGCTCTAACATTTTCGATGGGATTAACATTAGAAAAAGAATAATAGATGTATTTTTTTCTCATGAGTGCATTGTGATTATTCTACAGATAATCATAATTGCAAATTGCGATTATCCTTCAATGTTGAAGTTACTGTCTTGAAAAAATAAAGAGATAAAAAAAATTTAGCTTTGCTGAATAATATCATATTAAAACTTTCTCTACTTGATATACGAAAAAGTTTTTCTAATAAAAATTACACCCATGCTCTTGCTTGACATTTTTTTGATTGATGAAATTGAAGTTTGGAAAAAAAATGACCGAGTAAAAATGTCAGGAAGACGAATACGCTTTAACGCATTAAATATTCTAAACGTACATAAATAAATGCGTTTAGCGTATGCTTCTTGAAACTCTCTTGAAACTTTTTCCATAAAATAATTAATTTTTATAAATAAATAATAAATCACGCATACTATAGATACATTAGGTAACCATCTTCAACTGGGTGCGAAAAAGTACACACACACACACACACACACACACACACACACACACACACACACACACACACACACACACACACACAC
>JAJVSH010000044.1:288066-307275 GCA_021460005.1 Tetramorium alpestre | reverse complement strand
GTTTCTCAAAGCGCAAGTAGGCTAAAGTGGAAATGCGGGGGCGGTGGCGGCGGCGGCGGCGACGGCGGTAGTGGATCGGTGGTGAAGAAGGAGGGCGGACGATGGGGTAGCGCAAAAGGGGTGGCGGTGGGAACTATGACGTCATCGTTGAGGGGTTGCCCGGGCAACGCGAAACGTTCGCCGCGTCGGGACGCCGACGCGCGTCGCCACCGCCGCCGACGCCGTAAAAATCAATTTAGACCTTGGCTAGGTGACCGCTCCGCGCTCGCACGGCGTTGCTGCGACGCGGCCGCTCCGCTCTCTCTGGCGAGGCGACGAGAGCCACGCTTCTCTGGAGGTGCCGGGCTGCCGACTGCCACCACCGCACCACCGTCGCGAACCGCACGAGTCTCGGGGCTGCGAGCCAAGCTCCAAGGCAGTCGCGAGCGGCCAACTCATCGAGCGGGTGCCCCAATCGTGGTGCGGGCGACGGTGCCGCGCGCGTAAAGGCCACATTACACGCGCTCGTACAACATACACGCACACATACACACACACACACACACACAGCGCTTGTTGAATTCCGAACGTAAAATCTCAGCGTCAAGCGGTTTCTGTATTCAAAGGATTAAAAGACGTTTTCCGCGATCATATTCTGTACCAATATTGCACCCAACGCTCCACTCCAAGCTTAAAGTTCGCTTATTTATGCATTCAGCGGATTGCGCGGATTACACGACAAATAACTAAAGATTCGATTGTACGGTCAGGCATTATAAAACTAATTCTATTAAAGTCGATTATTTGCATAGCGCTCGCAGCAATGCTGCGACGACGCAAGGGTCGCACTGAAACATCGCCTTTAAAAGAAAGAAAGATACTTCGGACAGCTCTTGTTTACCGTTTCACTTCAACAGAGGCTTTTGAAAGTAATGCATGGTTTGTCTTAATTCCTTCAATTGCGGAATCTCTATTGAAAATAATGTACAGAATTTTTTACAATATTGTTACGTTTATTTATCAACTTTAGGTTCATTAATTCGTGCGTCTATCCTACGAAGATAAAGTTTTACCACGAGAACAGCATAACAAGCGGCTTGTCGTCTTTGCCGGCGTGTACATCATCGTTATTTCACCGTACCGCTTTTCAGACGCGATATTCCGGAAAATAATGAACCGATCCTTAAACGTTAAGTAAAATGTGTACATACATTATCGTGTGATCTACGTAATCGTTACACAATACTTTCTACGTCACCTTTTCCGGTTATACAGAAAAGAATATAATTGTATTAATGTCATTCATGTAGCAATCGAAATGAGGCGAAATGTAGCTAGTAATTTTCATTTAGAGAATTTTCAAGAGAATGAAAACCGGTGAAGCAATTATTCTCAATCGCTGCAAATTATTTTGTAGACACGATTTGTTAAAGAAACGAATTCCTCGTTAATATTTCTCGTTCTTCAAATGTCGAATTATTAATTATTATGTGATTAATAAGCTATTTGCGAGAAACAAAGTGTTCTTAATTGGCTCCTCTTACTGACGAATAAGACGCTGCAGGAAATGAAATGAAATTGATCAACAGCCAAAATAGAAGAAAAAGTTCTTATTATTAATTCTGCATTGTAAAAAATTAGTATATAAAAATACACGTAATTTTGAGACTCACTGTAATAGTTTTAAATGATTTTATTTCTAATTTTGCAGTATAAAAGTAAAAATAATTCCTTAATTTGTTTTTTACAGTGTAAAAAATTTATTAGAAATTAAAAACTTATTTTTACTTCTGACTGCAAAATTATAAATACGTAGAATTGCAATTACATGTAATTTTATAGAAAAATTGTTAGATTCACTATTGTGTATACACTGTAAAAAACAAATTAAGGAATTATTTTTACTTTTATATTGCTTACTTTTATATTATTTTATATATTTTTACTTTTATATTTTATAAAATTAGAAATAAATTTAAAACTATTAAGTGTATCACAAAATTACATGTAATTTTACACTAATTTTTAGTGTGTGTAATATATATATATATATATAATAATTTCTTGACCATTTAATCTATTTGAAAAATACATTTAACAAAGAACATTTTACAACTATCCAGAAACAACTTAATTCTTCTTAAAATATATTAAACACAAAATCCTAAGAGACATTTGCATATTTCTTTGTACGTGCTCGTTTTGAAGTTTAAGGGATGAAACAACCCTTTCAAGCTGACGTGCATATTAGATTCTGATGGAATAAATCGCAAAAGAACGGGAAATATCATATTAATCTTAAAAGTTTTAAGGCAGGAAATTAATTTGCACACGTAATAAAAAGAAATCTTGGAGAAATCTTTCAAGCGGCTTTGGGATTATTTTCAGCAACAATAGCAGTTTTAAGCGAAAGAGGGTGTTAAAAAGCTTCTCGGTTTCCTTGTGAAAAAAGGACTTATTAGTGAGTAATCCTTTACACTTTATAAATCAGGAAAGGACTTTTTTCTTTAAGCCGTCGGGGACTTAAAGGGCTATTTTCTGCAGGTTTTCCGTGTGCCCAGCATCCGTCGTTCTCTTCCGCTCGGATAACCGGAAGTCTCTCAGCGGAGTAATCCGTTATAGTTTGCCGAGTCAAGCATCCTTGCAGAGTATTTTATCTCACGTTATCGCGCGTCGCGAGAACGAATGAATTGAAGACCGCGCCAGATTTTCATTTCAAAGTTCAACTCGACAGCTTTCCTCCTCAGAATCTCTTCGTCGCGCGAAACCGTAAGATCGTTTCAAATTACTTTGGAATTAATCTATATCGGAGACCGCTCGTTTAACACTGAGAGAGGACTGCGCGAAGACCCTAGAAACGTGACAGCATCTGCAAGTGCTACGCAAAGTTTGTATTACTTATTATACTTTCCACGAATCCACTGCCACCATCTCGTTTACAATCGCTGATACTTTACTTTGTGAAAGTGACACGAATATATGTATATTCGTAAAAAATTTGGTGTTAAATTTAACACATTTCACATGTCCCAATTAATCCACTCAAATTTTCGTGTTAATTTAACGTAAAGCAAATGAGTTAAAAAGTAACAAAAATAATATGTAAAAAATTAACACAAAAATTTAACACTTAAACGCTGTCAGAAAGCAAAGTTTATATTAACTTGACATATGTATAATGTGTTAAATATAACTAATATAAAATGTTATTTTAACATTTGATTTTGATCTTTTTTATGATGAATAATATAAACATAAGAATTATATCAATTTAACACATGGTAACTGTTATAAAAAAGAAAGTAACACAATTTATCTGTTCACTTTAATATAAAATATATCATCAAAAATTCATGCATTTACATATAAATTGTGTTATTTTAAAAATGATTAATATTAATTTAACATAGAAAAGTTAAAGTAACACAATAACAATATGTTAAATTAACATCCAAACGTGTTAGAAATTTAAAACTTTCTACACAGGAAAGAATTTTAACACAAATACAAAATGTTTTTTACTTTTGCTCAATCAGAGATTGTAAAAAGTTAAAAAAAAAGAGTTCGTAGACACTAATTAAACAAATGAGTGCTCTCGTTAACTTTTTCTTGTTGAACTGTTCTCTGCTCAACAATTTTGGCATATTTTAGCGGATATGTCATAATAGAAGTTTCATTATCATATTTTTTAAAAATAAAGTCGAGTGAATTTTGTTTGTTTCGCACTTCTTAAGGACTTCTTCTAAAGTCTCTGGATCTTCTTCAAATTGATACGTGATCTAGATAAGAATTGGACTAATATAAATATAAAATGAAAGAAAAAAGTTGAACCGAGAAACGTAGTTGCAAAAAAATTGTCTGAAACGATCAACCTCTCGAACGAAGACTGCAATCTATTCCGGAGAGTGAGCTGTTATGAAGATCGCCGATCAATTTCAACGTGACGGGACGACGTGCAATTCGTGAATTCTACGCTCTATCGGAACGTCCAGCCAAACGTACAACCGAGCCAAAGGTACGTGGATTATTTTATTTTTATTTTAATTTCTCTCGCTTTCCTCGTTTCCGATATCTGTTTAATTTGCATGCCTCTGCGGAAAGAGGAAAGTGAAAGCCCCGAGAGTGATGATAAAGGGAAAATAAAACTGTTCCAGATACGCGACTTTATTTCTTCGTAAAATTCGTATCGATTTCGAAGTTTCCGATACCTCGAATAGTACGGTCAAATAATACGTGTGTCGAAAGTAGGTCTCGAATAGTGTTGTCCTCGATCTTCGCCAGTGCAGTCGTTATATTCTCAAATAAATTGCTTGTTCGTTTGAAACTGAAGACGAATACAAAATCGCTCGTCGTTTATAGATTTCATATTCTCAAATATCGCGCTGGAATGATAACTTTGAATGTAAATCTTTTATAAAGATTTTGTTTGATCAGGGATGTGCTTTGTATCGCATTATAATCTTAATATTCGAGTGAATACAGTGTACGATGTCAGAGGTTGCTTATAACATTGCTTGTTGAGGAATGTAGAAATGACTGGTTAAAACATTTTTTAAAGTTATACTCACTTAAAGCTAAGTTACAGAATCAATAAAATTCCTTCATGTGTGTGATGTATCATACCTCATGAATGTAATGTGAAGTAATGAGTCTCTCGAAAAACGGGTAATGACAGTGTTTTGTTCCATACTCTGGAATGGTACTCATACTCATGGAAGTAAAAAATAAAAAAATAAAAAGTAATGAAAAGCAATAGTCGCACAAGAATAATTAAGGATGTATCGGAGGTACAATCTTAGATAAAAGTGCATGAAATTTGAAATACTTTGAAATGAATATCTATGTCTTACGCACAAATCTAGATGTAAGGAACTCGAACTGTAATTGAAGTCTTATTTTTACTCCTAGAAAGGTATTTTTTTATATTACAAATATTTTTTCCAACATTATTTGTTGCATCTAATAGTATATTTTTGTCAGTTTATAATTTATTTCTTTAAAACGATAATTGACACTTGGTAGATAATTTCATCTATTCGTATACTAGATGTCCAAAAAAATTGAAAACATTGGTACCATTTCTTCAATATTTTTATTCTTCAAAACTATCTCCTTCTATAAGAATATATATAAAATCAGTGAAAATTGAAATCGTTATTAAATATTTTTTAATTAAAAAAAATGTTACTTCCGCAATCTCTTTTTCGCTATTCTCGGAATGCAGCAGCTTTGCAATTTTGTTAACTGTTTATTATATTAAGTTATAAATTATATTGAGCGCAATCGTATTTGCATCAAGAACGTGATATTTTTAACTTATTGGATCTTTAATCAATTTTAATTGAAATATAGTCTACGAAGAAAAGTAGTAAAAATAAGAAGAAGAAAAAGAAGAAAGTAATATGTATATGCTGAGAGTTATTAGGAAAAATATCTGAAAATATTTCGCAAAGGGAATAATATTTATAGCAGTCATATTTATATGAAACGTCGTATGCATTCAGAAGAATTATTTCAAGCAGGAAGTAGCAATTAATTATTTTCTCATGACAATCTTACTGGTAATGTCATCGTAGCACGAAAGCTTGGAAAATGGAAATGTCATGGTAATATCATGGCATTATTGTTACGTTCACTAGCATTACATTGGGCAAGACATGCGCTCAGAATATGCGCCATGTCGCTCATTACTAACATTGCCGCGACATTGCTGCAACGATGCGATTTTTTACAACGTACCTACTGGTTTTTATACATATGATTCTACCAGTGCGACGGTTATTTGAATCTCGAGTACTCCCGTAGCCACGAAAATGAAATTATTTAAGAACAGTTCTGTTTAATTTAGAAGGAGTAATTTTTATATCTCGCTTCAAGATTTTATTTTTAAAACGTTTCAACATATTCAACATCGGTAACCGATAAGTAATATATCTCGGCGTATTTTAAGCGAGCGTGACAGTCAAACTTTAACTCAGTTTAACTTTGATAAAAATTGCATGCACGTATAAATCGAGCGCGCAATACCTGATCGGATGCTCCGTCAAGTTGCTGCGTGAATTATTCAGTTACTCCCCGAAGGAAGAGCGGCGGATAAAGCGGAAAATGAGAGAAAAATTGAGAGAGAGAGATAGGAAAAAAGAAGAGCTTATTACCAAGATTTTTAGATTTAGAAAATTGAAATAAGAATGAATTTACAATAGATTTAAGAATAATAGAGAATAGAAACAGCTGAGTCGAGAAAGGTAGTTCAACGTGATGCAGTTTGTCTTCCGAAGGATTATCGCGTGACAATATAGCATGGAAAAATTTCTTGCTTTGTCGAAAGCGCAGGTTGTTACGCAGAGTTGCTTAATAAACTGAAGCATCTCTGAGGACTCTTTGAGAAATGTATATACATATACATACACACACACACACAAACACATAAGTTTGTGATATAATTTTCATTTAACTGAAGAACATGTTAAATGTTTTCAAGAAAATTTATTTTTTTAAATTAATTATGTGGATTTATTTGGTTTTTTGAGCGACACAGAATAGGTATTTTTATATATTGTTTTAAACTTAACCGTCAAGATGATTCTTTTAAATGGGACTTTCAATTTTTTTATGTTAATCAAATTTTTTAGCGTATAAAAGCATTAAGATACATTAATTAAAAAATAAATACTTTAATACATATTTTACATTTTATTCTGATATATTTTTGCACTGTCAATTATCTCGTAAAGTATTTATTTACTCTTTAATGGAATTATGGATAGATATGCGTTTACTTTATATTAACATATATTATAACGACACAACTTAATTCTCTTTTCTTCCTTCAAATTTTAGCAAATGTTTACTCAAACAGAAGAAAAAAGATAACTTGTTACGTAGAAAATATGTATAATCTCTATAAAGTGCAAAATATGCATGCATAAAATATGAAATATATATACGTACCTGTGTAAAGTGCAAAATCTGCTTGAAGTATTAAATATATAGCCTTTAAATATAAAATATTAATAATTTGTATTGTACGTCAAGTATAGAATATAATTATTATAATAGAATATATATTAATTGAATTTGCATTTATCTAGACTACAAAATGTTAATTTATACTACTTTAAATTATATTGAATAATAATAAAAGAATTACTTTTATTGCCATAGATTTATATTACGCTTATTTATATACTCAACATGGCTGTGACAATACAATACAATCTTGCTAAAGGCGGACATTTTAATATTTCATGCTGTTGCATGAAAATTGCAACTACATTGCGTAATCAATTTGCAATATTATGATATTGCAATGAGATATAATTTTGCAATGCTTTTGCAATCTTTCTGTCCTGCTTGAGACAAGACTGGAAAATCAAATTGGTACTGATCATAAAAAATCCGATCGAATTATCAAAGGTAAGCCTAAGCTTGGACATTGGACAAAGTAGACAAGGAATTGGAAAATAAGTAAAGTTGAATGTTGTACTTAGTCTTTATTATAACCAGAATACATAGAATCCGGAAGCCCGTTCTCGACTCACAGATTAAAACTGTCGAAAAAGAAAGGCTTTCTCACTCGATGTTACAAGCTCGTGGATCCGTCGGCTCAGGTCTCGTAGCCCTCGTTAATTGCTTGCAATTCTAGCGAGCGCGATGGTCGCTTGCGTTTGCGCATTATATTCGGAATAAGGCGCGGTATCCAAGTCCCTACAGTATATTCACAAATAAAAATATGTTATTATAGTCTGCGAGTGCAAGTACAATTACTGTAGCGATTATATATGTATGCATATGTGGCTAATAAAAAGAATAGGAAAAAATAAAATCCTCCTATCGCACGTTATCCGCGCATTACTATGTTACAAGAGTGTGAGCGAAAAGAATGTAAAAGAAAAATCGAGCTACTTACTTAATAATAATGCTCCAAAAAAATCTCTGCCGATAACCAAGTGAACATCCGAAAAATTAACACCAACAAAATAAAAAATAAGATCAGAAATTCAATCGGGAAAGTTAATTAGACAAATTTTTAAATTAATTTTTCCACATTAACGTGCGTTTTAGGCAAAGCATCTATGAAAATTATTCAACGAAATAAACGAAACGGGACTTTTCGTGTCCATCAATGCACGCAAATTTCAACTACAATTACTGTCATTAACACAAGTGACTTTAATCATCGGATCCTTTAAGTGAAATTTATTTCTTCTAATTTTGCAAAACTATACCATATGAATTGTCGCACAGATCTGTGGATAAAATGGCACTCGTAGATACGTCAAGTCGACATGTAATAATTATTAATGCGCCTCCTTTAGAAGATGAGTTAATTACAAATTAACAATAAAAAATACGTTTATATGTAAATGAGTGTGGTTGAGGGTGTGTGGGTGTGTGTGGGGGGTGGGAGGGAGAAGACGCACGCACGCACACACACACATCACACGATCTTAGAATAGATCTTAGAAGACTACATTATAGGAAATTATTATTAAATTTTTTAATATCTTTTCTTGGTCTTTTTCTTTCAATTTTGAACATTGAAGTTTGCCATTAAATAAAGCGATCCTAAAAAACCTCAAAATACTATATTTTTTTAACTTTAATAAAATTTTTTTTCAATTTTAGCATAGCTGACATTTACATTTGTCATTTTGAATTTTGAAGTTCACCACACACATTGAATAGAACCTTTAAAAACCTATGTCCAATGTTTGTAAAAAAAAAAAAATGTTGAAAGTACCAAATTATCGGAAACATGAAAAGGCAATATTGCATTTTGGACTAGTCAAGGGGGAATATAAGAGAATATTAATAGAAGGGTTAATACGTGCCTGATATCCATCGTTGTTGAATCACACGAGGGTCTCTGTTTGGCGAGGTGCATGGACTTGGACGACAACTTGGAAGACATTCATACGAAACGACGATGTTCTTCGCTTATCCTCGTTATTCGAGGAACACTCTTTGTATCAGAAGCGGGATATTTCGGGCTCCTCCACGGTTTCAATAATAATCTGACTTTTCCCCTCAATAATCTTGCTGTCGTCGAGATCCTGCTTCTTATCATCGACGTCCTGCTTGTTATCGTTGACGTATCGATTGTTACCATCGAGGTCTTGATGATTATCACCTTCTTCTGTATTCTGATTGACATCCTGATTGTTATTGTCGACATTTTGATTGTTACTACTGCTCTGGTTGTTCGTGTCAGTGTTCTGATTAGTACGGCCGATGTTTAGATTGTTATCGTCTATGAGATCCGCCCGCTCCGTATTCTCCGTCGCGCCGTTGCCGTTTACTTCGTTCCTCGTTCTCCGTTCACCAAATTGTCGATGGTAATACTCTTCGCGCATCAACTCGTTGATGTTGCGCCAGCGTAAGCACATTATTAAGATGTACGGCTTACGTATTTCTTTGTTAAAAATTGCGTATAGGATTGGGTTCAATGAGCTGTTACAGTAACCGAGCCAGAGAAATAAAGACGATACCGAATGCGGGATTGCGTCAGGCTTGTAAAATGGCCTGATCAATGCCAAGGTGAAGAATGGAAGCCAGCAAAAGATGAAGGCACCGACGATGATGCCCAAAGTCATGCTGGCCTTATGTTCGCTTTTTCTTTTTCTCAACTGGTTTCGATTACAAATGCAGACTTCATTTTTACTCAACCTCAGTATCCTTATTGATTTTTGCAATATGTTTCGCATAGGGCTCTCGCGCCGCTCGCCGGTGGAATTGCGCATTGGACTATCTCCGCTCTGTAATCAGACAATTTAGCGAATAACATTGTTACGTCCTGTGGACTGTTGGGCGGGGATTGTTACAGATGCGTCTACAGCGCCCCTTCCTCCCGAAATACGTGTCTTCTATTTCAGATTAGCAAAATACTTTAAATGTAAATTATTTATCTTTATATCGAATTCTTTTGCGTTTAGTCGATATAGTCCAATACCACGATATAGTCCAATACGGCTGTATGTACAAATATTTATCGTAATGTCAATCAAAAAAATCGATCAGAACGAAGGCACTCATAGGGAAGTCCATGATTCTTTTCCTTGCGTCGTACGTTGCGTGTACGTTATGCAAATTTTATACCTCCGTTTTATTAACATATAATTGCTGATAGTAAACTATTTGAGTTTGTCGTATCCTTGAACTCTTTTTTTTCGACCGAATCATCAAGACACACGTTTATTATTTCGTTGTTTTAATTTTAAAAATATATGCAAATATATAATTTCACATTTAAATTTTTTATCTGGATTTACGAGTTTGTTAAATGCTTGTATTCCAATTTTCAATTCCCTCTTAACTTGTTAATAAAATGCTTTTCATGTTGAACAATAAGGGAACAAAGCTAAACTTTTTTAAAGATATAACGCTCATGTCCTTAAAAACATGTGACATAACTAAACAAAATTTACTTGATTTTTAGAAATAAAAATATTTTTCTAATTAGGAGGTTGTTGTAAAAGAAATTATTTTTTAATAACGATTACATGTTTTAGAATCATATTAAAACGAATTTGACTAATTATTTGAAATAATTAGTATCTTACTTGATAATTATTTATCTTTTTGCCGCAATCAGAAAACTTTAGACTTGCAAATTTTTAACACTTTCTATAGTTAGATTAGTAAGAAGGTTATGAAAAATAAATTTATATTTATTTTGGCGGCCGAATGAGCTTCTGACAACTCGCCCACCGCACTTATTTGCAATCTAAAATCAAACTAAATGCATTATTTTATATTTTGTGAATTTTGTCTAAAATGCTTTTCTTCAAAATATATACTTTTTGAAATTAGCTGCCTCGACAAATTTCGGGGTATTAAGTATTCTTTTCAACATACAATAGTATGTCTAAAAAAAATTAAGCTATCTGGAATTAACAGAACTTGAGGATTATTTATAATATGAATGTGTCGAGGATATTTCATTGCATGCAAAGATTTTGTTTCACAACAGGATGGTGCTTCAGTTCATTTCTGTCGTGACAGTCGAAGGGTTTTGGACAGGCGTTTCAAGAATCAATGGAAAATTTTTTATTCTTTTAGACTGTAAGTTCTAGCTTACATAAAACCGATGAACGTTCTTCTTGCAAATTTCTTTTTAAATAGTCATAAATGTTTCAAAAATCGTATAAATTATTACGTTGAACGTTTTATACATTGCCTATACTTGGAAATAATTTTCAATTTCGTTTGTGGTATCTTTGCGTCTTTATGCGTTTTCATGTGAAAGGAAGCTTAAATGCATGGTAGATATTAAATCATTTTCTGCATCATTCGTGGAATATTTCGTAAGAACCTTTTTTCAAAGAGCTGCATTCTGTAGAATTTTGCACAAAAGATACAGTGCGAACATAATTTACATACATTAATGCTAATTCGCGAATAATTCCTCGAAAATCAGCGTTTAATTCGACTTTGATTCGATAACGACATTTTCAACCTCGATAACATTGAAATAAAAATATATTTGCGATTTTGCATGATGATTTTGCAACCCCGCGCATTTATGTATAATATATGACATAATATAGCCACACATATATGTACATACATACATATAACATGATCTTGGGATATTAATCAAATGATTATGTACATAGCAACAATTAATTTTAATATAATTGCTTGATCGCACTAATTATGCGCTTTTCTGTACAAATCATCAAGTGTTCGTCACACTTTCTATTGATTTTCTCATTGAGAGGTGAGAAGAGCCAAGAAATTATTCCGTTTGGAAGTCTGCTTGTGAAACGAGATAGACGAGACATCTGGCTTTGTCATATTCTGTTTTTATAACCGTTCATGTAAATTCACAGCACTTTGCGTGACAGTAAAGCGGCGTTATATAACACTACACTACCAACAAGTCGAAATGCAGATGAGTGTTTCGATCGAGTGGAATGACCTTAAGAATGTAGATGAGAGACTTGGAGTAATTGAGAGGCGGAAATTCTAATTACTTTAAGACAAAAAGGACAAATAAATGGAGGAGAGGCATAACGAAATCTTTGGTGGATTTTCCCTACAAGTGCGCTGATTTTTAACAGAGAAAAATTTCAATTCTCTTTTGCGGTCTCTTTTTCTTTACACTCTAAACAGCTTGTTCTTTCGGTCTTAATTTTGGAAAATATTTCGCTCCTCTGTGACTTTGACAAAGATATTATCTTTATCTACAATCTCTGTTAAATAATTCAGCCCATGCCTTTGATCTAATCTGCAAACAATTATTTTATAAATATGCTTTTAGATAAGGAATTCGAATCCATCACTATTAAGATCTAAGATGATATAGTATAGCCGGAGGAGAAAGGGAAGAGTTTATTGTGTGGGCGATCCACGAGATCAACAAATGGAGGGATGCGCTGGTGATTGATATAGAAGCCATTAATTTTGCACAGGCAATCCTGTAAATTAAATTGATAATATAGTTGTGAAATTAAGATAAATCCTATTATGTAGATGCCGATACGTTATGCGATGTGCGTGACTTTCGCCGTTGTTGACATTTAATTTAGAGCTTGCGACGTAATCTTCGGCATGAGATTTTGCATATTATTTTTGATTAGTAGATCAGTGTAAAAGCATGTATTTGTGTCACTCGATCGACTTCGACATTCCCGGGCAAAAAAGATTTGATTTGATTACAAGATTTTTTTAGTTTAGATACGTCACGTACGCAAAATATACAGAATATCACTGAATACAATTTATTCCCTTCTTTTTAACACTTTGATCAATTTTGAATCAATTTTTACTTTATAAAAAACAGTGTCGTTAATCATTTTTGAACTATAAAGCATTGAAAATGAAAAGTAAATTATGTGTTTTATAGAATTAGAAATATATAATATATAAAAAATCAATTACTGTTTATTAACAATGCTATTTCAATATTTTACGCCAAGTTACAATGGTCCACCATTATTTTTAAATTAATAGAATTGAACGCGAATTGTGACACGACGAGACTATTTCAACTGAGATTTTAATGTTCGCGAGAGACAGCGCGACGTAACGACATTATGTACTGAGTGATAGATAGTCCAGATAGCCTGTGACACGAATCTCGATGTAAAATTTTACTGCCGTAATATTTAAAATCCCGTAAATCCTTTATCGTTTTTTTACGCTATAAAATAACTATAATACATATAATAGCTTTTACAAGGATAGATCAGTTCTTTTTGTATTTATATTCCACCAAGCTGAAATGTTTTCAGAAGAAAATTTCTTTCGTCTTTCTGAAATCCATTCGATCGATATGTCTGTCTATTTTTAACAGGTCATTGTATTCACGTATTTTGCGAATTTATAAAGGAAAAATTGAAAAGTAAAAGTTTACTAAAAGCGAACGAGATAGGAATATGAATAACATTAAATAAATAACGTTAATTAATTGCATTTATGGCAACTTAAATGACAATATTCTGATCTGATTACATATTCGAGATAATATTTTTACTGATACTTCATTTGCATATCATCGCATATTTGTTGACAAATGCAAAATGAACAACCATGCTCTTGTCATACAGAATTCTCCTTTTTCAATTACGCGCGCATTTCTCCGCGTACATTTACATAATACATATTTTATGATACATATTCCCGTTTTATTTTGTATTATTTCTATCGCAGCCTATTTAAATCAATTGTTAACTGTTTGTCGTGTACAAATGATTATTCGTTTGCTCATTTTAATTACAATGAAGCTATTATTAAATTTATATTCAATTCGACAAACTTTTCGATAGGTGATAAATTTCGATTATTTACTGCAAACTCACGTAACTCGAGCGTCGAAAAGTTTAGGCAATATAGATAATGTATTCCCTGCCATTCTGAAGATTAACCGAATTTCGCGATAGTTGTGCATTTTCACTTCTCTTTTAGTCCGATTAGTCCCAACTTTCGTTTCTTAGTCCGAATATTTTGCAGAGTATGAATTTTTCCGGTATTTTCTCTGGCGCTATATTTGTACATTCAATTTTTAAAACGCTCATTTTATGTCCGGCGGAAAAAGCTTGAGATTATTAATAATTCATCTATCACGATGTCGCGCTGAAGATGATTTAAAGTGCAGCCGAAACGATTCGTAACGATTCGTATTAAATTAATAATTAAATATTACACAACGTTAACTCATGCACCATTAACCGCGTCTCCTCGTTACTCGTAAATTTTAATATCGAGAATCTTCAGTTAACCGATCAATCGTTTACTTTAATTATTTCACGTGTTTATGTCGCATCGCTGAACACGTTCGTCTCGTTCGTTTTCGCAAACGTTTCTCGTGAAAATTTCGACAAACTTTCAATCGGCACGTCATTCGCGATACATCTCGCGGATATCAATCACGCTGGGGCTCCTTTTTTCTCCTTCCTTTTTCCATTTGTTACTTGGCTCGGCTGCGACGTCGGGATATGTCCAGTATCGCAGGTACTTGAAAATTGTCAGTAAAATGTGATCAACGTACTTTACAGCGAGCGACTGGCACAGTAGGTGATTCGAATCGATCAATACTGCGCCGCGTCGCGTCGCGCCGCCGGCGCCGTTGGGATCGTGATATATGTCGGGACAGCTCCCCTTTAACTGCATGCAATTCCTCGAGCTCGTTATTGTTTCAACGTGAAAGCCGACAAAGATCATTTTTGCGCTCTTTAACACTTTCCACTTCCAGCACCCTCAATCATGGACGCAATTATCTATCCGCGTCGGCCGCAAATGTGTAGTTTAAGGCTCGCGTTTACGCTAAAGAATTCAGATGAGATTAGTCTTGTTACACGATATACCATATGGTATATGTTCAGCAAGTAGAACCAATTTGACATTTACATCGTTTGCAATCTGATTCAAGAATTCAGACAAAATTTCTCTCGTACCTAAACCTAACATGGCCCGAGTTGTACACACACTTTGCTTTTACGCGCCGTTACTGTCGCTCTTGAAATGCACTTTCAAGCTAAAGTTCAAGCAGTCACGTAATTTAATTGCTAATTCATTCAACAATACCGACAATATTAATACGTATCTTTAGAATCTCTGCAAAGAATTGATTAGCGACTTAATTATCGTGACTGTACTATTCTAGCTTCAACTTGAAACTGCGCTTCAAGGCATGTAATTTCCTAAGCGGGATATATACCTACATAAATTCATGCCAGAAATTGTTAGGCATAAAAGATCTAGCTCGACGATATATTGTCACTGTTTGATTGTTATCAGAACTGACTTACTTATTAAGGGGACATTACCAATCTTTTGTTAAATTTTAACATGGTTTTCGGGATGTTTTTGCATGTTTAGAAAAATGACTTCGGGATTTTCTCCTTTGTTTTTATTATACATTGAAAGTAAAAAAAAAGGTTGTTTATATAAATTGAAAATTGCGCCTTTGAAAATTGATCTGCACGCCTGCTGGCCGATATTTTTTTCAGTTTTTAGTGATTTGAAACAAATAAAAGTAAAAAATTATGAAAATATATATAAAATTCTTTGGAGCTTATACCTATTTTTTGTCAAAAAGTTGAAAATTAACAAAATGACAACCATTTTTAAGAAACGTCAATTTTTTCCTCTTTGTTTTCAAACTTTGACACGCTCGAAAAAATAGTTAATTTATGAAAAATTAATTGAATTTGGGTATAAGCTCCAACAAAAGCATTTAAGATTTAGTTTTAAAAAGATTCAAGTCGATCGATTGAATGGTTTTGGAGAAAAATTATCGGCCAGATGGAAAAATGTAGTTTCGAGAAAAACGCGTTTAAAGTTTTACATGTTTACATGTAAGAAAATGTAATAATTTGGCCAAATCCACACAAGGGAATGATCTATACATCTGAAGAATGCGAAAAATGCAAAAAAGATCGAAAATTTTAAAAATTGGTAATGTCTCCTTAATACTTGATGTAAATTACAGTTACTTCAAATGAGAAATATGAGACATATTTGAAACATTTATTTCTGAAACGTAAAATCTCAGCTATATTTATTTATATTTTAAATAGTATTATAATTGACATTGAAATAATTTATCATTTTGTATTATCTTTACAGCAATATTCGAGATATAGTTTATGTAAATATTCTTATTTTCTATTTTAAATATTCTTTTGCCCGTCTCTAGTTACAGTTAAACAGAATATTCGACGTATGGCAATTTCATAAAAATAATATTAAACATTTTGTAGATGAAAATGCTTGTGTACGACTTTGATATTTGCTTTGATACAAATATATATATATATATAGATACAGTTGGTATACACAGTGTTATCATTCGCGCGTTGAGTCAGTGAATAGCGCATGTCATTCCACATGTCGTCACATTATTCACCAATACGCGATCGTATCAAGCAGTAATATTACAATCTTCTGTTAGAACTATATAAATGAAATTATTTATAGAAATCTTTACAAAGAAATCGAAAGGAACTTGAGGTAAATAAAAGCAGCAGGGAACGAGGGTTGTAAATTGTCATTTTATCGTAATATTTATACCAATATCATATTTCTTAACTTTTTTGTATAATCGAAACGTTGCACGAAATAGATTGACTCCGATAAAACACATAACGTTTAATTAGTAGTTGTATAGTCGTAATTATATTAATTATCCGTCAACTATATAGCTGAACTGAATTCAGCGTTTGTCACGCTTTGTGAATTTGCTAATTTGTGAAAATTTTCCACTTTTTGAGATATCATCTGTCGTACTAATTTTTGACGGATATCGAGTGGATCGAGAGCACTGAACATTTCTCGCGTTTTTCTTTTTGTCATATGAGATCTGTTCTTTACAGCCACATTACGTTGTATTTCCCATACTTAAAATGAAATAGACACACGATTAGAGGAGAGAAAAGCAAACAGGGGTGAAAAATGAAAAGGTTTAGTTTCAAAGAAAAGACTTATGACAGCAAAATGCGTCTGGCGTGCGATTAACGTGGAGAGTGCTGTGCAAACTGCCGTGTGATGACTTTAGCCTGGAGATTAGTATGCGCCATCATAATTAGCGGTATTTTCGTGAATGTATTGTGTAAAAGAAACGAATATATTTGGGGAGGAGAAAGAGAAGGAAGAGGAGAGATTTGGGAGATGTTCGGCGACATCAGAGCAATTAAGAAAGAAATTATTTTTCCTTATTTTACATTTTGTATATCATAAATATACATGCATATTTATAATTATTTTACGTTAAGATAATAATTTTTCTTTTAAATATTAGTTAATTAAATAAAGCTATATCATTCCTGAATCTAGGTGAAAAATTTATTGAGCGCGATTTGAAGTCGCGATTACATTCATAATGATGAGATTAAAATTGCGTCATATTTGCATCCAGATGCAAATAATTACACTACTCAAAAAAAATATAGGGAACACTTTTTGCACGCTAAGAATTTGGGCTATTTTCAAACCGCTGTAACTCGGCGAAGAATAATCGCAGAGACAAAATCCAAAAAGCATTTTGAAACTTGAAACTTCTTCTTTCAAATTCTTTTTGCAGATTTTAATTATCTCTTTTCTTTACAAAACGGCAGAATGATGAAGCTTGATCGGTCAAAATAAAAATTTTTAACACGATTTTGCTGCATTACATCTAGCGTGCAAAAAATCGTAGAAAATTTCTGTTTTTTTGCGTCTTATAGTAGGATTTTTCCCCTTTAATTTGAGTGATTGCTGATCGCTATGCGATTTTTTTTGACCGAGTTATCGAGGTTTGAAGACAAAATGGTCATTTTGACTTTGATCGCTGATCTAATCTAAATTGTTGAAAACAAAGAGAATCTGCTTTACAATAGTAAATGAATAAAGACCGTCTCAATAAATTAAACATGCATTTTTCAAGCTTAAAGTTTTAACTTTACCACAATATTGATAGTTTTTTTTTAGTTTTTAGCAATTTAGACAATTTCAAGAACGGTGGACACATGGAATAAAAATGTTTTAGCTGATAAACGTTATTGTTTTTTATTGTGGTATATTTAAACTACAAAACTTTGCTTTAGTGATTTGATTGGATCTTTTTTCATGACAATATATTGAATTAAAGAAGAAACGTGAAATATGTGATTTTTTACATGATATTTGAACTCAATTTTTTTGTTTAAAAAAAGTAAGACTAAGAAGAAAACAATATCAGCGTTTGAAAGAGCTGACTTTCAGCTTTTTAATGCTTTTTCGCGGAGTACTGTATCTGTTGATTTGTTTACAAATAATAAGTGATAGATAAGTAATAATAAGAATAATAAGTGATCAAAGTCGAAATGACTACCACTTCAAACCTCGATAACTCGGTTAAAAAAAATCGCGAGCAGCAACTACTCAAATTAAAGGAGAAAGATCTTGCTATAAGACGCAAATAACAGGAATTCTCTATGATTTTTTGCACGCCAGATGTAAGGCAGTAAAATCGTGTTAAAAATTTTTGTTTTGACGGATCAAACTTTATCATTCTGCCGTTTAAAGGAAGGAGATAATTAGAATCCGCAAAAAGAATTTGACAGAAGAAGGTTCAAACCTTAAAATGCTTTTTCATTTTGTGCCTACGATAATTTGTCGCCGAGTTACAGCAGTTTGAAAATAACTCATTTTTTTAGCACGTAAAAAGTATTCCCTATTTTTTTTTTTTAGTAGTATATCATGCATCTTTTGTTCCGTTTCCATCTCGAAACTAAGTATTTTTTATAACTTGTGTTTTTGCAAATGAAAAAAAAGTAACATCAATTCGTTTACGTTGGAGAGATTATATTTTTTGCGTAACTTGTCAGAAACTGCAGCTTTGTTCTTTATATGTATATTTATATACATCGCCCGTGTATAGTAATTTAACGTCGTAATATATGAGCACAGTATTAAATTGCGCAACATTGAAACTGCGAAGCCGAAGAGAGACGAGAAATATAGTGTCCATATTTTCAAAACATAGCTGCAAACAATAGCGCGCGGTTAATGCATGGGCAAACTATATTGACAAGTAAATAATTATACATATAATTTACATCACAGTTGCAGAGTTATTACAGGAACAATTTATTCATGAAATTCGCCGCTGCCAATAGAATGTGATTAAATATTGATTAATAATTAGTGTACGTCACGCGCAAGTATCATTGATAACCAGCCTTCTGTTCGTGCGATTAGTGTCATCGATGCTTGCTTACCGTCTCTCTCTCTCTCTCTCTCTCTCTCTCTCTCTCTCTCTCTCTC
>JAJVSH010000044.1:263667-281309 GCA_021460005.1 Tetramorium alpestre | reverse complement strand
GTGTGTGTGTGTGTGTGTGTGTGTGTGTGTGTGTGTGTGTGTGTGTGTGTGTGGCTGTGTGTATACTAGCTAGATAGAAATATTAATATTTTTGTCTATATTAATATTTTAGTCTTGGATTAGTCAAAATGAAGTCATCAAGGCAAAATATAATATTGGTTTAGAATTCAATATTGTTGTGTAAAAAATAAAAAACGGATCCCAATCTGAATAATTTCAAGATTATAATGCTGAGTAATAATTAGAAGATTCTAGCGCCCGGTCGCTGATTGTTTTATTAATGACTCTTTAAGCAATGAGCGACAATAGTAAACTTTAACTTTTACTCAGGATCATGTAACGTATGTCCATTGGGCCCCCTTTTCTAGGATTTTATACAAAATTATTACAATTAACTTTCATGATCTTCTTAAGTTTATTGAACAGAAAAAATATTTTGTTCATGTGCGTATGTATAGATTTTGCTTTTTGTCGCGGCATTAAATCCTGCTCAAAAGATGGCACGCACGAAATATAACTTTATTCCATCATATTTTGACAAAATTCCCGTTTTCATTTAATGCGAAGAATTTCCTGCATGTAACTGCAGTTACAACTTGATGGCTAGTAAGCGTCAGTCTGAGTGCGCGCTCCAAGTTAAATTTTATAATACAAATAATTACACTTGTAATTGATTGCAAATTTCAAAATTGATTTCGATCTCTTCCAAGATTATCTTTAGTGGCGTTTGGTGGATTCAGTCGCGCCCCCAGGTCATCGTACTGGTCATCGATTAGTAACTTAGTAACAGTCAATTAAAATTATAAACCAATGTATAACTCCATTTAAATAATTCTCTTAAATGGATTTTAGTAAAATTTGAAATTAAAATAAAAACATATTAATTTGAAATTGAATTTAAAAAAAAGAAAGGAAGAAATTGTCTTGATGATAAAAAAATAAAATATAATCATAGATGGATGTATTTAATATTAGAATTAATTTTCCAAGTCAATTTGAATTGCCGTTAAAATAACTATCTATTTTAATTCTTTGGGCGCAAAGATCAAACTTATAGGTATGATACAGAAATAACGTATGACTTACCGTAGATGCGGAGATGTTTCTTATGTGTGTTTCCGGCAGACTCGACTTTACAGATTCGTGGGAATGTCGTGGACAGATGGTTGAACGCATCCCATGGACTTCACATGATGGATTGACATTGGGCTCCAGTTCTGTATCGAATCGACCCATTTCATAATCCATGGCAGATTTATCGCGCGCGGCAATAAATAATTTATAATTTATCTGCAATACAATTAATAACACATGTCGCGTTTATGATACATTCGATAAGAAATTATATAGTCGCGCTAGTAACGGAAACTATAAGAAGATTGTTAGAGTCATTGCTACGTTATGTCGCTTCCTAGAAAAGTGTAGTTCGTGGCAATTAACTCAGTCAATAATTATTTCTTAGACGTCGTTACGACCAATTACGACACGTTATAGTATAGTCGCGGGATGGGTTTGTTTAATCTAATGTACCTGCTGTTTCAAATTTAATTAGTTGTCGTATCTGAGGACGATGTCGCTTAATTTACCGCGTGCGATGCCATCAGATGAGCTTGTCGCAGGGCACAGCATTTCCAGTGGAACATTTGTAGCGAATACGACCTGCAATTATGTTTGGCGTAACGGAATTAACGCCGGTGATCGTATCGCGAGTGACATTATATATTTCTGGCGATTTCTTTATTTCTTTAAGATTATATTATAATTATTTGCAATCGCACGTGCAAAGCGACGTAATTAATGACATAATTAATGAGAGGTTGTGATATCTTTAAGTAATTATTAGAGCGTTTGATAAATTCCAAGAATTTATAAAATATGTATAATGCAATATGAGAGAATTCTACACAGACACCCCAGTTGAATAGAATATATTAGAAACCATTCCATTCTTATTCTCAAAAATTTCTTTTCCGCCTTTCATTGAATAACTAAAACTAACTTTTCTAATCCCATAATTATCAATCACAAAACAATATTTTAAAAATAATCCGGATATTATCTTTAGAGCGTATAAAAACAATATTATAATAATCTTAGATAGAAATCATTATAAACAAAAAAATTCAGCAAATATTACAAAATACAGACACATACATTGGCACAGATCTAATTAAAAACCTTATTATACAATGTTCGAGACCTGCTCACAAGATGAATGAAAACATAAGTGAATAAAAATTAAATAAAAACATGAAATGGAATTACTAATACTAATGGAATTACCAGGAAAAAATTTTTCATATATAAACATATATACCTAAATATATATAACTATATAAAAATGTATATAATTATATACGAAATATGTCCATATATGTTCATACTAACTCCCTTCCTTTGTAAAATTTCTATTTAATATAAAAAAATAATAGTAATAATAAAAAAATAGAAATATAATTAAAAGAATAATTTTTGTAATATTTTTTTCGCAAAAAATTCTGTTTGAAAATATGAGGAAGGATTACTCATATATACTCATATATATTTATGATTGAAAGTACATATAAGTATGTATATGATTATACA
Organism: Tetramorium alpestre; assembly: GCA_021460005.1. Taxonomy (NCBI): domain Eukaryota; kingdom Metazoa; phylum Arthropoda; class Insecta; order Hymenoptera; family Formicidae; genus Tetramorium; species Tetramorium alpestre. The sequence continues at coordinate 278,723 of JAJVSH010000044.1, read as the reverse complement.
TGGTCAATTTTTTCTCATTTTTTCAAACTTAACTTTGTATAAAGAAAAACAGTACAAAAATTAATCCCTTTAATTATTTGTTATGTTTTTTTGCTATTACTATTATTTTTTGTTATATTAAATAGAAATTTTACAAAAGAAAGAATCTAGTATGAACATATATGAACATATTTCGTATATAATTATATATATGTTTTTATATATGTTTATACATATTTATATAAATTTATATATGTTTTTATATGACAAATTTTTTTCCCGGGTTGATTTTTTTATTCTATATACTAATTTATACACAATAATCAAATTTGCGGGAATGTTTTAAGATTCCTACGTATTTTGTGTAGTAACTTCCAGAACGTTCAGTGAAAGCGTTGAAAAATATTGAACATCAAACATCCTATGTGATCCCCTCCCGGGAAAAAATTTTCATATATGTACATATATAAATATAAATAACTATATATAAATCTATATAATTATACACGAAATTTGTCCATATATGTTCATACTAACTTCCTTCCTTTGTAAAATTTTTATTTAATATAAAAAAAATAATAGTAATAATAAAAAACAAAAATATAATTAAAAGAATAATTTTTGCAATGTTTTTTTCGCAAAATATTCTGTTAGGAAATATGAGAAAAGATTACCCATATACAATCATATATGGATCATTATATATGATTATACATATATGGTTAATCTTTCCTCATATTTTCAAACAGAATTTTTTGCGAAAAAAGCATTATAAAAATTATTCTTTTAATTATATTTTTGTTTTTTTATAATTACTATTATTTTTCTTATATAAATAAAAATTTTACAAAGGAAGGAAGTTAATATGAACATATATGAACAAATTTCGTATATAATTATATAGATTTATATATAGTTATTTATATTTATATATGTGCATATATGAAAATTTTTTCCCGGGCTATGATAAGTATTAAAACATGAGAGATGGATTACGCATCACGGCGTGCGTCAATATGTCCAGGTTTACGCTAATGATGATGTAAATTATGTATTAATAACAAATTATCTTGCGCAAATCGCTCGACCGTTAATGTTAACATTGTCCATCAATATCGCGATAATTCTACTTGCGAGTGCGGTTTAGTTTACATTGTGTAATCTTTGCTAACGGATAATTATCGGAAACGACTGATCCAGTTCACTAAAATGATTCATGCGCGACGAATTTATTTTCCCGAATAATCGTGGAATCGATATAACCACTCAACTCGCACACACATTTACCACTTGCTGTATGTGAGAGAACTATAAAGTGGAAGACTCGTATGAATTAATGAAAACCTGCACAGCAGCTGCTGTCGATTAAAGTTCATCTAGCGTTTAGCGTAAGCAACTTTATATTTATTTTTTTTCTTGCAATCATTTGCAGTTTATAATGTTGCTTAATACGACTGCTTTAAATGCAATTTTAAGATTTTAAACTTTGAAATTATGAAAGAAAAAAAAATTGATTTTTCTGATTTTCCGATATAGAGTATTTTTTTAATCTCTTGCCGCAGTTTAAGTACATCAAAAAATATTTCAAAAGCAAGAATTACAGCAGATGAGGAAATATTTATAAATTGTTTAAAATATTGTTAGCATACATGCTAACAAAGTAGACTAAACTCGCAGGTAAAATTATTTGTACATGTTGATGGATAATGTGAACCTTAATGGTCGAGCAATTTGCGCAGAATAATTCGTTATTAATTTATATAATTTGCATTATCATTAGCGTAAATTTTGTCATTGATGGCATCTGATAATTATGCCACGATGCGGAATCCTTCTGCGTTTTGATGTCATTGTAGGAGAGTTTAAAGAAGATATAGAAAATTGTAGAAAATTCAATATTCAATATTTTTCCTGGCAATGCTTGTGCTGGAAATCCATTTATTACATATACCCAATACAAAGAAATCCGAAAACAGTCGCAAATTCCAATATGACATATGAATAAATTAATATATCGAGTAAAAGATAAATGGATTTCAGCGTAACTCTGTTTTAAATTTCGTTCGTTTACAGAATATTGATGACAATTTATGTCATTCCAAAAAGATTCATTTCTTAAATTTATTATGTGCTCTAATAATTACTTTAACACTTTCCGTCATTAACTTGTAAAGCCTATCATGGATGAAATATCACTCCAGGCCAATTTTGTTACATGTATGGCAGAGTACGTGAAAGAATTGATTTGTTTCATTTATCTCTAATAGTCTGAGTAACTACTAAAAGAAAAAATTAGCGACAGTCGTTTTGTTTTTTTAACAATATTAAATAAAAATTCGCAAGATGGCTGAAATTTTATGATAATCTTTAAGAGTTTAAAATTTAAGATTACATCGCTGCGAATAAAATTGTTTTTTTTTCCTAACAATCCCAAGCTACAGCAATTTATCAAAGCATCATTTGTTATTTGCATTGTAGTCATTACAGTAATAGAGGAGCGATTTTTTTATCCATCACAAAGACAAAATTATGTACTCATGCACGTATACAATTATACGCAGCGTTTACAGGAATTTTGTTGTACATACATATATGTTACATGAGAATATGCGTGATGAATAAAATTTGATCATATAAAATATTATTCGCCAATTAAAATATATACGTGAACCGTCGTGTTGCTATGCACGCGATCAAGTAAATCAATTAGAATGCAATCTCGCAGTAGAATCGCTAGAAATATCCAATGTCACGTGCAGCGCTCGCGTTAACTCGTCTGTGTGCCAGACATAATTGCAGGTCATTCTCACTACGAATATTTCATTGCAAATATCATGCGATAAGCTCAACGTCCATCACATGGCAGGTAAATTGTCGGATACGGTGACTAATTGAATATTTACATACAAGGTGTCCGAAATAAAAGGGATCACACAAAAGTTGGTGGTAGATCGGGTCAAACCGAGAAGAAAAGTCAATTTACAAAATTCGCAATAGTTATTGAGTTATTAATGATTAAAAATCGCAGTATTAGCCCGGCCCTCCGCCGAATACAAGCGCGCGGAGAGATACAACCGCTCAGCGTCATTATTCCCAAGATCGCGAGGAGTTGTTTGGCAAAAAACAGGAGGACAATCGCAGCTCAAAACCGCCGCTTTTAGACATTATCGCGTTTAGTAAACATCTTGGTAACAATGACGCTGGGCGGTCGTATCTCTCTGCGCGCTTGTATTCGGCGGTAGGCCGGGCTAATACGGCGATTTTTAATCATTAATAACTCAATAATTATTGCAAATTTGTAAAATGGTACATGACTTTTCTTCTCGATTTGACCCAATCTACCACCAACTTTCGTGTGATCCCTTTTATTTCGAACACCCTGTATACATAGTATACCATTTTACAAATTTTTACAAGAAAATTGCAAACTACCATTTTACAAGAAAATTGCAAAATGGTAGAGGAGTTTTCGTCTCAGTTTAGTCCTGCTCACGAAAATTGGCGCGACAATTCTAGGACACCCTGTATACATATAACTCGCACATGCGTTGCGTATACAGGATGTCCCACAATGAATGGCCAACCCATCAATGGTACATAGTTTGCATTAAACTGAGTAGAAAAGTCTTATACCATTTTACGAATGGCGCAATATTAATCGAGTTATTAATGATTAAAAATCGCCGCATTAGCCCGGCCTACCGCCGAATACAAGCGTGCGGAGAGATAAGACCACCCAGCGTCATTGTTACCAAGTCGCCAGGAGTTGTTTACTAAACGCGGCAATGCCTAAAAGCGACGGTTTTTGAGCTGCGATTGTCCCCCTGTTTTTTGTCAAACAACTCCTCGCGTTCTTGGTTACAATGACGCTGGGCGGTCGTATCTCTCCGCGCGCTTGTATTCGACGGTAGGCTGGGCTAATTCGGCGATTTTTAATCATTAATAACTCGATTAATATTGCGCCATTCGTAAAATGGTATAAGACTTTTCTATTCAGTTTAATGCAAACTATGTACCATTGACGGGTTGGCCATTCATTGTGGGACACCCTGTATATACATATATGTATACGTATAAATTAAAAAATTTAATAGTTGCAAAAAGAAAGTGCAACACAAAAATATATAAGTTAATATATAAACGATAAAAATCATTTCAAAACATGTTAAACTATTTCATGGCTTTATACATATAAGCATACTTTTTCAATATACTAACCGGAATTATGACAAGCAGTGGAATGTAGAAGCTCCCTACGATGGCGTAAATTTGATAGATAAAATGCTGATAAAGCGCACAGAGCGTCGGACCGTTTTGTACTTCTTCGTATTCATTTCCCATTGTTAAAAGGGGCGGGAGACTAATACACATGGCTAGAGACCAAATGATGGCGATGTACAGCCCCATCCGTAACTTTGTCCTTTTTCTTTCGTATTTTAACGGTTTTGTGATCAGCCAGAATCTTCAACACAAAAGTGAAACGTGAGATTCCTGACAGTTTCTGTATCTTTACGTGTCAGCTGATTTAGCATAAAAATAAAATGGACTAAAACTGGGTGTTCTATGATTATCGAATGTATAAAGAGGTGATATAAAAAGATGCGAAGATCCCCAGAAACGTTTGTTTTTGCTTTCTCGCTTGTTTTGCGTCTCTCGATATGTATCAACAATTTCTTCGATTAGGTGAAGTTTATTTATTAGAGCTTTAGAGTTGCGATTTCACACAATTTACGGCAACAAACACGTTTAGACAACGAAAACAAGATTGCAAAACAGTGCGGTGTTGTTGGTGAAAACAACGGCGTATTCGAATCCGGACAAGCAGGCGACTCATCGGGAAAGGTAAATACTACAGTGTCTCATAAAATAAAAGAGTGAACGTTACCGTGCCGTAACACGTTTACAGTCTTCATTTTAATAATCCCGCTAATGCACTACAAACTGAGAATGTTCGCTGCGTCAATCCGTCGTTCAGCCCGCGTTTAATCCCGCTTAAACATTTTGTCTTGTTTCATTAACATTATAACCAACCATGAGAACGACTATCCTAATTAACCTTTAATTAACCAAAGTTGTCGACAATGGGTAGGTCAATCATGGGCCAATTTACGTTTTCACACCATAATACGCGTTGTTATCTTACACATTCTGCAATATTGAAGTGCTTTTTCGAGAGCGAAAGAAAGAGAGAAAGTGAGAGAGAGAGAGAGAGAGAGAGAGAGAGAGAGAGAGAGAAAGAGAGAGAAGGAAAGTTAATCAACTGGCTCGATTTGAATTTTCGTGAAAATCCGACTCCGGATTTTGTGTGATTCTCTTCATCTTTCCGGATATTGGTGATTAACTCACCGGTCTATGGAAACCATGCAGAGATTGAAAATGCTGGCAGTGCAGTTGAGCACGTCGGCGCTGAGCCAAATGTGGCACGAAATAGAGCCAAAGTACCAGTCGCCCGACACTTGGTAGATTATTGCCGGTGGCATTACCACTAAACCGACCAGCAAATCGCTCATCGCCAAGCTAATCACTAAGTAGTTGGAGCGCCGAAATCTTTTGAAGTATATGATGATGAAAAAGATGGCAGCGTTACCTGCTATCGTCAGGAACGTGATGAGGAGGAGCAGTACGGTCAAAAAGAAGGCCTGAATAAGAAATACATTTTTTTTACAAAATTTCCATGTGTTACTCATTGCCGTGTGATGCACGCGCAGATTCTTTCAGCTATTTCAATGACATGACATTGCAATTTCAATTTTTTCACGTATATACATAGAACATGACGAAGCGCATTGTTGCATTTTAAGCTCCCTACCGGCTGTTGTTGTGAAACTGATGAGGAGGAACGTCAAAGTCAAAAAAGATTGTTCAACAAACAACGTAACAAACGTATATTTACGTCCCTCTGTATGCATGTTCTAATTGTAAGAGATATGGTACACGCGAATTCTATTAACATGCGGACACATTGATTTCACACACAAGCTTTCACATGTCAGTATTAATTCTAAAGAAAACACGTAGGAAAAATGTAATGAATTACATACAATTTAATTATGTTTGCAAAAAAATTAGGGCAAATCTGTTTATTGAAATATCGCATTTTATGTCCGTTTTTTTTTTTAATTCGAATATCTATTCGCGGAGCAACACGAGAGAAGTTGAACATTGCATTGACTAAATAAATTCAGCTGTTTATATTAATTAATTATATTTTCGCACGTACGCGATTTAACGCGATTAAAACGGAAAATATTCAAAACATTTTTCATATTTATTACGTTGTGTACTCTTCTTTACAATATGTATATATTGACATATGCAGTATTTTCGATCATGAATCGCTCTTGATGCTACAGATTGGAACTGTTTCCCGGTAAATATTTATTTAGACTCAGAAACGGCTTTTCTTGCAAATTTACACCGATTGAAATAAACAAAGTTGCAAAATTACATATTTGCCAAAATAAATAACAAGAGGAAAAAAAGTAGAAAACTATATTTGGAATAGAAAACACTGTTGGAGATAAGAATTGGAAACATTATGATATCTCAGATCATTAATATATCGAAGACAGTAATTTTATGTTTTTACTAGAAAATAACTTTTTTGTAAGAAAGTAATAAATGTTGTCACTCATTCACTCACTCATTTATTCACTCATTTATTCACTCACTCATCATTTATTCTTGCGGAGTGTGAAGTGCCGACGCTGTCGGCACTTTATCAGATAAGGAAGCTAATTTTTTCGATAGCTACGCAGTTACATAGGTAATTTTGCTTCGCTTACCTCTACTGCAGTGTAGGGTGAAAAATTGCCGGGAAAGTTTATGAAAAAGGAAAGAAATGTGGCAGCTGGCTGAACATCGCTCATAAGCCATGTGGAATTGGGATAGATAAACGATGGTCCAGCACTAATCAGATCTTTCTCCTCTACAGAACTGATAATATCTTGTGATGTCATTCTGGTGCTTTTGGTATCCTTTCGATCACTGGATGTGGGAGTTTACAGTAGCTTGTGGAATATCCTTGCCTTAATTTCAGATGAAGAGACGCGGCAACAGTTCCTCTTTATCCCACAATCCTGATCAACTTTTGCTTTCTGCAAAATCATGATCTCTATTAAACTAGCGTTCTCATTATCAAAATATATCTACGATGTAATTAAATAAATGCTAATTTATTAATTTATTGCTCTAGTTCCGAATTTATTGCCTCTAGAAAATTATTCTAGAAAATTATTATCAGATGTTGACTTTACGTTAACACTAGCATTTAATATTATGAGAAAACATACATGTATAAAGGATTGTAAAAAAAAATGCTGTTAACGATCAATTGATGCATCAATAATTGATATAAAAGTATTAATATATAGTGTAATATATTTGGCCTAAATATCCTCTTGTTTCTGTTTTGCTCTTTTAGTATCATTATTACAGTATTATTGGTTCAAAGTAGAAACAAACAGAAAAACAATGGAATGAATGATGCGAATAAGGAAGACTTAAAAGTGTACAGCTATATTCGAAGGGAGTCATTATCGCGCTCTGTGGAAAAGGAAGCGTAATACAAGTCCGGACTGTAATCTTGCAGTGGTAGAGATCTAAATTACTGATTTCAAATGGTTTTAGAACGACATTTCGCAGTAGCTACCCCGTTTTGCCTCAAATGCAAATGAGAGACACCATACACATTATTGCTACGACGATGTTTTCCGATCGGAAATAAGAGTGTTTCAGCGCGAGTGCTTCATCGCACGTGAGTATTGGTTGGAATCGATTATTTAAATACCGACTGTGTTTAATGGAAATAGTTACGGAAGTTCTCAAACGATGTTGTTTGGGCTGTATCAAATTTTGAACATGTTGTTAACGAGATAAAATCGCGAGCATTACAATGGAATCGCAAAGAGCATTAGTGCGTCTTTATCGTCTCTCTAATTATTTCGCTAACTTGGTCGTTAAATTAATTGGATTTTAGCGATGGTTACGTTGGAATTATATACTATGAGCTATCCCAACCTTTCACGAGAGATTCAGTACTCTAGAAATTTAGTTAACGGCTACCTATCCGATTAGATATTAGCATTTTGCACGCAAAATTGCTTTTAAGCGCGATGGAACTCTGGTTTTGAAAAAGAGAATCAAATTTTTACGCTGCCAAGTACGCTGTCGGCGTTTGTAAATACAAACTCTCCTTTTCGGGAGATTGCGGTTACATTATACGCTGTTAATCCTATCATGTCCAGTTTTCGTTTTAAAAGCGAAATATATGTATATGAAATTCAATTTAATTTTTGCTTAAATATATATGTTTTAATTATTTTTAAAAGTTTTTGTGTGGTCGTAAAATACAAAAATGAAATCAGATGATAAAAAATCTAAAATAAAGAGTAGAATTAGAATATGGATAGAATGCAAGGAATATAATATTTTTGATTTCTTATTTTCTCTTGTTGTAAACATTATTACATCTATGTTTTACAACTCTGAAAATCCCAATGCAATAGGATACATTTCAATTTCAATACGATACGTTATTATATTAAAGACATTTTTTATTTTTTGCATTCTTTATATCGGATATGCTATCTTGTGTTTTAATTATTTTTGCATTTTTAAAAAGAAACTTGTAACATATAATTCCATTAGAATTCAAAAACATTCCTTGCATTCTCCACGCTTTACTTTTAACCTATTTTAATTATAAAAGTAATTATATGAATTGTGCCAAATAAGCATAATGCGTTTACTTCACAAAATTTAATTCTTTTATTGTTATGCTTATTAAAATAACAGAATATTTTATTTTATGCAAAAAATTTGGTGCTACTAGACTTGACACAACCTGTTGCTTGTACATACATAGGTAGACAGTTTTCTTTTTTTACATGAAATATTTATTTACAAAAGCTCTAGCCGAATAAGCATATGAAAATTGCCTTTACCTCAATCTCAAGTTTAACATACATATACCGATAAATAGGTAATATTTATTTTCACACATTATATTTTCATGCCAATTTTTAAATTCTTATCTCACCATGTAATCAGTTACAGCGAAAAACGTGATTTGTCGATTTTCTTGTATCTCTCTGCTGTATTGTTATGTAGAGTTTTAAAATTGTAGATTGTACTACATTTTTATGACAAAATTATAGTAAAATTTTTTTTCAAAAGCACACCCTTAAAATTCAAATTTATAAGCAACATTAAAGGTTTTAATTCGATTTCATGGAAAATTTTGGAGGGGCATCACTTTGAAAAAAATTTGTTTGTACCTTTTTCACCAATTTTTTAAAAACCGCTTTAATAATTTAAAAATATTTGGTGCGACAGATAAAAAAAATTTTTTATCAAATATAGAATTTTTTGAGGTTTGATAAATAAATTAACATAAGTTACATAAGAGCTAACGAATCATGTTGGATGTATATATACAATATTATATTAAATTAAAAACATGTTCACAAACGTTTCGACCTGTAATGAGGTCATCTTCAGTGTGACAAAGAAAGTCATTACAACTTATAATATGTAAAAGATAATAATCGATATAATATGTAATTACGCCATTTTTGTAATTGTTACACTGATTCTTGTATGCGATATGATAGTTGCGTTGATTCTCGTGTGATCTCGCAATCGATGTAATTTCTATTATTAGTCATCGAGACAGGAAGCTGGAGTCTCTCTATGACCCAAAGGCAATTCGGGTTGATAGTTTCAGGCTGATCGGCCTAATAAACCATCAAATAATTCGAATATAGTCCAAGTATAAAAATAAAAATAAAAAAGAAAGAGGAGTAAAAAGGATTGTCAGTATATTAAAATGTATGAAAAAACGTATATCTCATCAAGTATTAATAGAAAAAATTGAATATAAATAAATAAATAAATTAGTGAAGAAATAAGTTCCGATCGTACCTGAAAGTTACCATCATTGTTGGATCAAATGTGAAGAAATGAAAAATAATCAAGAGGAAACCAAAAAAGAAGGGGGAGGAAGAGGGAAAAGAAAGTGGAGGCTAGGAGAGGGAGAAAGAAAACTTTTAGGAAATGGATAATTTATCGAGGATAGGAAGATATGTCTCTTGGAGAGATTCCATGTCAGTCTGTTTGTTTAACCTTTAAACTATACACACTAGCCATGTGAGACATAAACTACACACTGGGTCATTTTGATCCGCCGCCACTTTGTTTTATTACTACACACGGAAGATCGATTCTTTTTGACTGAAATTGATAGAATGCACTCTTCCAACACTCAAAATAACTTGTTCTAGGAAGGTTGGTAATAAATTTTCATAGTTTAAAAATAACAATACAACAGAGAAAAACAATAAAATCGAAAAATCACGTTTCTCGCTGTAATTGATTTACATGATGGGATAAGAACTTAAAAATTGGCATAAAAATATAATTTGATATTACCTATTTATCGGTATATGTTAGACTTGAGATTGAGTTAAAACAATTTTCATATGCTTATTCGGCTAGAGCCTTTATCTATCGATCAAGATTTTTTACATAAAATGTTCTGTTATTTTAATAAATATAGTAATTTGAAGAATTCAATTTTACAATGTGTATAAGTTCATGTTTTACTCGATTGGCGCGACGATTGAAAGCACTTTTATAGCAGAAATAAGTTTAAACAATATTATTTCACACAATAGGTATTTTGAAGCGAGTGCGGACACATACTTGAAGCTCTCTTTTTAACTTTTTTTACAAAGATAGTTTTCATGGCAACCTGACGCATTTTGTAGTATCGAGCGTTTCATAAATAATTCGGGGTGTATTGAGGTGTTTAGTGTGGATCAAGGAGAATGGAAATGGGCGATAACGCGTTTAAGTGGATAAGGATGTGTTGGTCTATATTGAGACGTATCGGAATGTATTGAGGTCTTTGGATTGGGTAACGGTCAGGTGAATGGCATGGGTGAAGAGCTTGAGGGTAGTACGTGAGTGCACGCGTAAGTAATATGTGTGGGTGTACGCGGATATTGAAATGTCGATTTATAACCGGACGCTGGAATGACGACAACAGCGATGACGTTTCTTAAAAATAAATTTCAAAAAAAAAGTAATAGTTTTTAAATATATTTTAGTATATTTAAAAAATCCCTTAACTTTTAATGTAGAAAAAATAAAGACACTTTTATTAACGTGATCTCAAGCAATCGATTGAAAATCTAAAATTTCATTCGTTTTAGCTATTATAAACGATCACCTTGGACGATCTTATAGATTCGTAAGTTTTCCGTTATAATTTAGCTTGACTTTCAACGTGAATAGAAAAACTATTTTCTTCAATGTAATTTCGAGAGTACTTGAAAGAACTCGCCCACTCCAAACCCCTTGGAATATTGCTTCGAATACTGATTGTACTAATCTCTCTCCTTTTTTACATTTATACTCGGCGTAAACTGTTCATCGAATCGCGTAATTAATAAGATTAAACGATTGACTTTTAAGATTGATTCACTTCAACACTCAGAGATTAATTAAATAAGAAATGAATGGATGAATTAAACTGCCTGTTGCGCGCGAGAAAATTCGACTATGATCTAAAGTTGTTACGAAAGTACATTACCACTAACATTACCGCTACCATCATACATAATGTAATAATTCGGCTAGATAATTCTATAATTAAACAGATTATGCACATCCAACTTGTAAATGAATGTCACGGTTTAAAGAATATGTTTGGTCCTAAAATTCGTTGGCTTTTAATTACATTGTTTTCAAGTCATTAGATCGGTTTAAGAGATATATTAATTCTCTGTTGGTGAAGCGACATTTGATATAATGCTGGACATCTAATATCACGCACATTATACATCATCTGATGCATTTTCTTCGTATAAATAGATAGCAAAGAAATCAGCTGGAAATGAAATATTATCTGGAAACTAAGCATAATGAAAAAATCAAACAAATGCAATCGCATAAGTGCAGTATGCACTTATTCACTGTACAACCTTGTAATTACAATATGTCTCCTAATGTGTATACCCAATAATTGAAACTTCTCTTTCTTATATCAAGTAGCACATGAACATACTTCTACTTAATAGAATTCGAATGCTTAGAGCATATACGCAACTTAAATAAAATATTATTTATCGATGGTATTTTGCTTGAGTATCTGGGATAATCAATGCTCTTCTGCTTGCGTTCACGTATGCTCGTCGTTTAACAAGTTAAGGTCTCGCTGCTTATTAATACATAAGAAATAAAAGTCAGACAAATTAAATACAAAATATATTCTTCGAGATATGAAAAATATAATGAAAAACATTTCGCTTAATACAACCGTCTTTGGCTACTCTAATGATGGTCCTCATATTTCTCAGGATTACTATTATTTTTATTAAAAAAAGACCCAAACTAAGATAATTTTAGTCACTTTTCTCTTGAGAGCAAAAATCGATCTTTTAAGCATCTCTCTTTATTTTTTATTCAATAAATATTTTTTCTTAATTAAATATTAAAAATACGATCACAAGCTGTTGTCTTTTAAAAGTTGGGCATCAATATGAAAATTAATCAGATCATACATTAGTCTTGGTACATTATTATCTTTATTGTCGAATATTGAAGACGAAAATTTTCTCACAACCATTAAATCTACAATTATAAATTTTAATAGGAAAAGTTTTCTTTTTGCCATATTCTAATGTGTCTGGTTATATTTATGCTCTCCTTTCGATTAGGCTTTAACGTAATGTTTGGCAAGGCCAAAGAGATTGGCTCTCGTGAGCCGGATAACACATGGCACAGACACAAAGAGAGTTCCGAGAACAGCAAAAGAAAGAGGTCAACTATTGCTAGCGAATGCTAAATATTTTCTGTTGACTCGTAGGGATACTTCCACGTATTTGTATCATTCTCAAATAAATTCCAGTCAGTAGTACGAAGAAAAAAGAAGGGAGATATTTTTTTTTTGTAATTCACAGTGAGCAAAGGGGTTGGTAATTAATTAGAGATTGGTAATTACCTTTTGTAAAATTGTTTATTTCTGATATAAAGCGTGCTCAACCGATCGTACAAGAGAGATCAGCTCTTCGCTTAGGGTGAAAAGTTAAAAGGACCCATACATAAATTACTAGCAGTAGCGCGAGAAAAATAAAATAATAGATAGCTGAGATTAAATAATTTACAACATTTTTGAAATCCGACCCGGTTTCCTACAGTTTAAACTCTAAAATATAGAACAAATAGAATGATAATTGCAGTACATTATATAATATTTTCTTAGAAAAAAAAATCATGACAGATTAAGACAGATAAAGAAATTAATTTTCCATTGTGATGACATTTTTGTCTATGTCAACGCCTTCAACGTCTGAAATAGATTACTTGAAAAAGTCGTTGAAAGAAGATGAAGAAAAGAAGAGGAATGTTATGTTAGCGCAACATAATTTACAAGCTGCTCGGATGCGGAGATGCACTAGAAGTAATATAGGAGTTACAATTATACCACGAAAAAGAGGACACAAAAATGAATCTGCATCATGAATCTGCATCATGAATCTGCTGAATTTTTAAAACAAGAACTGAAATACTCCATATGGAAGCATTAGCGTTCTTCGTTGATGGGAATTATACATATGCTTTAGTCTGGTGTTAAGCAACGACGTGCTAATATTAGCATGACTACCGGTATACAGACAGAAATTAAATTGCAATTGCTTCTGGATCGTATTATCCCGTGCATAGTTATAGTACAATAAGAGCCTCTTTACAATGTGTGTCGAGTACATAAAAGCTACTTAAATGGGAATATGATGGTAGCTCAAATCATAGCATTCTTAACCAGCAGCTGGCGCGTATTCAGAGTACCCAAAATTCCTGTCTTCGTTTCTCCTATTGTATCAGTAAATATAACCATTTATCTCCTCTTCCTGTCTCAGCGGCGAATGGGTTAAAATGCAATTACGTTCTGTGCTCCTCCTTTACTATTTGGCATTCTCTCTGCCACGATTCAATACTTCTCTTCATCTTAGGCACTTTCTACACTTAAACTCCAAGTTCCATTCCTCTAATATCCCTCTTATGTCCCTCTAGTATCTTGATCTTTTATCCTTTCCTTTACATCACTCTACTAAATTTCGCGCCTCCTTTTCCTTTACTGCAGTCCGATAATACAACCAATTGCCTCTTCCCATCAAATCCTCCTCGTCTTTAGCTTCTTTTCGCGCCGCTGCTGCCCGTTTTATCTCTTCACTCGCTTTTCAAGCGAGCTCTTGCACGGCACTTTGCACGTTCCAACCGTTATTGTGCACATGCTTTATCTTCTGCAAATAAATTATCACACGTGAATATCGAATTTCAATGTTTTATGCGTATTTTGCGTCTCACATTTGTCTACACTGGCTTGTATCACACTCTATTGTTGTTAATGTATTATTACATCTTATCTTGTCATACTCTTACTCTATTTCTAGAAAGCTTCATGGCAACAATTTTGTTGGTCTCTCCTTTTGCTCGAACTACTTTTAATTTTACCTTGTTTTTCGGTTTATTACATACATCTCGTAATTTATAGTCGCTTCTAAACTAGATAGAGGTTTTAACTTAATTTCTCTAGAATTGATTCTCTGTTTCTAGTAATAAATAATTGTTGAATATAAAGTTGAATATAAAAACGTATTTATAAACGAACTAAAAAACTTAATATTCCACATCGTGCTATTTATGCGTTTTCGACTCTTCGTTCAGATAAACAATCACAGTTATTATATATGTTAAAAATTATGTTTTATAATAATTTCAAGATTGCAAAATATGTTATTATTAATATAAAGAAGTAACGTAGAAAATGTACCACAAAACATAAATAAATTTATAAAAATAATAAAAATCAACATACGATAAGATAAATGTATAACAGCTAGGATAAAGTAATGTAAAAATCAAATAAATAAAATATATAAAATATTATTTTAAGAAATCTCTGCTATTAAGAGAATAAGTATACGGTAGTTTTAAAATACCTTGTATATATATATATATGTATATATATGTGTGTGTGTGTGTGTGTGTGTGTGTGTGTGTGTGTGTGTGTG
>JAJVSH010000044.1:238415-261427 GCA_021460005.1 Tetramorium alpestre | reverse complement strand
AGAGAGAGAGAGAGAGAGAGATATCGCATGGTTTTTGTTTTTGTTCTGTACAAACAAATGAGATATATATATATATATATATATATATATATATATAAATCATAAAACATAATTACAAATCTGATTATCACAATAAATATGACTGAATATTGTACGTGCATGCACAATTTCACACTTCCATATGCATATAATTGCATACGCTTATATGTAGTACATTGTGCAGAAATCCATACGTACGATCCAATGAAAACCCATACACATACACATGCAAACACACTGTTGCGTATGTTGAGTGTGGAATAATATGTTCACATGAGTATATGATTTTGTACAGGTGAAACACCTATTTCAAACCTGCGCATATCATTGAGTATTTGTTTGTGTATGCATGTATGTATATTATACAATCCCATATATCACATATTATTGTGTATGTTCGCTATGGAATAATGCATTTACATGTGTGGATTTATATCCATACATGTATATTTGAATGAATATGTATTGCACATGTGTATTTCATGTTTTTGCATTAAAGCGCGTATCTTTGTGTAGATTGTTTTAAAATGTGTTAACGTAAATTTTATATTTATATGTAAATTTCATAAAATTAATTATTATTAAGTAATACATTAAAGAATACATTCTCAAATATATCTAATAGTCCATTAAAAGTATATTCATCATGGCGGTTTACAATGATATTATTTGTAAAATATATAATAATGAGATATACGACAAAGTTGTGCATTTATATGCCTGTGTTTTGTGAAGCTCTAATATTTACATGGTAAAATAAAATATGAGCAAAAGCTATGTAAATTATAAATATTCCAGACGTAAATTTCGAGTGACATTTGGAATTTCTTCGAAAATATGTAAACAAATGTGAAAACATCTCGAAGACAAATTAGCAAAATAATCGCAGCTTATAATATTAACGAGATGCAGCTTTCTTCTTTCTTTGTGGGATAATTAGAGAATTACTTTTCATCTGCCTGTCGTGAACCAACAAAAAGAGGAAAAACTTTTGTGGAAAGAGTATTGTAAAAAATAATGTATATCGTAATTCGAAACGATTGTTTCTCAAAACCTAGTTTTTCCGCCAATTAGCAGTAGACATCTACATATATCATATATCAAAATGCCATCGCGCGAGATTCAAAACTACGATAGAAAGTATAAGATGGAAGGAAAGGGCAGGAAATACTTGGCAGGAAAGATGCAGTGATTCTCTTGATGGAAAAGACAGAAATAATCCATCCAGGCAAGTTTTTTTCATTTAGGAAATATAGCGCCGAAAATGTATCAATTGAAAATCGAGCTCTTCGATCCTTTCAACACTCAAATATATAAAACATTCGGAAAACGTTGAAAATGGGTGAGGTTCTGAAGGAAATTGCTTTTATCAAAAACCATCTCGCGAAAATACGGAGGAAAGTCGTCAATACTGGCACAGACCATAAAACGGCACCCCCAGATTTCTCGGAAATTAAACATTACTATGTATAAATACCGATAAAAACATGGTCTCTTTAGATAATTAAAGAAATAGAAACCCCTAGTTCATACATTCGTGGTTTTTTCTATATAAAATCTGATAAAAACTAATTTTTTAAAAGCAAAAATAAAATTTGCATAATTTTCTCTTACAAATTGGATAATTTAAACAATAGGGAATGTATT
Source organism: Tetramorium alpestre (assembly GCA_021460005.1). Classification (NCBI taxonomy): domain Eukaryota; kingdom Metazoa; phylum Arthropoda; class Insecta; order Hymenoptera; family Formicidae; genus Tetramorium; species Tetramorium alpestre. The sequence continues at coordinate 259,741 of JAJVSH010000044.1, read as the reverse complement.
ATTGATAATATTACATCATTTTATATATTCGTAACTTCCTAAAACTGTTTTATTTATATATTTATTTTGTCATATTTGTCTTGTAGTGCAGTTTTAACATAAAACGCTGTATAACGTTAAGCGGCCTTTATTTCTCCGTCAGAACAGATCATAGGTTTAAAATTGCTTTTATTTTCAAAATGTTCTGTTCTAACCTTTTAATTTTATAAAATTAGTTGTTTAATGTATAAAAATATATTTTATTACTTAATTTATCAATTTATTTATTTTTTCTCTTTCATGTTCTTTTTTCTCATAATACGGTAGAACATAAAATCGTTGTACAACGATACATTTCTCAGTGAGAATAAAAGATATAATAACATAGATCCGATAATATCAACAAAATTGACAACTTTTATTGTCTTATTGTACTTATTGTAACCTTAAATACGTGTTCCAGTTTTGGAGTCCAATTTCTCAGAGACTCTTTTTGACATATGTTGCGAAAATATTAATTATGTACAAAATACGAAATAGTATTATAATGACTATTACATCATTTGATAGAAGACACTTTCTAGTTTGTATTTCTGCTATCAAACTTTTATTTTTCGCTTTTGTTTAAGAAATATTGTTCAATAAGAAACTGGTGTACCAATATTGGTGACTTTCCTGTATTAATTTCAAAATCAATACTCAGAAATATTTAATTATAGCGACTAAAATGCGACATGTTATCATAGACAACTTAAATACTCATTTCGCAAATTGCGAAACGAACGTCGCTCGCAGACGCGTACGTTTGTCACTTAATTGAATTTACATGCGTTGAAACCTGAAATAAAAATAAAAAAACACTAAATAAAAGGAAAATCTTTTATATTGTCACCTATATATACCTATGTACATTGCAATATGACTCTGAGCGTTTCCTAGGTGTGATTGACCGTTTTGCTAAATCGTTTAAGCGTAAAACATTTCAAAAATTTCATGACCGATGCTTCCGTAATCGGAAGATTCATCCTCTTTACTTCAATGTTCATTCATGTTGCAAGCTTCTTTCATATAGTCCTTATGTAATTTATATATTCGACGATATAATAAAAATTAATTTATTTCTGTTACATCATTTAATTGAATGTTATATATTTATAATAAATTACCGAATATCTCTGCCCTAATATATAATAATATCTAATTATTAGTACACGTTGTCGTAATAAAATTATTGCCGTTTATTGCAATATCGTTTCGATTAGATCGGCTGTTTGACTGATCGGCGAAATAAAATGAAAACAGAAAACTTGAACAATAAATGCATATCGAGGCGAAAGATGTACCAAGGAATTGATTTATCAAACTTGCACTCCACATACGTAAAGTTGCTTTATGCAACATAAAACTATGATTCAATTTTCAAACAGATAGACTTGCAAATTTTTGCAACAAAATGCCGTGGTGCTAAATCTCACGGGCAATTGGATCACGGGATAGTTTTCTTTCGCGGATATTATGTTTCGGATTATAATATTAGTATAGCCAACGCACATTGATGATTTCATTTTCAGAAATGAATAACCCGATTCGTGCAAAATCGATAGACGCGTACATACAACGACATACATTTTGCTATTTACTCAAATTACGACAGTTGAGCGACAGTTCCAATTAATAAATTAAGAGAGTTTTCCATTTACGACACAAGTCGACATAAGCATCATTCTATCTTTTTTCAACGTTCAATGAGTAACAAAGACAGAATAATACTTGTGTCAACTTGTGTCTCTATGTGGAAAGCTCCCTAAGACTAGTGATTGATAAGATTGCATGTAATTTTACTTAACAACTAATGAATGATTAAGCAAAGTCCACATAACAAGCAACGTAACACTGTCCATTATAATATAAGTTGCAGTCGCAGTGACAGAATAGTTGGAGCGGAGTTATAAACCTGCCTGATAGCATGGTGTTGCAAACACGGTGCTATTGCTTGTAACATTGGAATTTTAAGCTTGTTCTACTCTACTTTGTTATTGTTAACACAAAACAAGAGGATATGCTGCAAATGTCCATGAAGTGCGAAGTTTCAGTGTTCTCGCTGTGAGAACTAAATCCTTGTTTGTCACTTGTCGCGCAAGTGTGGCGTTTATGTACAGTATAAGTAGACGTTTATATCATCACTTACGCCGATGTCTATCCAGCGAAAACATTTTCCCCTAATGACGGGAAGAGCAAACTACTCGAAAGGAAGATTTTTGACCCTCCTGTCTGATTTATTTGGTTTCTCTGGAATAATCAATTCAATTGTTAAATTGTTAGTAGAGAGCTTTGTTACAAGTCTTATTTATAAATAGTTTTAAATTAAATTGTACAAGTTTTATTTTAGATTCTAATTAGAACAAAAGACTATTTTAGATTGTAATTAGAACAAAAAGTTTCATTATTTTAAACAAAATTTATTTTTTATATATATTTCAGTTTTTAATTATAATATTATCCGTTTATAGTACTCGTAATTAACAGTACTGAACAAATACTTCACCGAATATCTCCTTTTTGCTTTATAAATTGTTACATAAATTATAATATATTTCTAGATAACAGGATAGTTTTATCCAAGGAAGGATCTCGTTATCCAAAAGTTCTCCTTAATAAATTATAGTTGTTACGATCATTTTTAGTCAAGCATCTTCTCTCACAATGAAGAAATATTAGAGTTAATTTTACCGTCAATCATCTTTTTTGTTTTTTGTGATTTCTTGAACGTTTCGTGTATTTTATTTACCTAACAGTTTCTTTCGCGCTGGATATCCTGATGCATATCCATGTCAACATTGCATAAGCACGTACATATACATATATGTATATCTATCGTATTTGCATGCAGCAAGCAAATACATCGATCAAATCCATGCGATATCTCTCTCTCTCTCTCTCTCTCTCTCTCTCTCTCTCTCTCTCTCTCTCTCTCGCTAAAAGCATTTATAAAAAGGAAAACGGTCAATAGTCATAAAAAAATTGTCTATATGCTGACGTTATCGCCTTCGAAAGACTGCTTCCAGTTTCTCTGTTCAATATTTAAGCTTAATTTTACTAGATATGTAATTTAATTTTATTATCAACGCACAATCAGAAAAATAAAAACTATCCTGTTTGTATTAAAATTGAAAGAAGTGAACATTTGTGTCTCGCATTTTTTATTTGCAGCCAAAAATGATTCAGATTTAAAGAAAGTTATTAATGCTGTAGGATTTTGCTTTTGTGTGATGAGAAAAGAATATGCACTTGAAATAATTTTTTTGTGTCTCCAAGTTCACTGGAACACATTACTGGATTACCGTCCAGTATTGTTACAGATGAATTCAGAAAGAAATTTAGCATTATTGGAAAACATTTATCCAAATTAAACAGGCAACAAGAGAGTTTATTTAATGCTTCATTAATCTTTGTTGGACGAAATAAATTAATGATGCGGAAAATTAAAAATCTCAGTTTTACTTTTTGTTTGCCTAATATTTTTTTCTTATTACATCTTAATCTTTACCGAGAAAAGCACGGCAATCATCTGTAATATATGTATGTTATAAGGAGATGAATTGGAATTTGTCGTGGTACAATATTAATCACAATCGGCATAATATGTAGAATTTCTTCTGTATCCGCCCGTTTCTTTAACGATTTTCTTTTGTGGCGTGAGTTTTTTTACGTTTCTTAACGTTTTCTTGTGTGTGAAGTGATTTTCTTTAATGGCTGCAATGAAACCTGCTTTTCCCTGAGTTTTCTTTGATTGTATTTTTGCACCTCTTATTTTTGCAAACTCGTTAAGAAGATTTACGTCTGTTTCTATACAAAGAGAAAATCATTAGCGAGAATTATCGGAAGGTAAACGCTACAACATTTCAAATTGTTAATTTTCTACATCTAAATAACTCCGCAAATAGTATACCCGTCTTCTGTAAATATCGACAGAATGTCGGCAAACACGAAAAGAGAAGTTCAACATCCAAAACTGTCATGATTGGACTCCTGACTGACGTACGTGGTAACGTAAAATTGTTTGAGGAACATCATGAAAACGGAAAATCTTGGACAATAAATAAAAAAGTTAGTGATAGAAAAATGCAACGTACGCGACGATCGAAGAAAGTCAATTGATCAAAGATTGACACATTTGAGATAAATTTTTTACTGAAAATTTGGAAGAGAATTTCCTTCTCCCTTTTTTCGTTCTGTCTGAATGAAATACAGAAAGGAAAATCAATTAGTGCAGATTCAATCAAATCCTTCGCGAGCATGGGAGCACATGTGTAATTAAATTGCCTGTAGGCCCTCTGTAGTCAATCTGTCAATTTCTATCAATTTCTATCGATCATGTATTTCGCGGAATATATGAGCCCGATACGACGCGCTTTATTCCGAACGATTGATCACAATTGATGAACGCTCGAAGCACTGATCGGTGCGTTTACCTTCCACACTCGTGCTATTCTTCCGCATAATTTTTACGCTTATAATTTTTTAAAGCGATTCCCTACATATAATTTTCACAATTCGCGCTATATTCCTTCACTCTTACCATTACATGCCATTTCCCCATACAGCATAAAATTACATTTTAGCAATATTGCTACAAAATTGCAATATTGCTATAATATAACTGCAAGTTTTGTGTTGTATGGAACGCGTAAATCTCGAGAAAACAATATTGTAAGTGATATATGTACGAATTTTATTCGACATTAGACATTGAGCAAATTTATTATTATAAATGAAATCACTTACACTTTTATAAAGTACAATATAACAGAAATATACAATATTGTAACATATAGATAAATCTTATGACTCACAAATTGCCTAAATAATTGATAGATTCTAGTATCTTTTCTAGTATTTTTTAGAGATGTTTTTCGAAAAATCTTATCTTTATTTCTTTGTTATTTTGTAAAACGTAACAGTACTATTCCACATAAGCAAACAATAATATTCTACATGTACGTTTGAAAATAATTTCTCTTTTGCAAAAATCATTTTATCATTTCTTCTCAAGTTTGTTTTTAATTCCAAAAATTTTTCTTGTTCTTCCATTTGACAGTATTTTATATAGATATAAAATTTTTCATTTAGAGATGTCGAATATACTTATAACATTTAATACTTATAACATTTATTAAATTTAATATTTAATCTTAGGCATTTTTGTATCTGTTGAACTTGATTTTGAATATTACGTATCATGTGAGTCGATACGTTCTCTGTTTTCGCAATAAAACTCGTAGAGAATTATTCAAAAAAGTTCGCCTGCGATTATAAAAGTTTTTCAGCAGTGACAAAGCAATATGCGGAAGAAAGTTATTCTGAAACATTGAGACAAGTGCGGAGTACAATGCTGCGAAACGAATAAACACGGACAATGATTGTTATTTATAATAGTTTTATAGTCCATCGCAAATGCTACGTGGAGAGCGCAAAAGTACACAAGCAAAATAAATTCCGCTGTTTTACCGGATTTGAATGAGACGAATTACATATTACATCGCCGAGTACATGAATATTTTTTATTTATTTATTAAGAGTTTGTATAATCTCACCAGCAAAACACATTAGCATATACAAGATGATAAGAAAAAATCGGCATAAAATTGAATTTACTTCAATTTTTTCTTTCTCTTTATTTCTAGTCTTCTTTTTCGCATGTATACATCATTAAAACAAGTCTTTCGATTTGCTTATTAAGGAGATTTTATGTAATATAGGCAAAAATATCCAAAGATAAACTTGAAACAGCAGAGAAAAAATTATTTCATAAATCGTTTTATTCACTTCACTTCTTATTTACTCGGTAAATAAGTAAATTGTAAAAATTTGTACAATAAACATCATACATATTTGTTATATTTGCTATATTATATTGTTTATTTTACATATTTTAGCAATTATTATTAGAAAATTATTTATAAAAGTTTGTCTTGTTAATTAGCTGATGCTAATTTCTTTAAAAATATTATTTATGTTCGTTTCAATATACATATACATATATGTGTTTCAGACATTCTACAATATTGTTACATGATAAGAAATTATGTACAAATTGAAGAAATATTCTATAAGTTCTAGCAAAAATTTATATACATATAGATATAAGAGATTATCATGATTATAATCCTTAGTCGCTTTCAGATAAAATGAAAGTGTAGCTTTTCAATTCCCATAAGATTAATATAGCCGATAGACTGACTATTGGTTCAAATTTCATTTTCACTTCTGCAAAATTATGTGACGCGATCTCTCGTTCGACCTCATTACTTCTGATATAAGAAAGAAATTGGCGGCGGTTTCCCGATAGAATGATAATGGCTTTATGCGGATATTGAAAAAAAGATTTGAGGATATTCAGAGAATTACTTTGAGAATATTACAGGAAAATAAGTATATTAAGTTTAAAGATACTTTAAAATTAATGCCCAAAATTATGTAATCATTTTTGAATGAGGAAGAAATTCAGTGGCCTAACCGTTGAATCCAATCAGGTATAAATTGGAAATGTTAACTGGGCCTCTCAAATGATAAATCTGCAAATTACAAAATTTTATCGTTGTTCGGATTACTTCATTTTAAATACATTATCGCTTTAAGGTCACTCGGTTAATAATTGCTGCTATCGTAAATAGAATTTCCGTTTTAGCTGTTCTCGTAAACGATAACTGTTATAATGATCAGACGACGTTATGAAATACACCCGCAATACTATTGTTGGAATAGAAGATCCAAAAATATAATAAATTTTAACAATCTTTCTTCTTTTTTTAAACAGAAAAGTATAAATATTTTAAGATAAGATTTGATTTGCGCGAGCAATTTAACGAAGTGTAATTTCATAGATGTTGATTATAATTGATTAAGGTAAACATACGGAATTTAAGCAAAGACTAATTTTTCATAGGTTATAGAAGATAAGACTATAAATTTTATCTAAAGTTAATATTGTAAATTAGCAAAAACACATATGAAATTTGAAAATAAACAAAAATATTTTTATTTATAAAAGAATTAAGTGTGAACTGTAAATGTCTTGAATTACGCCACTGAAATTCTAGGATGTCCCGATTTACGCCACTGATATATGTTCCAAACAACGCCATCTCATCTGATCTGTTTTCAATATAAATATTACAGTAAAAGAAATTAAACTATTACATCTATTATCTTTTATCATCTATTATCTTTTAAATATATTAATCGTACAAAACTGAAGCACTAATTTGTACTACAACATAAAATTATCTTATTTTATCATTTAATAGATTACATTGTGATAGAAACAATTTAAGAATAAGCTTAACCATGGATAGTTAAAAGTGACAGATCCTTGATATGAGTTTTTGAAACCACTTTTTGTGAGAGATCACATTAGATTTATGTATACTTACTTAGACAGGACTATTTCATATGTTTTGATGATTGCTTTCCGACATTTAGAGATTTTGCTTTATTACGCGCATAAAATAAGTTACGATAGCGTCGTTCAGATTAGTGGCGTAATTCTGTACGTTTATCTTACCTAACTGTGTCATCCGAAATAAAAAAACACGAGCACTATCTCGCGTCAAGTGTACTCACGCGTGATACGAGAGGTAAAGCAGCGAGACAGAGAGTGTGCATCTACAATCCGAATCGAGTTGAGCGCAAAGAAACATTTCTATGTAATTTTACAATTCATTCTTTTGATTATTGAAGTAAACATGGTAATAAACATAATAATAAACATGGTAAGCGCATTGTGTTATCGTGTTATTGAAAATGCTGCAAATAAATAATTTACTGGCAAATAGACAAAAACGTTCACCCTCCTTCCGACAATATTGCCGTGCGCCTCGATAATTGGATATCTATTGCTCTTTTATAAATCGATTGACTTTTGATGAAAATGATGCACGTGAATTATTTCTGCAATTGAGTACAGCGTGAAAAAAGTTACTTCACGAAGAAGTTTAGTTAAAGCTATTGTTGCTTCGTCTCTATTTAATCGAAAGAAGAGCTTAAGCTTCCGGTTATGGAATCTTATTTCTCTTTTCTTTTATTTGCACGCTAGTGCAACTGGATATTAAACTTCCCGACAAGTAGTTTCTTTGGTCTCACGGAAGAAGATCAAGTAGAAAAAAAAAGTCTCTCTCACGAGTATCAAACATCATTCATTTAATATTTACTCGACAAATCGGATAAGTACATGGCGCATGTTTAAAATCTTATGTGCATTAAAACCTGTAAGAACATCAAAATTTTACATTTTCAAAAAGATATAACACTCATTGAAACGTTAAATTTTAATGAAAAAAATCTCCGAAAAGATGATTTGCTTTGGCTTAACAATTTTTAAAATAAGAACTTTTCAAATCAATGAAGAGGGATCCATTTAAAAAAGTTAATGAAAAAATGTTTTTATGTGATGTATTTATAGTCACGTTTCAAATAACTGGCAGGAAATATCAAATGGACATATGACTCGCAGGTAGATAAATCAAATAACCTATAAAAACAAATATGTTTTATGAAAATTCATCTATTATCAATCATCAAATTGGGAAGTATACATATAAAATTCTCATATAAATGTAATATCGCGTTTTTACCATAAGACAATATTGATTTTAAACATTTAACTCGCAATCAATTCGCAAGAAATATTAACTAAAAAATAAAAAAAAAAGAATAAAATACACCCCAAGTATATAAAATATTTTAAAAAGTATATGCATCATTAGATAAAAATATTAATATGTTTGCGGACTTTCAACTTGTACGTCACATTCACGATGTATAAAGTGTTTTATCCTTTACTTATTTCATCCTTTTTACTAAACCTCACAATTAATGAGGGTAGGGAAGTAACCCGTACTTATAATACCGTTACCGTTATAGTTACTTTTTTTCAGTAATGAACTGGTAACGGTATTTTTTTTTCTGTAACTACACTGTTCAATAAAATTATCATATACCCAGATAGGAATGTATGCAGAAAAATTTTAGCCTCATTTTAATTTTAAAATATAATATATAATATATTGCGTAATAATTCTACATCTAAATTTTAAAATCAATGATTCTAAATTTAATTATTGCAACATGTAGCAATCTTTAAAAAGTTGATGCCTAAAATATATTTCTATATAATTATAACATTAGTGAGAATCATTATAATTATTACTGAATACATTTCAGAAATTAATTTTGTAATTATTGTAAAAATCATTGCAGCATAAAATTGTACAATTATTATTCAAGTAATAGTAAAAAATTCTTTTTACTTTTTATTTTTACATAACTTTGCTTCATTATTTTGTCAACATTTAGAACTTATAATTGTAAAATTCTATTTTAGTTATTTCAGCAAAAGATATGCGTTTTGCAGAATCATCTTAAGATAATTATTGCGAAATACGATGAATGGAAAGATGCAATAATTGTGCATTTATGGCAAAAGTACACTGTAGAAAATCTAAGTAAAATTACAACTATTAGAATGAGCAATTTTAGACCTACTATTATAGGTGACTATTATAGATAGACTATTGTAGGTGTAAATTTATTCATATAAGTAAAATTCTTGCTTGTAAGTAAATTTATTTTCTTGTACAGTAATTAAAATAATCACATATGTAAATTTAAAGTTGAAGGTAAATTTACAAAACATTAATGTAATAATATTTCTTTTATATAGATAAAAAATGATCGCCCGCGTTGGTAACTATTATACAATTACTTTAGTTTTCGTGTAACTACACTTTTTTAACACTTTTTTATGTAAAAATTCAATTATGATATGTACATATCATCATTATATTATGTAATATTACAAAAATTTGTAAAGTTGTAAAATAAATTAAATTTATAAAATTTGTAAAGTAGGTTTAAAATTACTCATTCTAATAGTTGTAATTTTATTTAGATTTTTTACAGTGTATTCTATCCAAGTAGGTAAATTTATGTCAAAATTTTGCATAATTTCAAATAAACATAACACTGCAAAACATTATCGCATTTTAATTTTTCAAAAAGCTTGTTCTTTCAAAAATGCTTTTTTAGCGATTTCAATTATCTTTTTTTACGAAATGACACAATGATAAACCTTGATCCGTCAAAATAAAATTTTATAATGCAACTTTGCTGCATTATACCTGTTGAAAAAATCGAGAAGACTTTCTCTGTTACTTGTAGCTTGTAGTTACAGAATCTTTTCCCTTTAATGTAAGAGGTTGTGAAGTATTGTGCGATTTTTTGACCGAGTTCTCGAGGTTTGAATAAAAAGTGGTTACTTTGATTTTGATCGCTTACAACTCGTGAAAAATCAACGTACAACATTCCACAAAATTGCAAATTACGCAAATTGCAAATTGCGAACTGCAATTACTCTGCACGTAATATTATTTTTACAATCTTTTTTTTTTCTCAATTTACGAGAAAATGTAGCTACTTTAATCTCATTGACCATATAAATATATACTACATTGAGTACAATTACATTTACTTTGTGAACATCAAGAGTGATTTTTTTTTAATTTATTAAGTCATTAGATATCGTCAAATTAATAGAAACAAAAAAAACGAAAAATAGTAAGTAATTTATGTAACATCGACCGTTATTAAGGAAAGTATTCGAAGGTACCTCGCAAAGGGAATTATCGTACAATCAATTTTATCAAACACCGCATATATTCAGGAGAACGATTTATTGCAGGCAAGGAACAGCAATTAATCGTTTTTCCGTGACAATCTCAGCGACAGTATCGTCATTGCACGAAGGCTTTGAAACAAATGGAAATATCATGGTAATATCATGACATTATTAATTATCGTTACGTTGGACAATACATGCGCAGCATATGTCGCTCACTACCAACTCATACTGCCACGGCATTAATGCAACCACGATCTTTTTTAATGTACAGTTTTTTTATATGGTTCTACTACTACGACAGTTATTTTAACATTGAATATCCATGTAGTTATAAAAATGGGGTTGAAAACTTGAAGACATTTTTATAGTACCTTAATTTAAAGCGAATAAATTTTTCGTCTATTTTAAGAATTTCATTCTCTACATTGTTTTATATTTCATATTGTTTTATATTTTATATTTCATATTTCATATTTCATATTTTATATTTCATATAACTGATAAATAATATGTAACGATACATAATGTATCTTATTTTAAACAAGTGAGTTTACCCCAGTTTACATAAATCAAACTTTAATTTTGATGAAAATTGCACGCGCATGTAAACAAAGTGCGAGCAATTTCTGATTATGCTCCGTTGAAAATGTTACGTGAATTATTTGATTGCATCCGGAAGAAAGCGAATAAAGCGGCGATTACGACAAAAGAGAAAAAAACAGAATAAAAGAGATTACAAGAAAATGAGAAGAATGAGAAAGGACAATAGTTATTCGCGTTTTTTATTCGCAACAAGATTTTAGAATTTCGAAAAAATTTAAAATATGTATATACAATGTATGTATAAATAGATTTATAATAAATTTATAATGGGACAGATGAAAAATAAAAACAATGAAGAATCCGGAAAAAGAAGTAGCACGACGTGATTCAACTTTTTTTCTGAAAAAATTATCAAGCAACGATATTCATATCGAATTCGAATCATATCGAATCAAGCAACGAGTTATCATATCGAATTTTCTAATAAATCGAAGAAATTTTGCTTTCCGGCTGAGCTCTTTAATAAATTTATAAAATTTTGTGTAGTGAATGGAATACCAATTCGACTCCGTTGCGTCGTGTGTAAAAACATAAACTTGAAAAAATTTGCGTGAAAAGATTCTGAGAAAATAAAGTTTTCTTTGATATCAATACATGTTGCGAAAGAACTTTTAACTTTCAAGATTTCGCGGCTTCTCCGATCCGTTTATATCGTCAATCAAATATTTTATTTTCGTCTTGCATTCGCGAAATTCTAAAATACTATTTCAATTCTTGCTGTATGCACCAGTCAAATCGCTGATACGTTTTTACGTTCTAGAATGTACAGGCCAATGACAAGAATTGAAACAGCATTTTAGAATTTCGTGAAAAATAAGAGATTTAATAAAACCAAATGGAAAAAGTAAAAACTTAAAAGTTAAGAAGTTCTCTCATAAAAGTTCATGAGCAATAACCATTTGTAAAAAACAAAAATGCTTTTGAAAGAGTTTTGTAAAAAAAGTGCTTTGCATCCATACATTCGCGCCCGCCATACAATGTATATGTTCATACAATATATTGATTCTAAAAACGATGCTTTTTTGCACGAAAGAGACATGATATTGTTACATATATGTAAATTTAATATGGATGCGACTGACATGCTCGCGTAATTTTTTTTATATCTTCACATAATTACATTTTTTATTGTTTGTTTTCTATGTAATGACATCTATTCTTGGACAGTATCATTTTATTGTCTTTCGACTTCACGAAACACTAACATTTCTTCTACAACTACAAACCATGCCGTGTATTTTATGCATTTGCTTTCTTGCAGCATTAATAGACATACGTTCGTACGTGTTAGAGAGATTTGTATTGCACGCGTGTAGAGCAGAATCTATTGTATTGACTAATGTATAGTTCCGGCAATCGGTGATTGAATTGTACATCGCTCATTGCTCGCTCTCTCGGTCTCCGCAACTAAAGTGAAGACCACACGCGAAAGCAGTGTTAAGGCAGTGCTAAGCGATATATACGTAGTACTAACCCAGGAACGAACGTTCAGCTGTTTTCTATGGCACTTGGCATATTACAGGACTTGAGAGTATGTAAGAATACTTTTCACTGTTACAAATGTTTGATGACGTAATGTAAAACGTTGATGTAAAAATGACGTAAAAATTACTCAATATGTATATATGTTAATAAATAAAAAGCAACTCAAACTCGTCCACATGTAAAATCTTTCCTAGATATGTCGTTATATTTGTTATCGATAAATTCCTGAGACCAAATATTTGGAGACGAAAATTTTAATATCATTTTTCCTAATAATTGTTTTTGAGTAGGAAACGTTTTAAATTAATCAATCAATGAATGACGATACACTATTAAATTGGCAGTGTCAGACTATACTCAATTTGAGTCACTTTTGTCAATTCCATAGGTCTATCACTGCTCCTACCCAATATGTCAATAATTTTGACATGACTAAAACATGCAGATTAAATTAGATAAGTAGATCCTATTCGATATATCGATAATTTTATTTCATTGTTTTAATCAAATTGTTTAAACCAAATTTAAGTAAGTTGCCTTAGGCAACTCATAGGAATTAACAATGCAATTCGCCTGTGTTCGGTTAATATATCATATCTTTATTAGCAGATAGTACGGTAAATCTGGAACATAGGCATAAAGATGATAGGAAATGTAAGCCGTCCCGAAGAACGGTTTTGCGAAATTATAAGATATATCATGCATTATAAATGAACAGCATAGCAGGCTTCGTAAACGGACCGCGATATCTCAAACAATGAATTTACACAGCATTGTAGAGCGATGCGTAGCGATATCTCAAGTAATATGTTTGTCAAGTAAATACGGAATTTCCTGTGAATAAGTTAATTAATGTCCAACGGGCTTAATTTTATGTCTACTGGAATGAGATGATTGTGCACGTGTACTCTCTGGCAAGATCGCACGCATTTAAAAAGACAGATGTGATATTGACAAGTGCGTATCCGATGATAATGTAGGCAGATGAGAATTATTATAGCAGCTTTTTTATGAACAAAAAAAAATTAAGAGATCAATAAAACTCTAATATGACGAAATTGCAAGAATATAGAGCCGCGTCACTTTATAAAGAAGTGTATTATTACTTTTGTTCTTGATTTTCTTTTGCCTCTTGCGCGTCTCGATTGTGTTCAAGAGAAATTGAAACCTAATTTTTAGAGCCACTCGTTGCAAGTTGCAACGGCCACTGTAGACTTTCTGCTACGATTGTGCTGTTCTCCAAGGATTTCAAAGCATATATATTTCATCTATCATCCCATTAGTACCATAAATCAAATATTAAATTTTGAATTCCAATTTTGCTGGTTCCTTCAAGCGATAGAAACGATAAAGATAAGAAAGTAATAGAATCACAAGAAACTTAATTTTTCTTTAATAACATAGATATCTCCCAAAGGATACGCGTGTATGCGGACAATCGAGAAAAAAGTAATTACTAGAAGTAACAGGTGCATGCATAACTTTTATGTAAAATTGTGAAATTTTGTAAAAGTGTATTTCTGTCCTCTCTATCACGCAAAATGCAGATAGTATTGATACATCAACGTTATACTAACACACTTTTACAATATCGAAAGTGAGTGTATTTAAAGGATAGGGAGTAATATAACAATTTTTATATTTGTAAAGCAAGTTAAATTAAAAGCTAATTTATTTTAAAAGTCTACTAAGGAAGTATTCAATTAATTCCAAAAATTTTACAAATATCCCGAAAGTTACTGCTCATATTTAAGAAACTAAATGTTGTCCTCGTCAAGTTCTCGTTAAATATGTGATGAGATCATGCGAGGTATGGAAAGCGATAAGTCCAGGCAGTGTCTTTTAATTATATGAATTTTCTTAATATTCGGTTACTACATTGAGATAATAAGTAACTTTAGGTGTAAAAGAAAGAACTTTTTGAGAAACTTGCGTGGCGCTTACACACATAACAGCAGGAATTAATCAAAATGTAAAAAATAAGAAGAGATACGAATATGCACAAAAGCCATTTACGCCATCCACTCGCCGAAAAAATAAACGTAAATGAACATTTTTGAATTCTTATTCCCAATAATATTCAATAATCATATGCAAGAATATTAACGTAAATAAATTTTTTCATGACACTTTAATATCAATTGTTTTTATTAATTTATTTATTAATATTAACTATATTTTATGATGAAATGTGCGGATGCGTGTGAAACATTATTACATTACAAATTCTTCAACCATGTTTTTTTTTAAAAGATGCAAATTAAACTAATTTTGATTTAATATTGCACTTTATGAGGAAAAATTCTTCAAGCGAAAAATCAATCTATTTTGACAGCATCTTTTCCCTTCGTTTAAATTCTCATAATGCACTAATAAAAAACTCTACTTGTACGTATGCGGAAATATTTGGAGCATCTCGATCAGCTGCCTTCACGCATTTTCTATTCCATCCGCTTCGTCTACGGGGTACCTGGCTTGAGTCTTTAGTTCCATCAAATATTAATACTTCGATACGCAAAAATCGATTTTGCGAAAAAAAAAGATAGAAAAATTGCCCACGGTTCGTTTTACCTCATTTCATCGACACGACGCGATGGCGCGAGATAAAGCAGTTATAACCCGGGCGAGCTGCAATTTTATCGGCGTGTGGATGAATATATCGCTCGTCGCTAGTGAAAACACCAGCCTTCGCCAGCTGAAAATATTGCAGTATTTGCATAACGGTACACAACGATGCTATTCTTTTTATACTTTCTTTTCTCAATGTAATACAACAATGCACGGTCGCGGCAGTCGCATACGCGCTTTCGTACATCTTCGTCTCTCGTGCAATGTAGATTAAATATTGTCAACCAATAGTGGAAATTTTCAAATAGTAAAATAATTTTCTCTTCAACGAAGCAAACCGAATGTGACATGTCGAACTGTTGTACTGAGCTACAATTTTTACCGAATAAAAATGGCAGACAGAATTCGAGGGTGATGCATGAATGCATTATTGAGCGAATGCACATATGCGCATGTGAGTTCGACATTCGGATGAAATCACACCGCTTTAGAGGAATCCACGAAAAATATCTAACGCATTGGTTGATGATGACTTCACAAACTCGAATGAAAAATTCATTTATTTATTAAACTTTTTAATTGAAAGAAATAAGATAAACTTTTGTTATATATTTAATCAGTAATGAAGTTGCTCTGATTGTTATTATATTATTATTTATTTTTTCCTCTTGTATATTCAATTTTTATATTTATATATATATACATATTTCTTTTTACATATTCAGCCTGTCGATCCGATGTGTTGCGTCTCTAATGTCAGTTTATTTGCACGAGTAGAAATAATCCGTATAAAATTATTCTTCTACCTTTCTAAAAGTGGTAAAATAATTGTCAAATATGTAAGTTTTCGTACAAAAGATTAAATATAAAACAACTAATGCCAACTTATAGTTATCATATGATATAATAATTATTTATCAATATACCTATTATAAAAAATCTATACGCTTCTTATTTCTTTTTTTTTTAAATTTGTGTAAAAACAGAGATTATTTTTATAACTTTTATTACTATACAGCTTCTACCATTATATTCACTCTTTCAATGTTTGCTTTGATTTTTTAGAGAAATAAGAAGCTGCGCTCACGTTTATTAAATCGTGTGATTTCTCAACGATATTATACTTATAAAGTCGCGTCATACAGAACATATTGATTCGCGTTGCTGCAATCTATAAGAACATAACATCGTACATATGACAATAGCAAATAACGCACACTTAATCGAATAAATTAATTACTTATAAAAGTGTATCAATATGGCGGAATTGGATGGATATTCTAAAATGCAATGCAGAATTGAATGAAAATACTCGCTTTCCGTTTAAAAAAGTTTCTCCGTCATAACATTAAATCACATATTTGTACCATTTCGAGAAATATATGATAGAAAAGTAATGTCAAATAGTTGGACGGAAATATAAAACGCACTTGTGTTGTACAACATTATTGTAAAATAATTAATGTGAATACAAGCAAATGCGCCAATATGCATATTTTATATTTAATGCAAACCAGTTGAATGATATCAGATATGTAAAAAAGCGCATTTACGTGTGCAAGTAAACAAATCGTTAATATAAAAAAAAATACAAAATGCTTGAAAATTCAAAGTTTTATATTATATCTATGTCGATATTTTGGATATATGTTACTCTACTCAGATAAAGTTCATAAAGTTTTTTTGTCATGCAATGTCATGGTAATACGTGATCATAAAATTAACAAATCTTGAAGAAAGTGGTAGTGATCCTCGGATTTCTTTATGTCAATATGCTAATTGCAGGGATGGAAAAGTTATTTTTTTAAAACAATTAATGTGTTACCGATTTTCAAAAGTAATTAGTTATCGTTACCGTTATTTACAAAGTAACGATTCATATGATTCCCGTTCATTCCGTACCATTTCCCTATATTGCAGATTACACGATGCAATTCTAATGACTATGATTTAGTTTTACGTTGTAGCAACTTTTAAAAAGGCTTTAATTAATTGTTTCTGTCAATCAATAAACGTTTTAGCAAGCACGTTCTAATCACGGTACTGCTGTACTCGCTCTCGAAATCTGTAAAAGACTTCGCACATTTTCGTTACCGTAACCGTGAGATTTAGCCGATGAATGAGTATATAGAACAATTCAACCAATCGTAAAAATCTATTCATAGAGTTTCCCTACAATTGGCTAGAATTATTGCAACGTGTGATAGATGATTTTGTATTCGCGTATATAAGTTTCAATCAAACCTGGCCAAACACAGAATTTTCTAGTAAAGATACTTGTAATACAACTGGAAATATTGCTGCAATATTACTCCGAATATTCCGTGTTTGCTGGGGAATGAGGAATTGGTAGTCAAAAACGTACGTCTGTTTGGGGCATATGCTTTTGAACGTACAATTAAAAACGCGGGATCTTCGAAATCGACTTTAGAAAGACAAAAAAAAATTGCTTTATATATTCAAGCAACGTTAGCTTTATTTTCCCTTCACCCGGAGATTTCGCTTTCCTATACCCACAGAGGCGAATTAGACGGATTGTATAAACAAGAAAAAGAAAAATTTTAAATAAAAAAGAAATAGAAATCATTCACGTACCTGTTGGTATCAGTTATACATATATGTATATTTTGATAGAGGCCGAGAAACCCAGGATTCACACTGTTATCCAGTCGCTATTGACATCGATCGATGATCTTCGTACCAGTCTGCGGAACTGTCGCGAGTAGTAGCAAGTAATAATGGTATAAGAATAGCAGCCTTCGTTTGAGAAATTGGTCGTTTCGGACAGTTTTGTAGTCACGGTTACACAATCCAACTTTTCTATTTCGTTAGTCGCTCACTCGTCTGCTCTTATTTATCTATCTTATTCTATCAATTTATATCAATTTCAGCGCCTTGGAAAAAGACCTCGAAGGGTGTGAAGCGACCGAAGTCACACTCCTTCTAGGCTTTCGAAGGCTTGTCGCTCCTCTTCGCACGACGAAACTTTCATCTCTTGAAAAAGTACCTACCGAGAGAAAACAAAAGGAACAAATCCAAGCACACGCAATTCGCATTACTGAGGCAGGACCGCGACGCAATCAGGGCGACCGAACGTTCGCCGTCTTACTAAATCGAGAGAGGGACTTTTACCACCGAGTTGTGGATTCGCCTCGCGCGGCGCAAGCGCCGCGCCGCGCCATTAAACTACCCCATCCTATCCTTCGAAAGGATGGATTCATGGTTACGCCCTAGTAGAAAGCTTCGCTTTTACCCGCTTATGCATAATGTGTGTACGATACATTCTTAATAGAAAAAAAACCCGTGCATTTGGATTTGTCAAAAGTAAAGGGGAAAATGAGAAAAGATATGCCACCTTCGGTCGAAATGCTTTACTGTAATCTAATTATGTTTTGTGTGAACTTTTTTTCACTTAAGGATGTTCTGGCGCTAACAGTGTTACATTGAAAATACCGTAGAACTTTTATAGATTGTTTCCATTTGTTATTTGAACAAGTGGTTAAAACCTGAAGCCGATTCTCTAACTGATTCAGTTATTGTACTTCGCTAATTTCACATGTGTTCTTATGAAAAAAATGTATCTTTTCTCATTTTCCCCTTTACTTTTGACAAATCCAAATGCACGGGTTTTTTTCTATTAAGAATGTATCGTACACACATTATGCATAAGCGGGTAAAAACAGCATTATTCTCCTTATATAAATAAAATAATAAGAAAGCATCATTGTCAATATTCTGAAATTTTATTTGTAAGTAAATCAAACATTGACCAACGTTTCTAAAAAAAGTTTAAATTGATTCACTTTCATCTGTTAATATAGATAGATAAAAAGAATCCCATAATCCTAGATATAAAGAATCCTATAATCGGTGAATCTTCAAATAAACAAATAAGTGATTTTTTTCTTGAAGTATATAACGTGTAATGTTCGTTGCTTATATACAGGGTGTCCCAGACTTACCATATAAATCGTTAATGGTAGATTCCTAGATGATCATTTTGAGACAAAAATTCTAATGTAGTAATAAAATGTATGTAATAAAAATGTCGAGGTTACTATAGTTTTTGAACAGGAAAGGTTCAAAATTGGCCAATTAGCTTGTTAAAGTTTCGCGCGCTCAGGGACATCGCATGTCGAAAGGACCTTTCCACAACATTATTTATTTCAATAATAAATACTTGTGATAATAATACTTGAAATTATTATTCACTTTATTTGTATACTTGCAAGATATTTGCAAGATCGAATATCGCAGTAATAATATATCTAAAATGTGGAAATGCGATGCGCGTCGAATTGTCAAAACCATTGCGTAAAATATGTCGCGGACAAATGACATTTTTCATATGGTGAGAGAAAATCAATGATATCAATCAATATGATTAATACGAAGTAAGTCTATTGCATGAAATATGCCAATGAAAAATAAAAAAATCCACGAGGAAAGAAAATACTAACATGTTTTTAAATATTTTTTATTAATTTATTAAATAAAATATTTTTTTGTTGCAGAAAAATTAGTTATAGTAGTTTTGCGATTACTGAATCACACGCGAAAAATAGGATCTTTAATGCCCATGTGAAAAATGTCATTTGTCCGCGGCATATTTCACGCGAAGATTTTGACAATTCGACGCTCATCGCATTTTCCATATTTTAAAGATATTATTACTAGATATTATTATTATTATATTCAATCTTGCAAATATCTTGCAAGTATACAAATAAAGTGAATAATAAATTCAAGTATTATTATCACAAGTATTTATTATTAAAATAAATACTGTTGTGAAAAAGTGGTAACCTTTCGACATGCGGTGTCCCTGAGCGCGCGAAACTTTGACAAGCTAATTACTGCTTACGAATAAAAAAAATGTGACGATAATATATTATACGTATATGTCGATTTGAATTTTCACGTCCAGTGGAATAGTCACAAATACATTAATCTTAAAGGATTTAATATTCTCGATCACTGGTAAAGAAAAAGTTTAAAGGCGAAAAACAGATTATACCATCTTTCTCTTTGTAAAGAAACAGAAAAAGATATGAATCATTAACCCTACAATTCTTACTGCATGGAAGATATAGGGGAAAGTGGTCTAAATCGGCCCCCATTTCATTTTTTGATCATAATTTCTCTTAATGAATACTTATTGCTAAAAACAAAGTACCCTTTGAAAGTCTAAACATTTATACAACTTTTTGCCGAAGACACCATGGATCCTCTCATATCCATATTTAGTTAGTTTATGGTTCCAAATCGGAGCCATCCCCATGGTCTAAATCGGCCATTCTCATTTTTATCGCTTTTTTCAATTAAATTTTTAATTTTTTTCAATATTATTCGTATTTTTTCAAAAAATAAAGGAAAACTAGGCAGTTTTTTGTACTAAATCTAAATTTTATTGAAACTTAACCCGATTCCTGAAAAGGGGGGTAAATCTGACCTCAGCCAAAATTTCAACTGTTAGCTATTTTGAAACCAAGGGAGGAGGCGAGCTCTATCCCCTCTCTTTAAAAAATTGTACACTAGGGGAGAGTCCTTAGGCAAAGTTACGAGTTGCTAATCGACTTCAGTTCGCCTTGGTGAAAAATGAAAATTGACGTTGGGTCAAATTGACCCCCTTTTATCGCCCTTTTATATCCCCAGTTATCGGTTGCACTATGTGAATTTTCGAGCTGAGACAAATTCTATAATTTTCATGTTTTTGTACTTATAATAGTTATAATAGTACACGGAAACATATATAACTGTTAGGGAAATTTAAATTGTGCTGGTAAGCATATAAATGTTTAACGCTTCCTGGTGATAGTTTCTAAATGTTTTTGGAATTGACCGATTTTTTCCACAAAAGTAATCGTTAGACCGTCCTGTAAAGCGTCGTTTATAATGAGTCGTAGTCGTAAGGTCGTAAGCAAATTAAAAAATATGTATTTATTTCCTAAAACCGCCTATAATGACATCTCGAAAAAATCATATCTTCAAGTTAAAAAATTAAGGTTTTAAT
>JAJVSH010000044.1:155182-178576 GCA_021460005.1 Tetramorium alpestre | reverse complement strand
ATATGTATAAATTTAAATTTATCCTTAAAAAAATCCTTGAAATATCCTATACAGTACCTTAATAACATATGTTTTGGATGTATTATGGACGACTCAAAAATTACGATGTCCTATGGACATTTTACAAACATCTTTAGGACTTTGGCATAGGATGTCCTGAGGATATTTTTGGGTATAGCTTGAGGCGCTCATTTGTTATTCCTCAGGACGTCCTAAAAAAATATAAGGAATACAATAGGACATTCTTTGGATATCCCGCACATAAAATAGAACGTCTTTAGGACATCCACGTGCTATTTGGGTATACGTCAAATATACGTAAACTGAAATCCGTGAGGGTTGACCTTTGTTGTGTTTTCTTCTTTCTCCATGTCCATTTTCATTGCTGTTTCTCTTCCTTTCGACTCCTTGAAGGAAGCCTGTCCCTGAGCACCTTTTGCTTTCTTCGCTCTTTTACCCATTGTTAATGATGAGCTATCTTCTCTAACGATGTTTCCCGTTAAATCTCTTCCTTTTCCTTCATCGGCCTTTCTTTTCCCGATATTAAATAATCTCTTTGCCGGGACCAGAATTCCGGTCCCGCTCGGAATCTTTCTCTTAGTATCGGATATTTTTACTTGATTTATATTACTCGCACGTAAAAGCCCTTCAAACTAGCACAGACTCACCCCTCCTCCCCCAAAATATACGTATGGAAATTCGTAACTCTAGCTCAGATGACGCATACGCCCACTCAGTACGACGGTTTGCGACGGAATCCAGAAAGATTTACATGTACTGATTGTTGGTGTTGGTGGGGTGTACAGTCAGGGACTAAAAGGTTGCAACACTTTTTTTTTGATGATTTTTTTGAACGCGTAAAAATTTTGAGAATGCGGATCACTCTCTCTGAATACAAAGTGATCCGCATAACCGTATCCGGCCGAATCGACCAATCGTGTTGTTCAATTTCTTACGATTACGGTTACGGAAATGTATGTGTGATGGCCCTTAGGTCCGTGGCACATAAAAAACTTAAGCCATATGACTTAAGACCATGAAGTAGAATAAGAGACATAACTCCGTAGACTAAAAGTGGTCACGAAAAATGTTCCGCTTAGAGGTATGTTCGCTATGAACGGATTTCGTATGAACGGAATAGCTTGCAACATTTCGTCGCCATTTTTCTAGCAATAAGTTAGAACAAGAGAAAAGTGCAAGTGCACTTGTGCAAGTGCAAGTGTAATAAGTTAGAATGAAACAAATATATTTTTTTCTCGTTCTAACTTATTGCTGGAAAAATGGCGACGAAATGTTGCAAGCTATTCCGTTCAGCGAACATACCTCTTCGCGGAACATTTTTCGTGACCATCTTTTGCCTCTCTACACTATCTAAATATGTCTCCTTATTCTACTTCATGCTTAAGACTTAAGAATTTCATCCATACAAAATTCTCGGCGTCGCTTACGTTTCAGGATGCATCCTGATGGCAGTCAGAAATTCGGAAAACGGAATCTCAGAAAAGTAACGGAGAGGAGGTCAACCAATCAGAGTCATCTCAGTTGGTCCGATTTTTCAAGGGCCGGGCTCCCCATGGAACGACTTTTACGAAAAACGGAATGGCATTCTAACCTTAAATTATTTTTAAATTAAAGAAATTTCTATATAATTTTAAAGTATAATAAAAAATACGTTAAAGCTTCATTTTTTTAATAGCTTGTAAAGCCCATTCTACAATGGCAGTAAGTTGTAAGGTCGTAAAGAAATCAACCAATTATAGTTTAGCTTTAATAAGAAAATTTAACTGTAATTGGTCGATTTGCTTACGACCTTACATCTTACTGCCATTGTAGAATGGGCTTTACACATGCGGTCATTAATGCCTGGACATACCGGCTATACGGTTACGGACAGCCGAATTGACTAATGTGATTGGTAGAAATCTTACGATTACGGTTACGGAAATGTACGTGTTAAGCCCATTCTACAATGACAGTAAGTTGTAAGATCGTAAGCAAATCGACCAATTACAGTTAAGTTTTCTCATTAAAGCTTAACTATAATTGGTTGATTTCCTTATGACCTTACAACTTATTGCCATTGTAGAATAGGCTTTAAGCCCATTCTACAATGGTAGTAAGTTGTAAGGTCGTAAGAAAATCATCCAATTATAGTTGAGTTTTAATAAGAAAACTTAACTGTAATTGGTCGATTTTCTTAAGCCCTTACAACTTATTGCTATTGTAGAATGGGCTTAAGCCCATTCTACAATGGCAGTAAGTTGTAAGGTCGTAAAGAAATCAACCAATTATAGTTGAGTTTTAATAAGAAAATTAATTATGGCCCATCTACAATGAGTCGTAGTGGTAAGGTTGTACAGCAAATTGACTAATGACAGTCAAGAATATATAAGAAAACTTGATTGTAGTTGGTCAATTTGCTTACGATCTTACGACTACGACTCATTGTAGATGGGCCATAACTGTAATTGGTCGATTTTCTTACAACTTACTGCCATTGTAGAATGGGCTTTAATGACCTTTACGCCGCTTACGCCGCATGTGCAGGGACCCTGAGATTTTGTCAATCCTGTGTTGTCAATCGTCGATACTTTTACGATTCTTAATTATTCGTAATGATTAATAGTTATGCTTATGCAGAATACAAGTAACATAGTATGTATGGTCGTTCTCGGAAAATAAAAAACGAAAGTGATTTTTATAGAACCCGGACATATTGTATGTATTGTATGTATTGTATTACACAATAGGCTATGTTTATCTTATATGTAAATACTGTGGTAAAAATACAAAAATTAAGTATTACCAAAGAAGGTTGCTATTGTACATAATTAACTAAGCGTGATGTCCTGCCAAATTAAAGGAATAGCAAATATACCAGATGTGGACAATGTTAAAAGATTGCTTTATGGTGATGCTGTTAGCAAATGTGAGTTCTTTATTCGCAATCTATAATAAGCATAATGTGCATTTTGTTTTATCATGATTTCTTTTTCAGTGGAGTATGTACCGAGCAATGAATTATCTCTTCATGAATGTGCTATATCACTATCATCGGTTGGAGATGTACTCACAATGGCTTGGAACACAAGAATGGTTATATTTGTTTGTAGGTGCAAATATCTTGTAATTATTTATATGTGTATATGTGTGTACATTTTTTTTCATCAATGTCGAACAGTAAAGTGTTGATGAAAAATCTCAATTTATACGCACAATTTAAAAAAAAAATTAAATATGTTTGACATTTATTACTAGCGAGATGGGATTCGCAAGAATTAGACGAGGTAAAATACAAGTTCCATGTAACATGGCATGGAGAAGTGACGAAAGAAGCAAAGTACGTAATATTTTTTTTGGATAAACTTCCGAAAACGCGATACCTCCGATTTTTTTGAGACTACGTATATCTACGTATTTTGACGCGCTGATTACGAATATGATAGTGGAAATTGGTGCAAATTTAATTTTCAAGGTCAAAACTTGAAAAATGACGTTTTTTTTTAATTATTTTAGTAAATATTAAAAAATTTTTTAAATATTTCAAAAAGTTATAGATTCAAAATACACATTTTATGTTCTATTCATTTATACTGTACGAGTTTTCAAGAAAATCAAAGTTAAAGATACCTAGTTGTTACACGTCGCATACTTTCTTGCTTACTTAAAGCAGAAAATCTAACTCAAATTATTTAAATAAAGCAAAGAATAATTTGGGATAGATTTTTTGTTTTAAATAAGCAAGAAAGTATGTGATGTGTAACAACTTTTCCTGCTATATGAGTTCACTAAGTACATCTTTAATTTTGATTTTCTCGAAAACTATCACTCATACAGTAAAAATGAATAGAACATAAAATGTGTATTTTGAAGAAATCTACAACTTTTTGAAATATTTTTTGAAATTTTTAATATTTATTAAAATAATTTTAAAAAACGTAAATTTTTCAAGTTTTGATCTTGAAAATTGGAAATTTGTCCCAATTTCCACTATCATATTTGTAATCAGCGCGTCAAAATATATGGATATACATAGTCCCAAAAAAATCGGAGGTATCACGTTTTCAGAAGTACACCCGTTTTTTTGTGGCCCATTATAGTAATATTATTTACGTTATATAATGAGAGGGCTGTTTTCACAGTGAGTGGGTGACATCTGTAATCTGCTTACCTTTAATATCCTTGGGAAAGGCTGCTGGTCCAGATTGGACTTGTATAGCTGTTGGCTATAATACAGGATTTGTTAGATTCTACACGGAAGTAAGAATATTAATTTCTTTTTATTTACTACTTTTATTACAATATTATCATTCCTTCTGTCGTTGGTTTGTCATGCTGTATTCTTTCTTTTCCGCTATCAGACAGGTGCGCTGCTCTTAGGGGAACAAATCCATGATGAATCGGTTTTAGGAATCAAGTGTCAATCATTTTGCTCGCCCAGACACGCTGGTAGTGCTGGTTCAAATGAAGAAATTTACATTTTATATAACAGTGGTGTTTGTATATTACAAGGATTTCCATTATTTTCAACTTTACGTGCCTGTAGAAATCATTTGGCTAAAGGTATATAAAGATCATTGCCTGTTAGCTTAAAATTTCGATTTCATCATTCTTTTTATCCTCTCTGCTTCTTGACAGTTCAAGCGAATTGCAACGATCTGCCACCAGTTACAAATTTGTCGTATAAAAAGTGGATTTTCAAGAATCAAGATATTACGAATGATTTGGAGGTGATTGGTACAACATCGATAAATAGCTTTGATCATTTAATGACAGCTTCGATATGCGGTGGATATAACGCGACATATAGATCTAGTGCGCCGCAACACAATTTAGTCCTCGCAACAGGGAAACGTCCTTTTGTAGGATTCCATTATGCGCTGGAAGGTGGTAACGCCCCGGTGCTGTCGGATGTTGCCATTGCTATGGCAAGCAAACTAGCTAACGCTATCGGTACCGCTGTGCCGTAAGTACTTTTCGTCGTGTGTCATACTTGCCGTGAATGGCGATTCTCCAAGAATTAATTTATTCCGATAAATTGACTTTTTTTTTACCTCAGGTGGTTTCGTGGAAATTCCAAGAATGTAGTGTCTGAAGCAACGTCGAAAGGTATTAGCCATGAATCTATAGAGACAATGACATGTCGATTTGGTTTAAGCGATATTATGAGAGAAGGTGATTGCATCGTTTGTAGCCCAAACAAGATGTTTTCGGTAATATCAGACGCTATGGGCAGAGTGATTCTCATAAATAATAGAAAGGGTGTAGCTGTGAGAATGTGGAAAGGATATCGCGACGCTCAATGTGGTTGGATTGAAGTTGCCGAGGAGAGAGATCGTGGAATACGTAGGAATGTTGATAATAAATCTGGACGTAAAGCTTTCTTACGCACCGCTCTGTTTTTAGTTATTTATGCACCGAAGAAAGGTGTAATAGATATTTGGAGTATACAGCAAGGTCCGAAAATCACTACATTCACCGCTAGCAAGAATGGACGGTAAGTCAGATTCATCGTGTCCTTATTATTATAATCTATCATACTATTCCATCTGTTTCTTTTTCGCCTTCCGTTTCGTCTTTTCTATCTTCTTGTCTTACGCATCTCCCGTCAAATATGACATCGCTCGCTCTAATGTGCTCTAATATGCTCTTGCAGATTACTGTACATTAATTATGGTTTTCTGGGTGCGAATGATAGTACCATTTTATCGAAGAATAAAGCGCAATATTCCTGTGTGTTTATTGATCCATTTGGAGGATTAAAAGAGATTTGTGTTCCATTTCACTTTGCGCTTAATAGCAAGAACGGAAAACGGGCACGTGACATTCATCTACTTAGGAAACTGAGGACTTTTCTCAGGGAAGAGGATTTTAATGAGGCGAAATTAATTTCTGAAGTTACTACTATTTGTCTGGGTTTGGAAACGAATGAAGTTCGGATACAGACACTAGAGGTTTTAATGAATAGCAAGCATATTTTACCAGACGCCTTGTTCGCTGCGACGGATTGTTTTGTAGTGAAACGAGGTACATGCGCATTTCCATAAAGTTTCCTGCGTTATAATATAGTATATAATAAATAAGAAGTAATATACACAAATTATATACGAATGATTTCAAATAAATACAACAAAATTATTAATATACAGTCAAGCTGAAGCTTTTGTGCCTAATAATATTTTTGTGTAAATTATGTATATTTTTTCGCTTTTGCAAAACTATTCGCCGTTACACTCGATCTTGAAATCAAAACCAAACTCAAGGCAAAACAAATAGTACATATAATTAAATTAAAATATGTATATATTTAAATTGATAATTAATGTAATACCGATATTAATGCGTATCTTTAAAATCTTTCTACATTATGATAAACAATGTGTTGCGAAAAAAAATAGCCAGTGTTCAAATAGTATACATATATATCGAATAGTATATTTTTGTATTATTTTAGTTGTTTTATCACGGCGATGTCATCTCTCTCTAATTTATATAAATTTGTTTTGTTAATACTACTTCTTACAGAAGAAGAAGAAAAAGAAGGAAAAGAAGATGAGAAAAAAGTAGAAGAGAAAGAAGAATTGGAGCCTACTGCCAAGATACTTTGTCAATTGACAATGCAGTTGCGACGAATAATTACATTTTATAAATATGTCAAGTCTCAATTTGATATACCCGAGTGCGACATTACAACAATTAATAACGCAATGAGCGTTAAAAATTTATCTTTGACATTATTAACTTCGGAGCGAGAAATAAACCGTGTCACCAAATTGGCCAAAATGTTAACCAACTTGAGATGTGGTGATATTTCCACAGAAACTAAAGTCAAATTTAAGGATGAAAATGTGTTCTTTGACTTTTTATCGTGCTTCGAATTGGGAACGTCGAGATTGATTGAGTTACGAAAAGACTTGAAGGAAGAAAATGTGCACGAGATTTGTAAGTATGCTTTGTAATAAGAAGACATGCCATTGCATCATACATGTATGTGCGTGTATTGTAAATTTATGCGATTTAATGTAACTTTTAGCAAGATTGATATATCAAGGCTGGATGTATTCCGACGATATAGTAGAGAAATGGCAGCAAGCGGCTAAAGACAGTAACATTCAACCGTTTATTTTCATGCGATTGGCTCTGATATATTGGACGCACAAGGAAGAAGCTACGTTTTCAGAAATTGAATTAAAACGCTTTACGCAGCTGCTGCGTGTCGTATGTTTGTTAGCTGGTAAATTTTACTTTAAAAGTCTCTTTAAAAATATCACGTATCCGCAATTAATTCGCGTTTGAGCTATTAAATTTAATCAATTGAAATCTAACAGATGTAGAAGAAATATGTGTTGAATATAACGAGATTTCTTTATGGTGGAAAAACGTACGCGCTATTCTGACAGAATGTACAAAACCTTTCAACGCGCTTACTGCTGCATTAGCGTGTAGAGCAACTGCTATGACTTTAGAGAAGTATAAAGAGAGATTGCAAAGTCAGAAATTTGTACAGTTAGAAAATAATGGGAATGAGGAGGAAAACGTAAAAAATGGTAATACTGTAACTAACAATAAAATAGATGTATTGGAGAATAATAAACCGAATGATGTCACGCCGGATGATGAAACGTACAGTTCGATTAGCGAATGGGAAAATGTTAGTAACGATACCTGTCAGTTCGCATTGTTGATTGGGAATCTTGAGGATATCACTATTTTGAATGCTGTTGTTAGGTATGTTGTTAGGAATAGGATGTATATTGTTAAAATGTATGTTGAATGAAATGTAAATCGTGATTTTTCTTTTTTTACTACTATATAATAAGAAACTTCACTCTAATTCTCTAGTCAGCAAGTTGTACCAGATGAGACAACACAATTCTTTGCTCTACCATTCGCACGAAACGACATTTGTTTAGCATCGATTCTTTCTCGAGGAAAAGGTAATTATTTAAACATTATCCTTACTCTAGTTGATAATATTCCGTTCACACTTACTGTTCCTTCACGTTTCCACTCCACTCTTATTCAAATCTCAGGCTCGGTGTCTGAACTGGTTGCAAAGTGGCTCAGTACAACGGGTATCGATCCAGCGCGGTTGATCGACACAACCGATGTAGAATTTGATCAGTTGCAATCAGTGGACTCTATACAATTGAAATCGGACGATACGTTGAGTGAAGCGACTGCTGTCCAAGTTCCTCAACACGAACGAACAAAACTTCTTTCTTTATCGATAGAAATTGGAGACGAAGCAAAAGTAGACACGACTGCGGAAACGTGCATTTTAGGCAAGGCATAGTTTAAAGAGAAAAAAAATCCTAAAACTAATGTACCAATGTATTAATGCTGTGTCGTCAAATTAAAATCTTTCTCATTTCTTTTTCAGACAATATGGCCCTACTCAAACGTCATTTTCCATACAGTTTAACGAGCAGCGTTCTATTGGCAAATTTATGCTGGGAGTTTGCCATGTCGTGGGATAGAGATGTCACTCAGCTGGATTCGCTCGCAGCTGCCTTGACCGTTTTGCGACAAATACCCATGAAGAGTATGAGACACGGTAAATTCGCTTTTACATTGCCTTTTTCGGCAAACTATTCTAGAATGTTTTTCTAGAGTATGTATTTCTAGAGTATGCGAGTAAATATTTGTGTAGATTTATGTGCATACGAACACTTTTATATTCATTCGATAGGTGTCTGCTGTCTGTTGTGGACGCTTCACATAAAGAAAAGAATGGAAGCGGCGGCCAAGTTGATGAATAAACTCGGAAAGTTACCAAAGGAGAGATTGTGCATGCAAGACATCGGTCTGTCTGACGTTCAAGTGACGACATTTTTACAGCACTGCGTTACTTTCTTGGACATATTTATCGATGTACGTAGAAGAGAGAGAGAGACCGCAGTAAATTGTCGTTACACGACACGGTTGATACACATCGTGTGAATTATTTAAATTTTAAGTGTAATTGAGATTAGAGTATAGTTAGTATAAGCTATACATACACTCAGTATAGTTGATTAGAGCTACGCTATTAATTTTGTTGATTTACGCTACAGGCTGAGATACTCGAACGAGGAGATAGTACGGTAATAAAATCGGAAGAATTGTGGGATGGACACTTCGGTGGGCCACAATCGTTTGCCGCGCTAGCTGTCTTTCAAACTCCAGCTTGGTACGACTTGATTTTGTTACACGTACAAGTGGCTAATGTCCTATACATGATGGCATGTCTCAATTTGAAAATGTTGAAACCGTTAAATAACTTGTTCGAATCCGTGGTGAGTAACATATAGAAGATACGATTCGTTCGTGTACAAACATTTGTTTGTTACTTAAATGCTCTGCAGGTTCAGCCCTATCTTTTCCAAGACATAACAAACAAAGTAATGCTCACGTGGTACCGAGATGACAAGAGGGATAATATACGTACAGAATTTTTGTGTAAAGTAATTACAGCATCAATGGAATTTATTCATCGGGAGACAACTGATGGTGTAACAGTTAGTTCAACACAGGCTATTTCATGGATGAGCAAGTGTCAAACTTTAGCATCTATCTGGAAAATTAATAATGACGAACTGAGGATACACCAAGCATGTCAGCTGTACATAAACGGTTTCGATCGTTTGGCAGAAGAGGTAGATATATCAACAAGTTCATTTATTTACATCATTTCTTGTTGTGTATTTGCATGCATGTAATAGGCGATACACACACACACACACACACACACACAAAACACGCGCACGTATAGATGCCTACAATTACGCCACGTACTACATGATCTACTCTGTACTCTACTTACATCTATTTGCAATATACATATTTAGGTAACGGTAGCGGTAACCGATATCGAACGCTTGGCTGCAAACTTAGTGCCTATAGCTGGAAGAAGAATGATGGCGTACCTCTCAAAAACACCTAATCTTCTGGAAGAAATGTCACGAATGAGTCCTGCGCTTACAAGATACTTGGAAAGTTTGGTAAGTGCAATGCAAATCTGTTGTATAATATTTATCAAATTTTTGGGAGAATTTTCTTGACCGTTTAATATTTCCCAGAACGTGCCTGAGATAGTCTGTACGAATTGTTCGAATGCCGACACTGTGGAATTGATTCGACGAGTATCTGTGCATTTACCTAAAGTTCACTGTGATTATCATATTATGCTGTTAATGTTAGACGCAACATTTATCTATGAGGATAACAACTAACTATGGATCTTGTAAACTACTTGTCCTGTGATATTATAGAGTGAAAAACTGCGGGTAGAAGAATTTTATTGAGCCATACAACTTGTATATCAATAGAACGAAAATAGGCCATTGTCTTCTATCAACGAAAAGATAATATGTTCGTGCGTAATGATATATAAAAAAAAAGTTGGTTGGAGATAATCAAGCTGTACAGTCAAGTAAGAATAAATACGTGTTCAATGTATTACAATTTAATTATTTAATTTAACGGAATTACGAGCCATTTTACGTAAAAGTATTCGATATCTACGAGTTGCACTCTGTTTCGAGAAGCAATTGCGTATTTGTACATATAATATTTTATGTTGGCATGTTATATCACAGGACGTTACAGGTGATTTCGTTCCAAAGTATTCGTATAGTTTATCTGGTTTACGTTTATATATATATATACAGGGTGTCCGTAAATTCGCGCATTTGGTGCACGTGGCGTGATACTTTATGATAAAAGGAACAACTTTTTNCTTTAGCAAAATTCCACCCGANAAGTAGTTTTCGCAGGCGAGNAGGTTNAACTTAACGAATAAGCGCGTTTATCCATGTGGTATGCAGGGCCGTCGCGCGCTTCTCATTCACTTGTTCATTGCTTATTATTATTTACATACGATTTTATTTTTCAATGAACAAGTGAGTGGAGAAGCGCGCGGCCCTGCATGCCACCTGGATAAACGCGCTTATTCATTAAGTTCAATCTGCTCGCCTGCGAAAACTACTTGTCGGGTAGAATTTTGCTAAAGGAAAAAGTTGTTCCTTTTATCATAAAGTATCACGCCACGTGCACCAAATGCGCGAATTTACGGACACCCTGTATATATATATATATATATATATACACATATATGCATACATGCATATATGTAAAAGAGAATATATATGGAGTTGTGTTTAACTGTAAACATTCCAATTATCTGTAATGTAATCGAGGGTAACATTTTCGTCGAATATATCGTTGAGCAATGACCTTTGAAAGTTTTTACAATGTATCTATAATTTATTAAATATATATATCAAATATTATGTCTCTTATCGAATCGAATCGTACGCAAACTGTCGAAGTAAATTAAGATACTGATGTATTTTATAAAATTGTCGCACAATTGTTCCGGATGTTATGGAATTTTTGAGCGTATTCTATGCCACATGCAAATCAATCAGTTGGCATTAATATTTAGAGTTTAATGCAGCATCAAACATATACGTTGTCACAATTGTGCGCTGTACTCTCAGAAACGAATCACAAAACCTTGATATTGTTGCTTTGTAATAGTTTCCCAATTTGTAAACTCGCAGTGGTGTATCTCACTACCTGGACTGCCCACTGATGTTAACCACTGTGCCCTGTGGGAATTAGATTTATTATACGTTATACATATTAAAGCTATTATAAATGTTTTGCCGATAATATATCAAGTACAATCGATAAACGATCACCACTGAGTCTTGTTTGAAAAGAAGACCAAAAGCATGTGTTATTTTTCACAATATCCAACAGATATTCTTCAATAGTTTTTGTATAGATGCAATTGGCAGACGAAAAATTAAGCGATGGTCGATTTCAAGTTTAAGAAGGCCAAGCAAATGTTTGACGTATTGCCAATTGCGTCGTCGACATCGTTATTTGTCGTTACCAAACAACACCGTTGACAAAGTGTGCGTTCTGTATACGAATGCATTTGCCACTAATGCTTTACATGCTCAGAAATTATAATTAGCGACTAATCAGACCGAGTGCAGATATTTTTACGCAAAGCTGTCGAAATGAACTTTTTGTAATTGACTGATTACATGTCATAAATATAGTGTATGACTAATAATACGATTTTTTTCTACACAAACACGAGCGCATGTAATCATGTACAGAAAAAGAGACAGAGAAGAGAATATCGTTAATGACATTAACTCTCATATGCAGCGTTGAATTCTTTACTGATATCATTATACATATATTTGACTAGCAATGTTAAACTACTTCCCCACAAGCATGATATTTGTAATGTAATGTAAAATTGTAATGTAAATAATAATTTTAACGCGTAATAATTTCAATATGAATATTCATATCAGGAATGTGAAAGAAATAAGTTGGCATTTCCCTAGTTCGTATAATTCGAGTATCTTTTTTTCTACATTTCTCTTCAATATAGACTCGGCCATTCTTCATCCAAGGGCAAATGCATTCCATTTCGCTCTCTCTTCGCTTGAAACTTGTGTGTGTGTATGTGTGTGTGTGTGTGTGTGTGTGTGTGTGTGTGTGTGTGTATGTGTGTACACACACACACACACACACACACACACACACACACACACACACACACACACACACACACACACACACATACATACATATATACTTATTATTCTTAATAAGCTTGGATACATTTAACACCAAGATGGATTTTTCGATCTCGAGATATCTTTTAGGAAATTTGAAATCATCCCTTGTATAAGATACATGTACATATTCTTAGATATATGTACATACTCTTCCAACGTCGACGGCCACGCCAGTACGTAGATGTAGCAATCGCCGACGAAGGAAAGAGAGATGATACGTCGCAGCGTCATTATTTCATTAAGTCGTTGTTAAAGTCAGTTTTCGACATACCGCTTGTTATATGGCAATTGTTAGTCAAGGCCACGTACGACCGAGGAACCGCATGAATAGGCAAACGTGTACACATGTAATGTAACGTAATAAATGATAGCCCATTTTTGCAAGTAATTAAAAAAAGTATTGCTATTCCTAAGATCGACAGATTTGGACAGATTCAATTTCAAGACTCACATCTGATCGACAAGGGCTCGATGTCCTTGCATCTTGCCAAGGATCGTGCCGGTTTTACTGTTTTTCACCCATCCACAGATTTCCAATTGCAGACATATATCCCTCACATATTTCGGAAAATATACACCTGCAATGTTATTGAAGAATTTTATTACTTTTGCTAACAATCTAACGAAATGCCAAATATTTAAAAAAAAATACATATGCTGTTGTGTCATTTACGCTCAACACACGTGTCGAACGTCGAACGTGACTGATATAGATTCAAATGCAACAAGTGCCAAAAGTATCCTTCTAATCGAATGCAGATATGTAAGTATAGTATAAATGCAGATAAGATGTAAGATAAGTAATTAACCCTCTCTGAGATATATAGAGATATATAGAGATATAAGAAATTGTGCGTTTCATGAGTAAAAACAAAATATGGAAAAGTAGGTATATGAGTTTGCTAAATTTAATGTCAACAAGATTTAATGATCGTATTACGCAGGGGAATAGGTATTTGAAATGGAGAAAATCTAACACGTACCTAACGCGACGTGAAAAGCGACACGAAAAGAAAAATGATATTCATGATCCGCGTGACAGGACGGTTCGGAATCATGTTTAAACGCTCGCAATGTGTTCGCATAATTTTTACCTTCTACGACATGGGGATACATACGAATTGAAGAGATGTTCGATAGTACTCACCCTGCACTTTTCCGAAAACCTCAAACTCAACGGACACGAAAGGTTCCTGACGGAGGGGATCATCCGTCGCCATCCTGTTCGAGACTGAATGAAGAGACAGAAAAGCTTGCGAGTCGATATTTGTCTTGTCCGAGAGACGCTTTCGAATACAAGCAGACCGCGGAAGTAGATGGAGAATGCGCAACAAAGAGATAGTCCGGCTGCGGATGAGAGCTGTCGTTCTTGTTCTCGTTCTCGTTCTAGAGATGCTTCACCTTTCGTCACAACTCACCTTGCTGGCTGATTCTTGTTGCGAGACGTTTATATCGCGCCGCGCCTAATAGATCCCCAAATAGATCTCACCCCACCACATTGACATTGATTCAAACGCGATCGATCGGGAATCGATTGACGGTCTCTAATCTTTTTGAAACTCTACCCAGATAGGAACGCATGCAGAAAAATTTTAATTTTAATTTTAAAATATAAGGTATAATATATTGTGTAATAATTCTACAGCTAAATTTAAAAATCAATAATTCTAAATTTAATTATTGCAACACGTAGTAATCTTTAAAAAATTGATGTCTAAAATAAATTTCTATATAATTGTAACTTTAGTGAGAATCATCTTAGCACAATTATTATTACTCAATTATTATTATTATTATTATTACTCAATATAGATATTTCAGAAATTAATTTTGCAATTATTGTAAAAATCGTTGCAGCATAAAATTGTACAATTATTATTCAAGTAATAGTAAAAAATTATTTTTACTTTTTATTTTTACATAACTTCGCGTCATTATTTTATCAATATTTAAAACTTATTGTAAAATTTTATTTCAGCAAAAGATATGCATTTTGCAGAATCATCTTAAGACAATTGTCGTGAAATGCGGTGAATGAAAAAATGCAATAATTGTGCATTTATTGCAAAAGTTTCCTATCTGGATAGTTACTCGTAAACGCGAAAAGAAAACTGAAATATTTTTCTATATTCGACTCATGTGTATACATGTATATCGCGGCAAGACATCTCTACATCTCGTGCAATATTTTTTACAAGAGTACAGAGAAAGCGCGTTACACGCTCTCAACGTCAATATCCTCATGGAGAGTGTTGGATCGATATGACATATCGAAACTTGACATTAGTTAGTAAAGTCGGAAACGGAATGGCCACGAGGGCACGTAATCTCTCCTCCCTCATTACGAGGGAGGGAATACACGAGGGAGAGAGTTGTTCATTGTGGAAATATTTAATGTAGGCCAGGAGGCAGACGGGAGAGAGGAAAAAGGGGCAAGCATTTATCGTCGAACTAAGCACTTCCCATCGTGACTGCCGTCTATTGTCCCGTCATTATGTACTCACACACACGGCTAATTAGTTATTAGTACGGTATGACGTAATAATTGCTGAACGTAAGAGTACAAGCTGCACACACGGGGTGTACAGAATGCGAGAGAAGTTACTATTACATTTTCTACTTATAAAGGTCTGTTCTATCTGTCACCGTTATCGAATTCCCGCGACAAAATTCTGCGGCATGGCAGAGATATCGCAACTATCTTTTTCAACGAAGGTTACAATAGCAACGAAGGTTACAGTAGATTAGAAGTTTCAAGAACAGAACTGCCTGTTCTCTTGCTTTACACATATTTGTATTTAAATTTGCTACGGAGAGCTGATCTTGTGAAAATGAGATGAAATCATTGGTGACACGCCTTGCTTCTTCATCGTTGCATAATATTGTATCGTTCAATTAAATCAAAAAGATTTCCTAACACTACAGTTGCCGTGAAAAAAATAAATGAATAGTGCAGCTACACATGTATTGTTAATATTATTTATTCGATAAAGCCTTGCTCCTCTCCCTCCCGCCTATCTCCTATCTCCGTCTATCTCTCTTCCTTCCCCTTTGTTCCTCTCCTCCATCTCTCGATATATACATTTACATACATGGATGTGTAATACGTATCCGGGTGTTTTTTAAATAAATATCTTTCTTTTTATATATCACTACACACGCACTTATAACACACACACACACGCGTACGTACATATTGGACATATACGTATATGTATATGTAGGACGTGTTATAGGCTGGATATAATCAACTATCTACACGAACAAATTTTGCAACTAAAACATCCAAACGGCAGCATCAATATCTACTTTCAAATTCTCAACTTTCGTTACTTCAATGGCAATTGAAGTAACGAAAAAAACAAATCACTCGTGTGCATCACTGGTTTGCATTGCAAAGTTTGCAATAATGTTCCATCTACAGTCATCACAAAGTCTTGTTGCAAACATATTTCACTTCGTACGTTCGTTCACAGCCATTCGTCTTCCACGACCTTCGTATTTTTCGTAATCTTCTCTTTGCTTATTGTATTATTAAAAATCCTCTCTTTCATAATGATCGATGGATTAATCGCGCCAATTACCGAATTACGCGAGTGACGTACTTGATTTTCCATTTTTAATTAAGTATGCTATTATTCAACCTTTCCCAATTCCTACCTTCTTCCAGGCGTGATAGCGGCACGACTCGATCTTTCAATCTCGCTCGCGATCGCATGATTGACAGCTGATAGCATACAGCGTGTTACGTGACAGTGTTTTGTAAAATCTTGTAATGTAAAACCTACCTATAATGCTGAAACATTTATTAAGAAAATTCGAATGCGATACGAAAGTCACGCCTGCCACGTCTGAGATATACGCACATGCACGCGCGATTACAGAAACTAATGGATATTAGTT
Organism: Tetramorium alpestre; assembly: GCA_021460005.1. Classification (NCBI taxonomy): domain Eukaryota; kingdom Metazoa; phylum Arthropoda; class Insecta; order Hymenoptera; family Formicidae; genus Tetramorium; species Tetramorium alpestre. Next base: position 162,083 of record JAJVSH010000044.1, on the reverse strand, counting down.
CAATCTCGGATCGTGAATAAATGTGTAGCACAATCGAGTCCCAGCCGAGGATATTCCGACTTGTCAATTTCGATTTCGATAATAGCACGATTACCGTATTCGTATCCACTTGGGAGACTGGTCCCTAATCTCTAGACTTAAGATTCTCTTAAAGAACGACACGTTGTCCCATAAAAAGTACGATGTCATATTTGCGTACACGATACTTGTCTTGTGCAACACTTGTCCTTCTCTCCCTCTCACCTGGACTTTCGCATCTGCGACAAAAGTCAATTTCTCTCCTCCGGTATCGGTAAGGATCGACTATGTGGCAAGAGAATCCGTATTCGCAGGTATAATCGATATTGTGGTATTCGGTAGGAGAGTTCCGTTTTCACCGTCCTTCTCGTTTACTTCGGTACAACCGACGAAATCTTGGGAGGCCACCAACAGCTTTCGCTGTCGCGCTCGCTTCTTCTCCCGTTCGATCTGGCACGAAATAAAAAGAGGAGTGGTAACGTTAGATAGAACACAGTAGTAATTAAATAGTTGAATATTTGAATAATTGTGAATCTGAATAATTAATGGTTCAATATTATTTCCATGAAGATGAAACATACAAAGAAAAATAAACAGAGACAAATGCCTGTGTGGTGTAATATGACGATTGATGATGATGATGACGATATAATACAAACCTTGAAGAATAATCGAAGATAATGACATGGAAACACGACGCACTGCCCTTCCTCTTCCTCGGCATCGATGTAAACGCCACGAACTAGAATGGTGTTGCTGCAATTGAGAAGGACGAGAAGAAGAAAGCAGCCAACGTGAGTGATCCAACAAGATAGTTCCCGATTGTCCGGCAGTAGCCACAGATCCAGGGCGTTCCATATACCGCGCCAAACGTTTACAGTCCCCAGGAAGCTCAAAAGGAGAAAAACGTCCGCGACCAACAAGCGAAGCAAACCCTGAAGGCGCGCGCAGATATACTGCATCAACGGTTGTAGGCAAAAGGTCACGGCTACTATAAAATACCCGACAGCCTGAAATTCGGTAATGTTTACGATAATAACGTTCCTCTTCATCACGTCTCTCCCCCCTCCCCCCTCTCACTCTCTCACTTTCTTTCGGGACAGGAAAAATTGACATTTGACAAATTTCTTTTATGTATTCGTATATGACATTCGTCAGAAATTATGTACGTCAAGTTCGTAGCGACGGGGACACGACAAGGGACGTGGCAAATGTAACAAATCATGGATAAACGTGAAACGCATCTCCGACGCATCTATACCGCAGACAATTGTGCCATGTGCCATGTGCCGCGGCAATCATGCAATTGGCGAATATTCAATTATATAATCCAACTACCGGGGCGGGTATAGTAGTGCCATAGCACAGCCTAGACATGTACATACATATATGTCGGCTGCAAATTTAATGTGCGAAATTTGCATTTTTCAACGGACGCAACAGTGATTTAAAGAGATTGATTGAGAGAGTAAAATCTTTTGTTGGCGGTTCGTCAAGAACCACATGTATCATTAAATCTCTCTCTTTTGCAACTTTTCCAACTTTTCATTTTTAATATGTGACACCCAAGTTTGCCAATTTAATCATTCCATGTCGTTCGGCGATACAGCACGGTATCAAGTGCCTACGGATTATTTGGTATGCCAATGATATCAGATAGTGTGTTCGAAATTTTCCACTTACGAAATGCTTAAATTGCCCAACTGTAGTGATACACATACATACACATATATACGTATATACATATGTAAATCTCTAAGATGCGATTCTTGTTATCTCGTATGTACAAGTTTGTTAGTAGAATGGTGCAAATTGACAATTTTTTACGTCAAATCGAATCAGATTAGATTCGTTCTACTATTCGCGTTTGTCTCACTTGTACCATCATGTTACTATCGCTCGCTTTTCATGTCATGTGTGTCATTATAATTACTCGTATTATACTCTTTTCTTTCTCTTCTTTTTTCTTAATCCTCATTACGTTTCGTGTTTCACTCGTAATTTCGACGTTGTTTGAATTTTGCGTTACCCCAGTTACTACAAAGAGTTGCTCTCGTAACTCAACACAAAGTGGTGTTACGAGAACAATGTTATTGCAACGGATGACAATCCTGACAGAAAAGTATTACTGTGCAGTATAAATTGGCCAGTATAATTAATTATATATTGTTGCTTAATAATTTTATTACTTACACAATAATAAAATTACTGAATAATAATGATTTATTACTGGCCAATTTATTATTGCACAGTAATACTTTTCTATAAGGGAACTCGCGCAAATAAAAAAATAAAATTTAAAAAATGTGAAATTTGGGTACATTTATAAATTTTTTTAGAAAAAATGGACCGCCCGCTGTTGATTGGATTTGTGTATGGAAATAATTATATATACATATATATATATATGTATATGTAAAAACGTATGAAAAATGATGAATGAATCAATGATCGGAACAAGAGCTGAATATGGTGTTGATTGTCAATTGGCGAAAGGCTTTTCCATATTTACCAATGAGCCAACGGCAGAGTACTCGGCATTTTCTGGAAACAAGTAAATGTCGAACAAGACCCAAACTCCTCTCCAGACGAAAACAACCAATGTCCCCACGACACCGACGCTGAAGGCGCAATCCAATAAGTACAACGACCAGTCCCTCGTATTCTGGAACATTTCATGCAAGCACGCAGGCTCAATATCGCAACACTACCATTACGAATGACAATATTGAAACAATAATAACAAGATAGATATTAAATGTATAACAACATCGGAATGCACTACAATGTCATTCCGATATTCGTCATGTCCATGTCCATGTCACGATAACGCAGTGTCCATCGCGATGTACGTGATACGTACATAAAACGCCAATTCAAAAGTGATCTTTATCTTATCTCTTCAAATTATTTTCTTCCGTCGCTGCGCGGACACAGTAGATGGTAGATGCATTTGTAGATTTATGAAAAGGGAAGGATGCAATCAAACCGCTAAAGTAACTTTCACAAGATTGGTTTCACAAATACGTATAATCTCCCAGCTTGAAAGTTGAAATGATATTAATCCAGACAGCACAAGACAGCTCCAAAACAAATCCTATGGACATTTTTAGAACATAGAGATATTCTTAGAATGTTTTTGAGATGTTTTGTTGTCTGGTAACATATCATGAATTAGAGAGAGAGAGAGAGAGAGAGAGAGAGAGAGAGAGAGAGAGAGAGAGAGAGAGAGAGAGAGAGAGATGGACTCAAATATGCATGTCATTTCGTGAAATCAAATGATTTCTAGAAAACGATTATGTAGAATAAACGCTGCGATAAGAGAGAATATAACATGGAACTATTGTACTATGATTTTCGTACGCAAACACACAATGGCTGACAATTGTATCGTAACGTTTCTTAGGATACGCGTATAATCTTTCTCGTTTCCCCTCATCGTCAATATTTACGATCGCATATACATATATGGGTAATTATTTTGATAATTATTTTGCAACTTTCTGCAACAAATAAATGGAAGACGATGATACGCATGTTTACAGAAAATGTGATTGCAAACGACAAATAAATTAACTCGCACTTGCACATGCACATGTTGCGCTAATGCGCACTAGCGCACAGTAGACTATACAGGCGCAATATAGTGGCTGACGGTCGGGGGACTTGGCCGGAAACTGCGCTCATACACACTGCGATAACGCGAGCCTGGATGAGGCGTGTAAATGCGAGGTACATGCGGTCCGATTGTAATCACGATTTACAATTTATATCATTTACGATTTACGAGCGTTACAGGCAAAGTACACTGCACAGGGAGCACAACGAACCGAATGAGGAGAGCCGATAAACGTAAAGTCGAGGGAAAATTGCGCGCAGCCAAAAAAGTATTTGCTCAAGTATTTGGCTTTTAACGCGAATTCCCCAGACGTGCTATCATCCCCTTTGTTTTTCTCTTCACATTTCTTTCTTGAAAATTCTTGGGAATATCCCGACAAAAACAGTTCGTGAAATCCACGTTATTACCAGATGAAATACATGTTTGCACGTGGATTTTACATGGCAATAATGTGGATTTCACATATTGCTTTATTTGGGATTGTTCTGTCAACGAGACACATAAAGCTGTATATGGCTGTGTGTGTACGTGCATTGTATACTTTATTGAAGCTTAAGAGAATCGGCAAGTACTCCTTACATCATTTTCCCAAGTTTCTATTACATTCTCATTCTACAATTTTATTTTCTAGTTATCGCGCAACACGTAAGCATACAGCGCTAACGTGGCTACGTGTGTAATTATAAAATTGAACCAATCTGACGACTTTTCAAATGCGATTTAATCGTTAATATGTATATATTAAGATAACATGTAAATTTATTCGTTTTTAATAATCTTGGTTTTCATATACTTGAATGCCGGCAAATATCGTTTACGGGACCGGCATACTTTTCATAAAACATCACTTGTATAAATAAAATATAGCATAAGATTGCAAGAAAATTCCAGAGTTACAACTTTTGACTCGAGACTACTTATATTCGTCGAGAAAAGAAGAAGCAAGAAAGTGAAGAGTATACTCTTTTTCCTCCTATACCCTCTGCCATGAAAAAAATTCGTCAAAATATACTCGTGAAGAAAATAAATAACACAGACATAATGTTCCGTCGTTGATATATCTTTTCCAATATTTCCATCCTATTCTCTCATCTTTTTACTAAAGAAATTTCCAATACGATTTGTTTGGCTTATCAAGACGAATCACGTAGATCTCCGTTGAAAACGAATTAAGTAGTTGTCATTGTTACACGTTCGCGATGTAAAATACTGAACTGACTTTACTTACGATTAGATAGATTGTTGCAACATTCGCGATGCAATTAGTGTTTTCTTTACAAATTAAACTTTCTCTCTCTCTCCCTTNCTCTCTCGCTCTCTCAACTGTAACCGTACAAAGTACGTTAAAACGCCAGGGTAAAGGCGACATGTTGAAACGTAAACTTTAAAAGGAAAAACGCGATTGTAGGGACAAGACGAGATCCTCTTGTGACGTGACTCTCGGATTCTGGCGATCAGGGATCTCCCTTGCGGGAAGTAAGAGAACCGCGCGTCGGTTATTAGTAATACTTTTTACTTACATTGACGCGAAACATAGTCTGCACTTCAAAGTAACCGGAACACGAGTCGAGAACGAGGGAGAACGGCGACGCGGCCACGTTGCGGACCGCGCGCATGATGCCGAGCGCGAGGAGACTAACGATGGTTATGGCGAAGACGGTGCCGGGCGTTAGCTCGGTATAGATGTCCAGGGCGTTCCAGGCACCGCGCCAGGCGTTCACGCAGCAGAAGCCGAACACGCCAGTGTAGAGTCGCGAGCCGAGATAGTACGAGAGCCGGTGCTTGTCTGGATGTAAAACATCGTTCAGGCCATGCTGCAGCACGTTGAAAGCAAAGAGACCGACGAAGCCGATAGTGATGGATGCGAAGCTACTAAACACCGGCTCGTCCGGGTAGACGTACAGATCGCTCAGCTCCCAGGTGCCGCGCCAGTATCCGACCACCGCCGGCGCGGCTACCAGTGCCGAAAAGATGGTATCCAAGATGGTCAAAATAGCATAGTGTAAGCGATTCGACGATCTCGCTCGGTCCAGGCTCCTCCCAGTCATCCTGACACCAGCCGCTCGCAGCTCGACCATCCTTACCCAATTCGGATCGAATTTAGTAGTCGCGCCGTTCGTCATTACGCATGGTTCGCACGGTATTACCATCTACACAATGTGGAAGAAGGATAGGGTTGAACAGTAGCGCGCAAGTAGTCAACTTGAAGAGAGACCAGTGGCGACTCATCCTTCCACGCAATCTTTAATCTCTTCTCTTCCTATTATATTATCCAGTTCGATTGAATTTTATTCAAATTCGATTCTTATTCGTCAAGACTAGTTTTCGTTCTCGTCGTCCTCGTCGTCGCCGTCGTCGTGACATTGCGAACGAGTCTTCTATCGAGGAAGGACGATGGCATGCCTTCTCTCGTCGTACTTGTTCATCAGTTTGAGTTAACTCTAGCGCTCTTTCGAAAAAGCGTCCTCTCGATTAACGACGACGAAACTTCCTCCAGCAATAACGTCACCATAAAAGGTGTCTTTCTTCGAGTATTACATCCAAATCCGATCACACAATTCAATCTTGACACTCGTCGAGGAGGACGATCGAGGGCTAAGCTCGAAGAGAGAAAGAAAAAGAAAGAAAGAAAAGGAGAGAGAATGAATGAAAGATACGAAATCGCCGTCGCATCCACCTCTCGTCCAACCCTCGTCCGAGCGCTTAGGGCCGACGAACTCGATTGAGTGATCGGCGATCGGCACCGGTCGAGCAACCGGTCGGCCAGCGATCAGGGTGACTACTGACTCGTCTTCGGTGTAACCGCTATCTTTTATCAACCGCTAACCGCTAAACGCGCGCGGACCAGCACTATCGCATTATCGCGAACAACGTCGTCGCTCGCGCGGCGCGGATGAGGATAGTACCCGCGCGCGTGATGCTCTCCTTTCCTCCCTCATTCTCTCCTACATCGGCGATCCCCACCTACGATGCGTATGCGTTATAAATCACCTCGTTCCATCGTGTATCGCGGTGCTATCACTGATTAGAACGATCGGTAGCAACCGATGACAGCCACGCGCGTTCAATCCCCGCGATAATATGCGATTCCAAGACGATTCTTCGCGGTAGTGCAATCTTGGATCTGGCCGAATCATCATATCCGTTGATTTATCTCTTTCATCTTCCGATGAAGCGCTCCATTTTAAGTATTTGAGGAAGAATAGTCATTATACGTCTCTCTCTCTCTCTCTCTCTCTCTCTCTCTCTCTCTCTCTCTCTCTC